>OY992876.1:492866792-493159292 GCA_963921405.1 Cepaea hortensis | reverse complement strand
GAGAAGGAGGAGGGAGGAGGGAGGAGGAGGAGGAAGAGGGATGAGGAGGGAGGAGGGAGGATGAGGAGGAGGGAGGAGGAGGAGGGAGGATGGTGAAGGAGGAGGAGGAGGAGTGAGGAGGGTGAAGGAGGAGGAGGGGGAGGAGGGAGAGGGAGGAGGAGGGAGAAGGAGGAGGAGGGAGGAGGAGAACGTAGGTGGGGGAGGATGAGAAGGGAGGAGGGAGAGGGAGGAGGAGGGAGGAGGAGGAGAGAGGAGGAGGGAGGAGGTGGAGGGAGAAGGAGGAGGGAGAAGGAGGGAGGAGGAGACAGGAGGAATAGGAGGGAGGAGGAGGGATTAGGAAGAGGAGGGAGGAGTAGGGTGGAGGAGGAGGGGGAGGAGGAGGGAGAAGGAGGGAGGAGGAGAGAGGAGGAGGAGGAGGAGGAGGAGAAGGGAGTAGGAGGAGGGAGAGGGAGGAGGAGGGAGGAGGAGGAGAGAGTAGGCGGAGGGAGGAGGCGGAGGGAGCAGGAAGAGGGAGGAAGAGGGAGGAGGAAGAGGGAGAAGGAGGGAGGAGAAGGAGGAGGGAGGAGGAGTAGAGAGTGGGAGGAGGGAGGAGGCGGAGGGAGGAAGAGGGAGGAGGAAGAGGGAGAAGGGAGGAGGAGGGAGGAGGTAGTAGGATGATTGATTGCCATCCCACCAGGTTAATATGTTATCGCGGACCTCAGAGAGAAGTGTCTATGTAGAAGACCATTTCCTGGACGTACGTATTTTGGGAGGGGGAGGAGGGAGGAGGGAGGAGGAGGAAGAAGAAAAAAAAACTACGACAGTTGGCATCTCTGGAATGAAAGGAAGGCGTGTAGAAAATTTCATCTCAATCGGATGGCCCGTTCGCGAGCGTATAAAGGACATACATACATACATACAGAGATACAGACAGACAGAGATACGGACATCCTAATTTATATATAAGATGTATAAAAAATATGTATAAAAAATAAAGTAGTGAATTTGGTGCAGAGTCCTGACCTTACAATGAATTAATGACAAACCAACAAATAAATTGTATTTTTTTGCAAGAGTAATACGAATGATATTTCTTGAAAGATAATATATTAACGAGAGAAGATGCCGGACAGTCTGACATCATGGCAGGAAGGAACATCACTATCAGAAATGATTGGCGGCACACGAGACAGAGGGCTGTGGATAGGCAAGATCACCAAGGACACACGGCATGGACTTAAAAGAAGAGGATATATCACAAGTAAACAAGAACACAAGTCCCTTAGCAAGGGTCTGCTGTGACAATGTGAAGTTTTCTGACAATCATATTTAACCCTTGACTGACCACTCTCATGCGATTGTCTGCATGACGTCCCATCTGATACTCCAACGTGCTAGCAGAGAGACAGACAGACAGACAGACAGACAGACAGACAGACAGACAGACAGACAGACAGAGACAAAGACAGAGAGGTTGAGTTGAGTCATGATCACCGATGTCTGCTTCAAACCCGCCACGGGAAGAAGAAGAACAATTAACAGGAGACGGAGTGGCTTAGATACGTGACGCCCATCTCTAATTTGAACAGACCCTGTAGGACTCGTATATGTGTCATTGGCCATTTGACAAAAACTGTCGTGTTTAATATTAAATGCGTGTTATTCACGTGGCTTGCATAAATACGAAGAATTGGTTGGTTGGTTGGTTGGTTGGTTGGCTGGTTGGATGGTTGCTTGGTTGCTTGGTTGGTTGGTTGGCTGGCTGGATGGTTTCTTGGTTGGATGGCTGGATGGTTGGCTGGCTGTTTGATTGGATAATTGGCTGGCTGGCTGGCTGTTTGATTGGTTGGTTTGTTGGTTGGTTAGTTTGCTGGTTGTTAGGTTGGCTTGTTTGTTAGCTGGTTCCTTGGCTGGCTGGTTGGTGGTTATTTGGCTAGCTGGTTGGTGGTTAGTTGGCTAGCTGGTTGGCTGTTTGATTGATTGGTTGGTTGGTTGGTTGACATGTTGGTTGGTTGGCTGATTGGTTGACAAGGTGGTTGGCTGATTGGTTGCTCAGTGGGTTGGCTGGATAGTTTGTTCCAAGTATTTCATTATCAACAGACTCCAACCCAATACCTTAAAGATTTAAATAGAGCTAACTCTATCTTCAATGTTTCATTTCTCTAACGCCCTTCTCAGGCTCTCTCTCTCTCTCTCTCTCTCTCTCTCTCTCTCTCTCTCTCTCTCTCTCTCTCTCTCTCTCTCTCTCTTGTTCTCTCTTTCATTGTCTTTCTCTCTCCCCCTCCCTTTCTCCCTCACTCTCCCCGCCTCTATCTCTCCCCACGCCAACCAAAAAGTAGATTTGGTCCAGACATGGCACGCAATCAAATGAACAAGTGTTAAAATGTAAATTTCTGTTCAGTGAACATTTAAACTGCGGAGGATTGACGAAACAAAACAAATAACGCGATAACCCTAGAATGGCAGTATAATCCTTCTGTCCAAATCGGTTCGCATTTGGCGATATATTATCCTTCGACAGTCAACTAGTTAACTTTCTGAACGCTAAGTCAACGCAGAGATCCAACTAACCGGTGTAGGGGTTGAACCCAACACCTCACTGTCAAAGCACCGGAAGTTGATGCGCAAGCCATGTAGACCCCTGCTGTCAGAGTCCTAACTATCTTCTCCTTCTAGCTCACTGGACTCGGACAGGCAAATTACAACATCTACGACACATATACTAATAACACATGAATGCAATCGGGAACTCGCAGGAGCTATCTCCTGAACAACATTTATTACAATATATTACAGGCTGACAACATGGTCGCACTTCACGCTCAAACAATCGTTCAACACCAGCAGTCAAGCGCTAGCTCACATGGGCGATCTTTACACTGTCGCCCGTATGATCATTCGCAATCACAGCCTCACATCATCCCGCACATATCACAGTTAGTACATTCCTCGAATATTAATACACACCGTTAATCTCTATCTATCCGTCACAAACACTATCGTTCTATCGTTCTATCGCTCTCTAGATCTCCACACGTCCGTCTCTATTCGCTGTCTCACACCCACACTGACTCTCTCCTCCTTGACCTTCCCACATCACGTGGGTCTGTCCACGGACTTCTTGCCTGACCTCCCGTCAGCCAAGCCGTGGTGTCTCTTACTGCCCTTGACCTCAGCTATGCTTACACTGACTCTCGCTTACATACCGGCACTTACACTCTTACTTACACATAAGACCCTGACACCTGCGTTCTGTAACGGGCTTGAAGCTAACTTCTCGGATATATAAGATTACTATCCTGACAACACACCATCTCGGATATATAAGATTACTATCCTGACAACACACCATCTCGGATATATAAGATTACCATCCTGACAACACACCATCTCGGATATATAAGATTACTATCCCGATAAAACATCATCTGGTTGCCTAATGCATTATCACGATATTGATTGGAAAATAGCTAGGAGCGGTGTCAATAATGACAGCAATAAATGATGCTTGATTGTTGTACGCTGTTGAAACATTGTGGGGGTGGGGTGGGTGGGTCGTTGTGTGTGTGTGAGTGGAAGTACGTGTGTGTGTGTGTCCGGGGGAGGTGTTTCTGAGTATGTGCGTGCGTGCGTGCGTGTGTGTGTGTATCTTCTGCACACCTGAGTTGAGTTGAGTTGAGTTGCGCTATGAACTGACATCACTGCACTCAGGACATTCCCATATGCGCTCTGTCCCTTCGTTCAACAACCAGCGAAGAGTCACACTACTAATCGTTGCCAGCGCTATCTGGTTGAAAGTTCTCCTCGTCTTCCCTCTCAGTTTTGAGATTATTCCAGAACCCCTGCTGATCCCCCGCCACCTCATTCTCTCCACATACGAGTTCTCAGTCTGTTCCCCCGCCTTCTCAACATGATCCCACATTCGCTCGACCACCTTTCCCTTGTCCATAAGTAATATGGATATCTCCAACAAACAACCAGTAGTCATGTACGCAACCAATTAAGAAATACGTTTATCAATATTAAGGCGCTGAAAGTTGGCATGGTTTGGGGATGTCACTCTAATGACCCATTGTAAACACGATACATCTGAAAACAGCCCGTGCAGATGTCAGTTGTCTTGGGAGGACAAGTTGAGGACAAAGGAGCTGAAGGAATCACGGATTGACGTGGATCTGTATGCATTGTATTTGATGGGATCTTAACAATGTTGACACAGACATGCAGACAGATAGGAAAGCAGGCACTCGGGTAGGTAGGTAGTTTGGTATGTAGATAGGTAGGTAGGTAGGTAGGCAGACAGACGGGTAGGTAGCTTGGTAGGTAGGCGGGCAGGTAGGTTGGCAGGTAGACAGGTAGGTAGGTAGGTAGACAGATAGGTGGGCAGGTAGATAGGTAGGTAAACAGGTAGGTAGGTTGATAGGTTAGTAGGTAGATGGGTAGGCGCGTGGGTAGGTAGCTAGGCAGTCAGCGGGTATGTAGATAGGTAGATATGCAAGCAGGCAGGCGGGTAGGTAAGTAGGTAGGTAGGTAGGCAGGCAGGTGGGTAAGTAGATAGGTAGGTAATTAGGTAGGTAGGTAGGCAGGCGGATAGGTAAGTAGGTAGGCAGGCAGGCAGGCAGACGGGTAGTTAGGTAGGTTAGTATTACGAAGGTAGGTATATAGATAGGTAGGTAGATAGTTAGGTAGGTTGGTAAGTAGGTAGGTAGGTACGCACATGGGCATGCAGGCAGGAAGACGGAGAGCCAAAAAGATAGATTAGATAAATGGGTGTATAAATGAATAGATGAATAGATATAAATAGTTAGACGGACATGCCGATAGACCGATGGATAGATAGTCAGGAATAAGGACGGACTGATGAACTGTGGAACGGATAGAAAGACAAATAACGTGGACTTCATGACATCAAGCCATCGACAGTTGACAGTATTGATTTACTCCCATACAACAAGAAATATGTGAGTGTGAAGTAACTAACTCATAAGTGATTCATTATATAACAGAAAAGAAAACAGTGTTTGTTGGATAGGCCATACATTGGGAAATACATTGGGATTTACGCTTTAAAGACACTCTGAAGATCTTACTAAAAGCTTTTGGAATTCATAACGACACATGGGAGACTGCTGCCAACGACTGAAATTCGTGGCGTACATAAGTGCACAAGGGTGCAGTCACTGGTGACGCAAACAGGACTACAAGAGCTGTTAAAATAAGATTGGACAGAAAAACCACTACAGGAGTCCTCTTCCTGGAAGGTCAAGCATTCTATGCCCATATTGTCAAAGAACATTTCGAGCCAGAATAGGCCTTGTCAGCCATCTTAGAACTCACGGCTTCATACTCTCATACTTGGATGAAATGAATGGTCATCATCATTCTTGATGTACAAACAACACATTGGGAAAACCCGAGACTAGTATAACTAGAAAAGTCTCAGTCTGGATCCCATAGGGCAAAAGAAACAGAGGCAATGAATGAATCACCAAATAACAAAAACTAGATTGTGAGCTTTACTAGAACACGATTTTATTTTCATAAACTCTTCACAGGACATCGCTGTCAACCCCAGCATTTACTGCAGTTGTTGATTTTTTTTTCACTCGCTGGCTTTGAACTCAAGCGTAGTCCATACACATTACTTCTAGTAGTGCTGGACTGAATTTTGTGTGTGGATTAGCTTTCCCTATTAACAGTGCCCCCCGTCATATGGCGAACCCACTCCGACTTCAGAGGTGGACGCTGTTGTTGATGTCTTGGCAAGTTGTACGTTCAGTAGTTTACCATTGCTTTCTGAACGAAAAGCTCCCGTTCCAATAAGTTAAAACGTCACGCAACGCGGTCTGCTGCCAAATCGTGCTCAGCTGTGTTGTGAACGCGGGTAAGAGGGATTACAAACCGCGTCCATAAACGCATTGAACACGATTCCATTCATCCATCCATCATGTGCCATGCCGATAAGCGTGGGCGGTCACGTTTTGCCATCTCACTCGTTCACCAGAGTCGTGGATCAGCTCCGTGTTCCTGTCTCGACCATGCCACGTGGCCAAGCCATCCAGGTATTTACTTCTAGGTCTTCGCCTTGGTCTCTTCCCTTCGATATTGCCAGTTGTCACCAAGTTTTCCAAGTCATTTCTTCTCATAATATGCCCAAAATATTTTGACTGTCTGCGTCTAATGACTCTAATCAGTTTACGATTAGACACGATTACAGGTAACAAAATAGACGTTGCGGCTAAAGCTTTCTTCAGCACAGACAAAAACATAAACTGACACACCACACAACTTCACGAAAAACACTACATGAAAATATTAAAGTTACTTATCTGTATCGCTGCTTGGCTGAGTATGTCTTGAATACGCCATTGGATGGAATTTGAAAAGAAACAGATGACGATTTTAAAATGCATGGATAAAGAAGTAGAAGCAGGAATGAATAACATGGGAAGGAAATGGACGGAGCTACATGGGACAGCTAATGATAAGAAGACACCTTATTTAGGGCTGTCAAGTGGGTCATAGGTCGCAGTACACTTGTTCCTGCAGCGAGACGCCGTCTTCATTGGCAGGTGACAGGTTCGAATCCCTGTCGGTAACTATAGCATTGCTTTCAATTGTTATGTTGTCTAGTGCGTCTTATATTCCCTGCTTTTTTCCTCGACTTCTATGAGCGCCCAACAATACGTGTGTATTTAAAAATGTGTAACATCGCTATGTGTGTATTTATTAATGATAGGAAGGCTTAAGAGTGAGTTGGTTGAGGGATTATGTCTTAATGGAAGATAACAGCTAAAATAAAACAACACCTGCCAGCGACAGTTGCTATCTCCTTAAGCAATCATAGCCGTTAGGTTGTTTAAGAGCATTGTTATATTTGACATCCAATCAATGACATCGAGACAACACCCTCAAGCAACAAGAACTGGTATGTTTATTAATATCCACAAACGCGCAATGTTCGGTCAGACAACACCCTCAAGCAACAAGAACTGGTATGTTTATTAATATCCACAAACGCGCAATGTTCGGTCAGGAATATAACAAAAACGAAAATCATTAACTGTGAGTGTGCTTATAAATAATATATAATATATAAAATTAGGTATCGGTAACTCCTGCGAAAAAGAGAGATACTAAACACATATACGGTGTACATACCTTACAACTAACTTCTCTACGGTGGTCTTCCTGGCGTAGAGCTTAACGTCTTTCTCTGTAATCCCTTATATTCTCGTTAGTAACGCAGCTGCGCGAGATTCGGTAGTGGATAAGGCCGCGTTGGTTACTTACGGGGGTATGTGAGCCAATCGCCCAGACAACAACGGCAAACTACTGAGTGTAATCTTGCCTAGTATATCAATAGCAGCTGAAAATGCTGGTGTTGACTGCAACGTCATGTAAAGGATATGAAGAAAACAAAACAGTGAAAATATGTTCAGAAATGCAGAAGATATGAAAGAAATCATCATTAGAGGAAGAAACATCAATAAAATTAGATATGCAAATGATACAGGATCTGCAACATTTAGAAGATGTGGTTGTTGCACACAGTGAACAACTAGGGTAAGAATTAAATTGTAAGAAAACACAGATTATGGTCGTCACTAGAAAGAAAGAAATACCACAATGTAATCTTGCCTAGTCCATCAACAACAGCTGAAAAATGCTGGTGTTGACTGCAACGTCCTGTAAGGGATATGCAACACAAAAAGGGAAGAAGGAAATACCACAATGTAATGCATAAGTAAATGGGAATATTCTTAAGCAAGTGAATCAATACAATTATCTCGGAACACTCATAACATCTGATGGGAAATGTCTTGAAGAGACTAGAACAAGAATCGCCATGGCGATGGTAGCCTTTTGCAAGTTGAAAAACATATTGACCAATAAAAAGATGTCATTTGCATCCAGAAAAAGAGTCTTGAAGTGATACCTGTGCTTTTGTGTGGATGTGAAGCGTGGACAATGAACAAACAGGCAAACAAAATCAACATCTGATGGCTTTGGAAATGTGGTTTCTGAGGAAAATGCAAAGAACATCACGGGCAGACAGAAAACCCAATAACGAAGCCCTACAGGAAACAAATGAAAACCATACACTGATTAGAGAAATTAGACGCTAATTGTAAACATGTTTTGGGCATGTTATGAGAAGAAATAAATTGGAGAACTTGGAGACAACTGGCAAGATCGAGGAGAAGAGAACAATAGGAATGCAGAGAAGTAAATACTTGGATGGCTTCGCCTCGTGGCATGGTCGAGACAAGAAGATTGAGCTGATCCACGACTCTGGTGAACGAGTGAGATGGCGGATCATGATCGCCCACGCTTATCGACATGGCATATGATAGGTGAATATTGTTATGAAAACCCCGCACGTGACATTGATAGTTAAGCAACCTCCTTCACAGAAGAATGCCCTGGGAAACAAACTGAACGACCAGGCTACAACATCTCATAATCATTGTTATTCTGCAATTATAGCAAAACTTTTACTGAAAGCTTAATACTGTCGACAAGAGCACACACGAATGATATATGTATAAGAATTAAATTTGCATTGAGAGAGTTCTCTTACATAACTAAACTACAGACAGTGAAATAGATGACTCATGACTGAGACTGAGAGTAGACAAGACGACAAGAGTCCTGACAGACAGACAGCCTTCAAATGTGCCACTTTTGGTGTACGAACTCAGTGATCTGTGTTGTGATTGTTTATTAAATATTTAACATACTATTTCAGCTAAATAAAAAAAAAAAAAAATTATTTCGTTGTTTTAGCAAGTGTTGAATTATTCTGAAATAATACTCAAATTAAGTATGAATGTACCTGATGAGATACTGCGAGCCATAGGGTGTATTTTTAATGACAGCAGTGTTTGAAAATATTGCCGGTCCTAGTTTTGTATTTACTTATTATGTTTCATGAACTTTACAGAGAGTGAAAGAATACTTGGTGTTAAGTGGCAAGATAAAATCACAAATACTGAAGTATTTGAAAGATCAGGTTCTATGAAGGTTTGTTCCATGCTCAGTCTTCGTATACTTGGATAGGACATGTCAAGAGGATGGATGATGGTAGAATACCAAAGGACATCTTTCTTTGTTGAATTACAGATGGGTAAAAGATCTCAGGGTTGTCCTCTACTACGATACAAAAATATGTGTAAGCAAGATGTAATTGATAGGCGCGTTAATATTGCACCTTGGGAACAAGTCACCGCTGATTGTGTTGCCTGGAGGGCAAAGATCAGTAATAGAGTAAAGACAAAGGCAAACCTTCTTGCAGATAGGTTACACAATGAGCGTGTGAGACGTCAAATGGTGCATGATGGTGAAAATTCAATGTGGACGAACATTAACAGGTTGAATTGGTCTGATCAATCACATTCGCTACCGCCATGGGTTGTAGTTATTATGCATTTTTAAGCTCAATGTAACAAACTATCCTCTGTCAAGACGGCCAAGTGCCAGTATACATTATGTAATTTGTTATGCGTGTCATCCACCAATCCGCCACATTGAACCGGAATCCCGGGAAGGTTAACCCGGTCAACAAATGCCCGCAGAAGTCGGATGTGTCGGCCTAACGGCGCAAGAACGCAGCTCTGCTGTAAACAGGCACAACGCAATCACATCCGAAAAAAAAACTCCGGATGAACGAAGAAGAAGAAGAAGAACCGGAATCAATATTCAAAAGAATAGAAAAGTGAGATTGATTGATAAACCTGGTAGACAGACTCCTCAAGTTAATTGAGATTGTCTGGAGTAAGTTGTTTTGAATTCAGAATACGTGAGATTAGCATTCGGTTTGAATGTGCATGAACTGTGACCGTCATCATATGTCTGGCCATCTTGAACAATGGTGACCATCTTGAACAAGGGTGACCTTCTTGAACAAGATTGACCATCTTGAACAATGGTGACCTTCTTGAACAAGGGTGACCTTCTTGAACAAGGGTGACCTTCTTGAACAAGGGTGACCTTCTTGAACAAGGGTGACCATCTTGAATAAGGGTGACCATCTTGAACAAGGGTGACCTTCTTGAACAAGGGTGACCATCTTGAATAAGCGTGACCATCTTGAACAAGGGTGACCTTCTTGAACAAGGGTGACCATCTTGAACAATGGTGATCATCTTGAACAAGGGTGACCATCTTGAACAATGGTGACCATCTTGAACAAGGGTGATCATCTTGAACAAGGGTGACCTTCTTGAACAAGATTGACCATCTTGAATAAGGGTGACCATCTTGAACAAGGGTGACCATCTTGAACAAGGGTGACCATCTTGAACAAGGGTGATCATCTTGAACAAGGGTGACCATCTTGAACAAGGGTGACCATCTTGTACAAGGGTAATCATCTTGAACAAGGGTGACCATCTTGAACAAGGGTGACCATCTTGAACAAGGGTGACCATCTTGAACAAGGGTGATCATCTTGAACAAGGGTGACCATCTTGAACAAGGGTGACCATCTTGAATAAGGGTGACTATCTTGAACAAGGGTGACCTTCTTGAACAAGGGTGACCATCTTGAACAAGGGTGACCATCTTGAACAATGGTGATCATCTTGAACAAGTGTGACCATCTTGAACAAGGGTGACCATCTTGAATAAGGGTGACCATCTTGAACAAGGGTGACCATCTTTAACAAGGGTGACCATCTTGAACAATGGTGACCTTCTTGAACAAGGGTGACCATCTTGAATAAGGGTGACCATCTTGAACAAGGGTGACCATCTTGAACAAGGGTGACCATCTTGAACAAGGGTGATCATCTTGAACAAGGGTGACCATCTTGAACAAGGGTGACCATCTTGAACAAGGGTAATCATCTTGAACAAGGGTGACCATCTTGAACAAGGGTGACCATCTTGAACAAGGGTGATCATCTTGAACAAGGGTGACCATCTTGAACAAGGGTGACCATCTTGAATAAGGGTGACTATCTTGAACAAGGGTGACCTTCTTGAACAAGGGTGACCATCTTGAACAAGGGTGACCATCTTGAACAATGGTGATCATCTTGAACAAGTGTGACCCTCTTGAACAAGGGTGACCATCTTGAATAAGGGTGACCATCTTGAACAAGGGTGACCATCTTTAACAAGGGTGACCATCTTGAACAATGGTGACCTTCTTGAACAAGGGTGACCATCTTGAACAAGGGTGACCATCTTGAACAATGGTGTGAGGTCCCTTGTGCATATTGCATACCCTAAAAATCCCTCATCCATAGAAATTGACATGGAAAGGCCACGAGCAAAGGTTAAAAATAGAACACCAGACCCAGAAAAGACCAGTTGTTTCAAGTCACATATGATTTGTATTATCACCGGTGCTACCGAGTTAATGCACCATAGTGAGACTCTGTGCGATTTACGAGAGGAGACTGAAGCACTTTTGTGAACATTAGCTCACAACACCAACCACCACGAACACATGAAAATCGATTTACGAGAGGAGACTGAAGCACTTTTGTGAACATTAGCTCACAACACCAACCACCACGAACACATGAAAATCATTCCACGTGAAATCCACACCTCAGTGTCGCACTAAGCATCACTGAAGCACCCTGTGTAAAATAAAAGGATTGTTTACCAAAAGCAAATCATCAGATAAGGCAGTCTGAAAATTGATGTGCAAGTCCCTGATCATGTCGCTCAACTGTCGCATGTTTTAAAGTTTCTGCTCATGTCCCAAGGCTGTCACATGTTTTCAGCAACATACCTCAACTCAGATTTGTCCCCCAGAACCCTTGCATGCTCATCAACATCATGAGCTTCAGTCTGTAGCTCTAGTCTGTGGCTTCAGTCTATGGCTTCGGTCTGTGGTTTCAGACAATGGCTTCAGTCTATGGCTTCGATCTGTGGTTTCAGACAATGGCTTGAGTCTATGGCTTGAGTCTGTGACTTCAGTCTGTGGCTTGAGTCTGTGGCTTGAGTCTGTGGCTTGAGTCTGTGACTTCAGTCTATGGCTTGAGTCTGTGGCTTGAGTCTATGGCTTCAGTCTGTGGCTTGAGTCTATGGCTTGAGTCTGTGGCTTGAGTCTGTGGCTTGAGTCTGTAGCTTGAGTCTGTGACTTGAGTCTGTGGCTTGAGTCTATGGCTTGAGTCTGTGGCTTCAGTCTATGGCTTGAGTCTGTGGCTTGAGTCTGTGACTTGAGTCTGTGGCTTGAGTCTGTGGCTTAAGTTTGTGGCTTGAGTCTGTGGCTTGAGTCTGTGACTTGAGTCTGTGGCTTAAGTGTGTGGCTTCGGTGTATGGCTTCAGTCTGTGGTTTCGGTCTGTGGTTTCAGTCTATGGCTTGAGTCTATGGCTTCAATCTGTGGCTTCAGTCTGTGGCTTCAGTTTATGGCTTGAGAATATGACTTCAGTCTAAGGCTTCAGTCTGTGGCTTCAGATAAAGAACATAGTTTCTAAATCCCCCAACATCCCAGGTTCACAGTCCTTAGCAGGTGACTTTGAAGAAAACCGCGTTCTATTGATTTTTTCACGGTGGTGTTTGTGTCAGCTTTTTAGAAAGCAAAGAAAAACTACTGAATGTAAAGAAAATCAGACAGATAAAACATCCTGGGTGGATTGAGCATTCTAGAAAGGACATGCCTCGGGAAGGCTACCCCGGTCAAAAAATGCTAAAGAAATCGGATGTGTCGGGGAAAAGGTAAAAATATCGCAGCTCTGCTGTAAACAGGCACAACGCAATTATGTCCAAAACATTCTGGGCAAATACAGCAGATGAAGAAGAACGGACATGCAACTAATTAGATTCTTCAGTTTCCCTCTAATAGACCACACAAGAGGAATCTTGTCACAGTGCATGAACTCCGAGCATTTATGATGATAAAAATGCCTGCATATATCCGAATGATGAAAGCTATTAACGAAGTGTTGTGAGTAGGTTTTCTGGGATTTCCTTTTGTGTACAGGCTTGGTTTAGAAAATTGAAATGTTTAGTGAATAATTCATCAAAATATCAGCTTACTGAATAAATTCGGTGTAATGGAGACGCGATGACTCGCTGTCTTGGGGGAGAAGCTGTTCAGTGTTTTTCTGTGGATTCCTTATGGAAATTCCGGTGAAATTCGTGTGGATAGTGTTTTTCCTTTGGATTATGTGATGTTATTTCGTGTTCGTTAATTGGAAGTGTTCAAAAGAAGCCACGGAAGGCAGGTGGTGGATGAAATTATGAGGGCAGCCGACAGATATTTGTTGGTTATGGTCTCGAGTTTCGCGACGGCAAGCTTTCTCTCTTTCGAGAGACACTGATTGCGGTCATCCGGCCAGTGTGGTCACTGCCATAGAGGAAAGCAACGGCAAACTACCTCTTTGAAATTGCCTAGTTTATTATGATTCGCTTAAAGACTGATCATCGCAAGACAAGGACAGAGACATTAAAATTAGGAACATGGAACGTTAGGACGCTAAACAACGACGGAAAATTAGAGAACATAACACAAGAAATTCAAAGAGAAAAAATTAATATATTAGGTATGTGCGAAACGAGATGGACAGGAGCAGGCATCAAGATACATAAAGATTTTAAGATTATTTATTCTGGAGGTGAGGATCGGCATGGGGGAGTGGCAATAGTTTTGGACCGGAAAACATCAACGTCTGTTCAGGGATATTGGGCCGTGTCGGACAGAGTACTACTAGTTAAATTGAGTGGCAGACCTTTTAACATAAATATTATTCAAGTATATGCCCCAACAGGAGAGTCCAGTGAAGATAGTGTAGAGGAATTTTATAATGACATAGAGTCTGCCTTAAAGAAATGTAAAAATTCAGAAATAAACATTATAATAGGGGACTTCAATGCAAAAGTAGGAAATCAAGGGGATAGATACACAGTAGGAAACTATGGTTTAGGAGAGAGAAATGAAAGAGGATACAGACTAGTAGAGTGGGCAAAAGAACAGGAAATGATTGTAGGAAACACCTGGTTCAAGCAACACCCTAGAAGATTATGGACCTGGAGGAGTCCTGATAGCAGGATTAGAAACCAGATTGACTACATTCTCATTAGCAGAAGATTTAGAAACGCCCTAACAGTAGCAAAAACAGTTCCCAGTGCTGACTGTTATAGTGACCACAGATTACTCACAGGAACATTGAGGATAAAGTTGAAGAAAGTCAAGTATACAACAGGGAACACTAAATATGATTTGTGTACATTGAGTAATGACAAGGAAATACAAAACAAATTCAACATAGAAGTACAGAACAGATTTGAAATATTGTCTGATCTAGAGATCCTATTCCAGGATGTGGATGATCAATGGGAAATGTTAAAGAATTCAATCAATATGGCTGCAGAAACAACTATTCCAAAATTAAAGAAGGTGGGTCGTAAGAAATGGATGACTGAGGAAATTTTACACTTAATGGAAACAAGAAGACTCAACAAAAATAATCCTGCCAAATATGAAGAAATTCACAGACAAGTCAGAATATTATGTAGGAAGGCAAAAGAATCATGGCTTGAGGAAAAGTGCTTTGAAATTGAAAAACAACACAACAGTCAAAATACCAAATTAGTGCACAAAAGGATTCAGGAACTTACTAATAAAAGAACAAGTACATCAACAGGCTGTCTAAGAACTAAAGATGGCAAAATCATAATAGAAAAAGATCAGATTCTACATGTATGGACAGATTATGTGAAAGACCTGTATAATGATAACAGAGAGGAACAGTATGCTATTAGATTTAATAATGAAGGACCAGCAATTTTAAAGATGGAGGTTCAAAATGTTCTTAAGCATATGAAAGCTGGCAAGGCCCCCGGTGCAGATAACATCACAACAGAAATGATTAAAGCTTTAGAAGAATTTGGACTAGAGCAAGTCACTAGACTGCTGAACACATTATATGATACTGGAGATATACCTTCTGAATTATGTAATTCTGTATTTATTGCAATCCCAAAGAAATCAGGAACCTTAGAATGTGATCAACATAGAACAATTAGTATAATGAGTCACATCACAAAGATTTTGTTACGAATTATCATGCAAAGAGTGAGGAAGAAAATACAACCTGAAATAGGGGAAGAACAATGTGGTTTTGTAGAAGGAAAGGGTACAGTAAATGCTGTGTATATGCTGCGAACAGTTATTGAACGTGCTTTAGAAGTAAACAAGGATATACATCTTTGCTTTATTGACTACACAAAGGCTTTTGATAGAGTAAGACATGTCAACATTGTGGATATGCTTGCAGATCTACAAATTGATGGGAAAGACATTAGACTTATAAAAAACATATATTGGAAACAACAAGCTGCCATAAGATTTGATAATGAAGTAGGACAATACCAACCTATTAAGAGAGGTGTTAGGCAGGGATGTGTAATGTCTCCAGATCTTTTTTCCTTATACAGTGAAAATATTTTCAGAAATGTAGAAGACCTAAATGGAATCAGCATTGGAGGACGAAACATAAATAACATTAGATATGCAGATGATACAGTATTGATTGCAGACAATGCACAGGATCTGCAACAATTAGTAGACGCTGTGGTTGTACACAGTGAGCAGCTGGGGTTGGAATTAAATTGTAGGAAGACACAGGTTATGGTCGTCACTAGGAAGAACGAAGTACCACAATGTAATATACAAGTAAATGGGAATATTCTTCAACAAGTGAATCGGTTCAATTATCTCGGAACAGTCATAACATCTGATGGCAGATGCCTTGAAGAGATTAGAACAAGAATCGCCATTGCGAAAGTAGCCTTTAGCAAGATGAAAAACATTCTGACCAATAAATTGATGTCAATTGAAACGAGAAAAAGAGTGTTGAGGGGATACATAGAGCCTGTTCTTTTGTATGGATGTGAAACTTGGACAATGTGCAGTCAAGCTGAAAAACATCTGATGGCTGCAGAAATGTGGTTTCTGAGGAAAATGCAAAGAATACCATGGACAGATAGAAAAACCAATGACCAAGTACTACAAGAGACAAATGAAAATCGTAGATTGATTAGAGAAATTAGACGTAGACAGTCAAAATTTTTTGGACATGTTATGAGAAGAAATGGACTGGAGAACTTGGTGACAGCTGGCAAGATCGAGGGGAACAGACCAAGAGGAAGACCGAGAGGAAAATACCTGGATGGCTTGGCCACATGGCATGGACGAGACAGGAACACTGAGCTGATCCACGACTCTGGTGATCGAGTGAAATGGCGAATCATGACCGCCCACGCTTTCCGGCATGGCACATGATTGATTGATTGAATAAATTATTTGTTTTGATAATGTTCAAATCTAGAGACCACCTACTACTAGCCACTTGAAGTGGTTTGTCGAGTACTAAAATTCCAAATCAATGTGTTCCCTTAATGAATTTACACACAAAAGCCACAGACAATAGATTTATTGCCAGGCATATTTCACTGCATCTCCCCAGGTGCATACTTCATATGATATGTAACTCTACAGTATGCACTGAAATATGCCAGGCAGTGAATCATGCAATCTATTGTTTGTGATTAAATACCAAACGTCAATGAACAGTGATGTTTCCTTCCCTCGCTCGCGAGGTGTGGGGTGTGTGGGTGGGTATTGTTGGATGGGTATGGCATATATGTGTGCATGGGGGTGTGTGTGTGGTTGGGTGGGGGATGTGTGGGTGGATGGGGGATGGTTGGGGTATGTGTCTCACAACATGGTAATATGCATTCTTTATGTTTACAACATTCATTTGACAATGTTTTCCCCTATGTGGATGTACTCTGCATTATTGATGAACGAAAGATGAGTGATTGGAAGGGTCGAATGTAAGACGGGCTTGTGTGCCAAATTTACTACCCTTTGAAAATAAAGTCCGTCCGTTTGCTTTGACCTCAAGCATAGTCCATAGATGTGCTACTATTTCTGTGCACTGGAGTGATATTTGCATGTGGATTTGCTTTCCCTATTACCAGTGTCCTTTGCCATCAGGTGAACCAACTCCGATTTCAGAGATAACAGTAATGTTATTTTTCTTCTTTTTAACTAGTGAACTGTGACTTTATTTTACCTTGTTGTGGGAAGAAACACAGATATGGACAATCTGGCAAGGGCAGCTGTCGAGCAAACCTCTAACATGTCAGATTGTATCGATGGCACTTATGTTTTATCATCACGTTACCAGATGATTGACAGCGTTACTCTGTGAGTTTCCTAACATATTTCTTGCACATTTTTTGTTTGTGTTCATTCTTCTTCTTCTTTACGGATTCAAAGAGTATGCTTAATAAGGTGGAAAAGGTGATGTTTTGTGTGGAATGGCTATCCTCCCTTTAGAGGTCACAGATTGTGAGAATTGTATGGATTGTTTGCCATGGCCATACGGGAGTGCGGGGGAATGAACAGGTTGATAGGCTGGCAGGAAATGCACCTTTTGGTGTTTGATTACCTATGGATAAGGATGAGGTGGTCTTGCGCATGTGGGACCAGATTTAAAAGGTTGGGGTGGGGGGGGGGGCAGATTGAGAAACCGTATGTTGAAAGAATGAGATTGTGGGATGTCGGCAGGGATTCTGGAAGAATCTCAAAACTGAGAGGAAAGACCAGGAGAACTTTCAATCAGATAGCGGTGGGAACAGTTAGTAGTATGACTCTTTGCTGGCTGTTGAACAAAGGGATGGAGCACGTATTGGAATATCCTGAGTGCAGAGATGTTGTTTCTTAACTTAACTTAACACAATTCAACTCAGCTTAACTCAACCCAACTGACTGAACTGAACTTAACTCAACACAACTGAACTGAACTTACCTCAACACAACTCAACTGAACTTACCTCAACACAACTCAACTGAACTTAACTCAACACAACTAAACAATGGAGCGTACGCTGTTACCCAACTCACACCAAGGCTTATGTAAACTTTTTCATGATTGGTTGGTCTTTGCATATAAATTGTTTTACTGTTTGAGTTGGCCAGTCTCACACCAATCCTTCTTAATCACATCTAATGATATGCATGGTAGTTTACAGTGTTCTATGCAGCCCTTATAGGTCCTGGTTACATATCGACCCCAGAAACGTATGGGCCTTGATATCACATACACCCCAATAATACTGTGATCCCAGTAACACACAGACTATTGGGGTTGGAACTCTTCGCTGGCTTCTGAGGATGGGGACGGAGCGCTTATGGGAATGCCCCGAATGCTGTGATGTCGGTTCTTAAATCAATCAATCAATAACACACAGGCTCCAGTAATACATCCTCCTCACTAATACATGATCCCCAGTAACACACTGAACCCAGTAACTCACTGACTCTGATAACCCATTGAACCAGTAACACAGGGATCCTCTAATACATGGGCCCCAGTAGCATAGTACCTCTGCAATTGTTCAAGATGGTCACACCTTGTTCAAGATGGCCAGACATACAATGACAGTCACAATTCATGCACATTCAGAATGCCCGCTAATCTCGCGTATTCTGTATTCAAACCAATTTACTCCAGACACTTGCACCCCTGCAAAACATGGACCCCATAGCATAAGCATAAGTACTCAGGCAAAACATGGGCCCCAGTAACACACTGACTCCCGTGAAACATGGACCCTGGTAACACATCAACCCAGTGAAAAGAACCTATATGCGACATCACATGGATGCCCACTTAGGGGTTGTAGAGAGGACGTTTCTCTGTCAGGAGTGTGGGAAAGCCTTTGTCACTATGTATGCTCTTGAAGCCCATACTACAGCTCACAAATCAGAAACCCTGTATCTCTGTGACTTCTGTGGAAAGGGATTTAAGTACAAAGATAGCCTGAGACACCACAACAATCTGCAGGCTGCAAGTACTGTGATCTTTAAATGTGATGTTTGTGGGAAGTACGTCAAGAGTGATCATTACTTGAAAACTCACCATCGGACTCACATTACAGAAAGAGCATATAAATGTGAAATATGTGGCAATGATTTCCGAGAGCGGCTACAGCTGGTGACTCATATGTGGGTGCATAAAGATGAACGCCCACATAAATGTGCCATCTGTGGGAAAAGATTTCTGTGGATGACCCTTTAAAAATACCCATGGAAATTCACAGGGTTGACCGGCCTTTCAAATGCGAGGTTTGTGATAAAGGTTTCAAAAGTAAGCTTGAAGTTTACATACATTTCAAGAAAATTCATGAAAGAGAAAAAGAAGAAGCTACATGTCACCTGAAGAACCTTTCATGAAAAGCCAGTGGCAATTTCTGATTAGCTAATGAGTCTTCCATAAATAGACAATCACAGTTTCAGGTTCATTAAGAGATAACCTTTTTGTCTGTTCACCAATAAAAGTTTCATAATGACTAACAAGTGTTTCATGAAAAGTCAGAGTTTGTAAGTGAGTTAGTAAGTATTTTGTGATCAGTGAAAAGGTTAATGAAAGTAAAACTTCATGCTGACTTCCTGGAATCTTTGTTTTTGTCCAGAATTTGTAATTCTTCAGTTGAGCTTGGTTTGTAATTATTCTTTGCCCCTCTTTGAATGGACTACCTGCAGTATTGCTCTGTTTAGATTTCATACAATTATTTTCATGTTCAAAGGACTCATAAACAAAACAAACAGCAACACTTAATTTGTCGCATCTCATTTAATTTTTGCATTAACCCATTCAGACATAATTGTTGCTTCAAATCTTTCTGTTCAGTGGGGTTCGTATTCAAACTCCTTTACACCCGACATTGAAGAATTACACAAATACTGGAGGACAGAGTGTAAGATTTCAGGAAGTCAAGAGATAATAAGCAGGGCTGGATTTAGACTTGATAAGGCCCTAAGCTATTTGAAATATGGGGCCCTTTATAAGTCCAGATATTCTATGTCAGTGACAAATATGATTTTCTGATACCTAGAGGGTTAAACTGAAATACAATTAAGAAGTATATTGATAGTGAAATAATAAATCTTTAACTTAAAATCATTTTTATTCATGACAATAGCTCACTCGGACAATATTTTTTGGACCTCCCACTTTCTTGGGGGCCCCAAGCTATAGCTTGTGTAGCTTATACGTAAATCCCGCACTGATAATAAGTTTTTCTTTCAATCACTTTTCACTGCGCTTACAATATATATTGATGTATCCTTTCGTGCCATGATTACAAGCTGTCAAGAATTGTCTCTTGCTGTTTTCATCTGTCTTTGTTTTCACACATCTTTCTACATGTCACAAAATGTTCCAATTCGTTTCTTCACATGATGTGGCCAAAAACTTATGACTACCCTTTTCTGATGTTTGTGATAAGTTGACTTTGTGTCTTAGCATTTTTCAAAATGTTTAGATTACTCATTTTGGCTTTCCAAGGAATCTTCGGCATTCTTCTATAGAACCAAATGTTTGAGACTCTGGCAATTCTTGTTGCTTATTTACTCAGTGTCCAGGATTCACAAGCAAATGTTACAACTGGTTATATGTAACAGGGAAACATTGTTTTTCTAACTTAAAATGATGGGGATTTATTGATTAGTCTACATTCACTTGCTGTGAACTCAGGCTCAGTCCACACACGTGCTACTAGGTCTAGTTCACTGGACTGGATATTGCGTGTGGATTAGCTTTCCCTATTACCACTGTCCCTTGCCATCAGGGCGACCCACTTCAACTTCAGAGGCACTTGTAATTTACATCCCCATGTCAAGGACATTTTAGTCCAACTATCCGGTGTAGGGGTTGAATCCCTTGCCTCGACATCAGCACACCGGATTTTTAGGAACACATGTTCTTATCTATTTGGCCTTGCTGACCTCCTCTCACTGTATAATTCTCACTGTATAATGAAGAAATATAAATCAAGGGACAATGCACATCCTTATTTGAAATCCTTTTTACGCACTACATATTCCTAGATGGTTGTTGATTCTTACAGCTGCTGTTTGCTGCCAATATATTATTTTCATTATTTGCAGATCTTTGCCGTCAATGTTTAATTAGTCTAGTAGTTTTATCATGTTCTCATTTTTCACAATGGCCAACGCTTTTGTGTAATGTATAAAGCATAAGTACAAATCTGTTTTTACTTGTATTTCTCTTTCTTGTAGTGTGCTAATAATACATAAGGCACCATTTTACTCTACAAATCCACATTGTTCATTATTAATATCTGGTTTAATCATGTTTATTTAATCTTTTCATAATCATTCTTACCTATAACTTATATATTATTATACTTATAACTTTGTCATGCGACTCATAAAGAAGGGAAATAACCACTGAAAAATCATGCGTGCATTACTTTCAAAGGTGACAACACACCAGAATATCATAACCAGTGATATATTTCATCATATTCAAGTACCTTGCCGGATGGCGTAGACGTTCATGTCTCACCACAGATCTCTGTCTTTGATTTTCTGGATCAACTCTACTGATGATATTCCTCCACGCGGCTGTCTCAATTCATCCAGCATCATTTCTCTTGGTCTGCCTCTCTTTCCCTTGATCTTTCCAGTCATCACGATGTTCTCCGATGCCTCTCTTCTCATCATATGAACACAAAAAGCTGTCCCATTCTTATTGTTGAATATAATTTCCTAGTTTCATTAGCGTCTTTCATATAGTCATTGGTAGTTGGTCACGTGTTTAACCACTTATGCACCACCAGCTGTACCTTTTCACAGAAGTCATATCGTTTTGAAACGTCGTGGTGAAGGGAGTGAGGCAGGGATATGTGCTCTCTCCCTTGCTATTTAATATCTACATCGACAGAATATCCAAAGAAGCAAGTCTTGAAAGAACAGATTCAGAAAATTTAGAAATCTTTACTCCAGATGAAACAACTGATCTAAGGGAAACAAATGAACTTCTATTTGCAGACAATCAGTGCCTGTTTTATAGAGACGAGGGCAGACTGCAAAATCATATTAATAATATGAGTTCAACATGCAGGAGATAGAATATGAGTATAAATATATCCAAAACCGAAGTAATGCGAGTTAGCAGATCGCCGGGCCCCACTAAGTATTCAGAAGATGGCAGATTGGACAGAGAAATCAAAATCAGATGTAAAAAAGCTAGTGCACTTACATATCAACTATCACCCTTACTGAAACATCCAAATATACCCATGTCCGCAAACAACAGATAATAAACAGTATATTCACACCAACTCTATGCTACCAATCTCAAACCTGGACTTTATCCAAATTACACCTTCGCAATATCAACACCTGCGAAATAAGATGCCTGAGGAGAGCTGCCAACTTAACAATCCGAGACCGAGTAAGAAATGCTGTTATCAGACAGACTGGGATCAACACTGTGTGCCACATTTATTGAAAGACAGAAGATCAAGTGGTTTGGCCATGTCGTTAGAATGAAACACCAGCAACTACCATCACTGTCCTTACATCAAAAATCATCTGCAAGGTGACCACGAGGGCGTCCAAGAAGAAAATGGATTCACATCAAAGACATTGTACAACAAAATGGAATGACACTATCCAGTGCCGCCCACCGGGCGTTGGAACGCAAATTATTCCTCCCCATGACGCTTGACGACAGAAGTGGAAGATGATGATGATGATGATAGCCAAGTCGAAAACTCAAAGTCTGAACGGGAGTGTTCGTACCAAAAATTGGATTGGATTGGACTGTTAGACACGTGGGTCCTGATGTCGAGGCAGTGCATGCCTCATTACACAGAGGGGCGACCACGTTACACATCCATCGCTTCTTTGGCGAATCAGATTTTTAAAATATTCCCACCAATATGGCGATGACACTCATCAAGAATATGAACAACTGATAGCAATGCAGAGTGAGATCCTAGCTGATTTTGACTGAGTCACAGCCAAGCAGCCCAATCAAGTCATTAAAAGTGCTCAAGTCAACAACACATATCAGTGTAATGCCTACAATAATCAACCAAACTAGAAGATGTGTGATAGCGCATACAATAGACAGATGTTTGAAACAACCTACAGTCAGATGTGTGATGTAACATTCAATAGTCAGTCAAACTATAATCAGATGTCAGCCCACCAGCTGGAAGACAAGCAGACAGCCTAGAACTATTCAGACAATTGTATTCCACTGAAACCATGAAAAAATAGACAATGTGTAGAACACTTTATGTGAAAATACAATAAAAGGTACAATTTCCTGTTTTGGTTTCTATTTTTTTTTAAATATGTGTGTTGTTTCTCTACAATTCTACCTTTCTGCTCTCTTTCTCTGTGTGTGTATGTGAGAGAGAGAGAGAGAGAGAGAGAGAGAGAGAGAGAGAGAGAGAGAGAGAGAGAGAGAGAGAGAGAGAGAGAGAGAGAGAGAGAGATATCTTGTGTGACTTGTATCAAGTGTTCCATGCCCTCTCATCAAAGCCAACAGAACACATTATTTCAACAGCCTCTCGCCATAGTCAACAGAACATGAAAACAAGAAAGGTGAAAAACAAGCAGGAACATGACATGACAACAAGAAAGATGGAAATGATATGAAAACAAGAAAAATGAAAATAAGACAACCATACCTTCACCACTAAAAAATCAAAACATGGTTGTAATAACTTGTTTTCTTATTTTCACTAAATTGACATAACTGTTTATTGGCAGATATTACAAACCACAATCAATGTTGACTGACAGAGATTTTCATAAAATTTCAGTAAATACATAAAAGTACTGGTACAACATGACAACCAATTAACACCAAGTTAAAAAAAAGTACAATGTGGCAGACATTACACATTTTGCCATTTAATAGACAAATGTTTATTCATCACACATGAATTAACATTATGACCACATTTATTAATATAACATTTTACAATAGGACACCCATCAAATTATTTTTTTTTTATTAGAAAAGTACAAATATATGAACAGTATATACATGTGACTGTTGGAAATTAATGTCCCTGGACTTACACACAGGGCACACAATTTTAGTGGCCACAGAATTCAATGCTAAATAAAGCTAGGACATCGACCTCAGAAGGAATCAGATGTTAGTGTCAGAATATTCAACGTTCAGGTACTGTGACTCCGGTCAGCCCCATGAAGTCTTGGCCACATACACTAGAACAGGGGTGGCCAACACGAGGCCCGTGGGCCGCATGCAGCCCGCCGGTAGTCATGTTGTGGCCCGCGGAGTGGGAAACGACGATGTGGTCGAAGGTGTAGCACGCTTGCTTGTTTAGTTTAATTTAACCAAAAAAAATTAGGTGCGTGGCCCGGCAGGAAATATTATTTCTGAAATTTGGCCCGCCTGCTGAAAAGGTTGGCCACCCCTGCACTAGAACTTAGAGGCAAGAATAGCCAAAATTCCCCATAAGTAAGACGTAAACTTTGACGCCGCAGATGCGTGCATTGTGTCAACATGTCAAGGACAATAGATAATAAGAGAATCTCTGAAGTTTTATGGGGTTGCCGGCTCGCTCCCTCAACTGTGAACGCATACAGGGAACCTTGGTAGGGTTAAGGAACTCAGTTGGGTAACCTACTTCAGTGTTATTGAAATAAAGTAATATGCAAATCAACATAGGGCAATGCTCTAAACATTGGTGCTCTACTTTAGATCATTGAAACAAAGCGTAATGCAAGTTAAGGACAATGACCCGTGTGGGAGTTGGATATATATAAGTCCAACATTGTCGATGAAGGGAGATCACTTGTGAGATTGTTAGCAGGAACGTCCCAGATGCACAAACCCAGAGGACCATATTAGAAAGCCTATGCAACATACAACTATTAACAATAGAGGGCTGCTAGGAAACTACAGTAACGGCGAAGGCCGACACACCTGGAAAAGCTGTATGCAACTATTACTAGCCAAGTATCCCACAAAGAACTAACAGGGCACTGCCTTACTTTGAAGCTTGAGAGATGAGCTCACTACAGCTGACTCAGGAAAACATGTCTGGCAAATCAATCTGATGGTTTAGTTGGTAAAGACTGGAAAAGCTGTGTGAAACACAGACTTGCAAACAATTGCTAACAATGGAGTTCACGTGAGTTGTCAACAGTTAAGCACTTTTACTAGTTTATGATTAGGTGTATGTGGCATCAGCATAGTTTAAAAAGCAAAGCCAAACTACTGAACATAAACTTGCCATGAAATCACAGACAGCTGACAAATGCTGGAGTTTACAGTGACGTCCCGTAAAGGATACGTAACTAGCTAACTAACTAGTGCTATGTGTAGGGCTAATAGCTACCGAACTAGGAGAAAAGAAGCAAACTATCTAGCTAAGTAATAGGCTGTTCAGTTAATAATCTAAGTTAGTCCTAAACAAATCAAAAGGATGGTACAGATTAAGAATGTGAGGACAGAAGGAACAACGCAAAATAGGAACAAGAGAGCTCACCAAAGGCTCAATAAATCAACCTACAAAGCAAGCAAGAAGTTGACACGTTATGTCCAGTGCACACTGTCTGTTCGGCATGAGAGCTTAAGCGAGGAAAATCTAGGTGCCATGCTCATTCAGTGACTAATAGACTTGCTTGCCATCTCAGTAGTAATGGATTTAAATAGTCACAGAAAATTGTAGTAAAAATTTACTTGAATTCCTGGACAGGCCCAGCTTAAAATGGTGCTAGAAGATGTGTTGGGAAGTAAAGCTGACCAGCGTGATGTGGGAACACCATAATTCAGATCTAAGCCAGTATAATAGGAATATAGGGTTTGAACCATAGGCCTGATATATCACGTGGATCTTGACTGTAGGTGTGAAACTATAGGATGGTGGCAGAAGAGCATTGGACAATAACAAGTCTGATCATTTATGCACATGGTCTGTGTGATGAGGGATATTCATTTAGACAATAAAGTCCTCAACCACTGCGATATGGCGGATTATAACCGACTCTGCTTATCGACATTGTGCACGATGATACATTTAATCTGCATAATTAGGGATGCCATTAGATGCTAGGGACTTTCCACTGATGAATATACATGTGTTTGATTTCATGCTTAGTGTAAAATATGACTGTTTAATATTGTTTGGTAGCAAACGATAGTCAGAGGTGTTGTTTAGATTTTACAGGAAGACTGGCTGCCTTCTTGGGTAAATGTTGGTTGATAGTTAAATAGTGGTTGTTGGTCACAGCCTTACATTAGTAATTGATCTTCAGATCAGATTTTTTCTGTACTTGAATAGAGTGGTGTTTAAAAATTCAACGCTGTTTAGTGTTTGAGTTTAGCACATTAACACATTTTCATCTTGCTCTATGATCAGTTGTTTAATTTGTATGCTGTGTTTGTAATACATACCATTGCATGTATTCTGATGTAACAGGAGTTAAGGTGAAATAAATTTGCATTTGTGTTGAGTTTACTTGATTTGTCAGGATTTCTGCTAGTATTTCAGGGAATTCCTCATGTGAGATTCGGCTGTCTTTCACTCTGTTACATAGTTTTGTTAGTATGTCGACGATTTGATCTTTTCTCAGCCGATTCTGCAATGCTTGAGTGAGTCTCTTTACATCTGCGTCGATTTCTCTCTTCAATTTTTTAATGTCTGGTTGCCTCCTTTTTTCCCTCTCTGGTTGTCCTGTTTTGATGTTCTTTATTTCTAACTTCTTCTGTTCTGTATTCGAGGTGTTTTCGTGTAGTTTTTGTTTTGTTATGGTCATTTCCTGGGTTAATTTTTCTAACTTTATTTTGAATGTGTCGTCTTTTATCTGGTTCTTTAGCTCTGCTTTGGTGTCCCCCAGCTCTTTAGCCATTTTTCGTGTGCGGTCTATTTAGTCTTTGAGTTCTTTTTTGGTGGCTTCTATTTGTTTTAGCGCTCGTTTTAGTTTACTGTCGTCACTCTGTTATATTGTCCTGATGTTCGTTCTTTTCTTCGTGTTTCTCTACAACTTTGTTCTTTAAGTTGGTTATCTCAATTTCTCAGGATTCGCATTTCTGACATTGTGTCTGGTTCTTTTCCCGCTTTTTCTTGCCTCCACATAGCTACTCTCATGGGAGTTTGCGTCAGTACTGCCTCTCTCCACGCTGTCTCTGTTGTTTTGTACTTGGGACAGCCCTTGTATCTAGAGCTGTGGTTGCCTTGGCAGTTTGCGCACTGCCTGGCTGGATTCGCAACTTTATAGTTTTTGTCCCTTTTGGCTTCTGGACATTCCCTAAGCCAGTGATCTTTGCTGCAGAATCTGCAAACGGAGTTCTTTTCCTTGCAATAGGATGCTGTATGGCCTAGCCCCTGACATTTCGAACATTGAGTGACCGAGGGTACGTAATGTTCAATGTGTTTACTCCTACCTAGGTATCTTATTTGTTCTGGCATCTTTGTGCCGTCTATCTTGATCCTGATGATAGACGTTGGTTCACCCGGCTTTGTGAGGATCCTGTCAGTATGATTTATTTCAATGTTTTTATTTTCTATTTTGAGGTTGTCTGTCACCCTTCTTATGTCTGTGGTCGGGCTAATCCCTTTGACTACTATAGTTGTTGATGGTTTATTAATTTCTATGTTGATTTTAACGTCATGAGAAAGGTGTCTGGTAACCGGTCTGTTTTCCTTTTCCATCTCTTCGATTAGCTGTCGCACTGGATCTGTGTTGTACGTTTTGATTTTTACTGTTCCATCCAGGCGTGTGTCGATATCGTAGATGGCCCTAGTTCAGAGTACCTTTTCCAACATTTGGCAGATTTGGCGTTTGGTTATTTTTGACATGTCATTTGTTGTCCCTCGATTTGGGTTATCTTAAGTTGTGGGCCTGTCTCGGCGGTCTTGGGTTCTATACCCGTTAGTTTACTACCTTGTGGTTGCTTTCTTTCCCTTTCATTTCTTCTGACTATTTATATTGGTTCTGAGTTAGTTTTTTCCTGGTTAATTTTTGCTTCTGCTGATTGGTATCGTGTTCACACCATTGGTGTTGGCTAGGCTTTACTGGTCAGTTATGTTTGGAATGGTTTTATATACTATGATTTGTATACTTTCGCTTTTTTGTTTATTTAATTATTTATTCTTGTATTGTTGCTAGTGTATTGTTACTTATTTATTCTTTAGTTTCTATGTATATATTAGTTCTCCTGCGGTCTAGCATGGTTTCCTATTTTTGGTTGATTGGTAGGCAATCCAGTGGCAATGAAACTCACCAATCCAGAGAGTAGATGCTGCAGAACGCTGAAGTCAAAACACCAATGGCCGTCACCAAGAACCACTTCCAAGTAGGCTGACCCCTTCCATCTGTAATGCTGACCCCTTCCACCTGTAATGCTGACCCCTTCCACCTGTAATGCCGCGGTAATAGTGCAAATGCAGAATGTGCAGGCAGATGCAATGTACTCTCATTCTCTGGATATTTTAGCCGGGAGGAAGGTGCTTGGCCATGACATGGGGCACCAACAGTCAATTGTCCTTCATTCTCTCCTTTTCTCCCTCTCCATCTTCCTTATGTTAAACAAACACAGCTCCACCCCTCTCCTTCTTTTCACTCTGTTGCATAAATATCCATATTATGCTACATATTTATACCAACAGTAATAACAAACAGGACATGAGCAGGAAATGTATTTAAAAAATATATTGTCTTATGTGAGTAATAGATAGTGATGTGGTGACACTATCTGGGCATACTTGATGTTTTATGTGGAAATATGATAATGCTTGTCTGTGTTGTAGGTATGTATAGAGAGACAGCTTGTGTCATAAATCCTATATCTATTGATGTCCCTAATGTATATTAAATGATCTCTATACACTAATAACCTCCAGGTTTCATTATATTTTCCACTACTCCTAAGTTTTGGGATCAGGGACTGGGTATCATCAATGGCTAACCATTCAGTGAGTGTCCTCAGATTCATAAGGGGGGCACCTGTGAACAACACCAAGCAATGACATAGGCAAGTTGTCGGTGTACAGCTTGGTGTGTGAGGCAAGTTGTCGGTGTACGGCTTGGTGTGTGAATCACGTTGTAGTATGTTGATGTCCTTACAGTGTGTAATATAGTCTGGCATGTCTTCTAAACAACAACTTTTAGGGTGTTCTGTGATGTGATAGATTTAGCATCTAGTCGCTGGTATTGTCTCTGCTAGATACTTGGTGTTGGATTAGTGTGTAAGACATAATTAAACATGTCACTTTCCTGTACTAATGACACAAAGTCATCAAAGTCTTGCCGGTTATTTACTAACATGAGGACGTCTAACTCACATGCATTGTTGGATGATATATGAATAAATCTAAGTTTGTTTGTCTCTCTTTGTTATAAAATGGTGTGGTGACTCTAGTTAATTTTAAATGTAAAAAAAACAAAAAACAAGTAAGTTGAGTTTTTATAGCGGGTTGATGATAATGTCAGCAGAGTTGTCCTTGTCCAACAGCACTACTAACAAGTATGTAATACTTCAAAAAGCTTTGAAGCTGATGACAGCTCCACGCTTTCAAACATTCTGGTGTAAGTTACATCGATGTTTTTTTTATACTTCAAAACAATCAGCTGTGAAAAAAAATAAAGTTACATTAGAGTCCAAAATTTGACAAATTTTACATGTTTAAAAAATTTTTTACAATATTAAAAATGTTCCAAGTTTTAAATAGTCTAACTAGTGTTCATACTACAAAACAAGTAGTTATGAAAACTTTAGAGTCAAAGATCCATGACAGTTGGAAATTAACTTCCCTACAGCCAACTCACTTACATGGCAGCAAAAACATCTAATGTTCAATCCAAACAAAAGGACAATGACCTGGTATGGTTATAACCCGGATTTCCAGAGTACAGCCTGCCAAAAATAATGGAGAACCACCGGATGTCTTGATGTTTATATGAGTTAGGAACACTTATTGGCCTGCATTCTCCTATGCAAACGTACACTGAGAAGTTTGGTAGGTTAATCTCCTATGCAGTGAGTGCCCTAAGTCAGACCTGGGAGAAAAAGCATTATACAAATTAACTAAGGGTAATGTCCTAAGTGAGGATCTGATATAAACTCATGACAGTCACTCTGGAAGGACTCTACAAGAGGGGACTACTAGCAAGATATCTAGAACGGCAGATGCACAAACCCAGATGCCATATGGAACACACTAAGTAAGAATTGCAATCAGAAACACTAACAGCTTAGGCAAACAAGTCAGTAAAAGCCATATGTAAAAACACAACTATTACTAGCCAAGGAACACAGAAAGAATTAACAGCATACTGCCCTTCTTGGATGTTTAAGAGATGAGCCCACTAGAGCTGACTAAGGAAAACATGTCTGGAAAATCACTCTAATGGCGAAGACAGGCAAGACTGTAAAAGCCACGTGAAACAGACTTGCAAACAACAGCTAACAAGGAAATTTACATGAGTTGTCATAAGTTAATTAAGTACTCTGCTATATCATGTGAAGAGGGATGTGACATCAGTCCAGTTCAGGAAGCAATGGCAAATTCATCATCATCATCATCAAGTGCCGTGCCGACTGACATAGGCATTCATGACTCTCTACAGATCTCTGTCCTTGGTTTTCTGGATCAACTCTGTTGTTGATATTCCTCCATGTCACCGTCACAATCCATCCAGCATAATTTCTCGTGGTCTGCCTCTGCCTCTCGATCTTTCCAGTTGTCATGATGTTCTCCAGTGCCTCTCTTCTCATCACATGACCAAAACAAGCTGTTTGTCTGTCTTATTGTTGTATATAATGTTCTAGTTTCATTAGCCTCTTTCAGGCATTCTTTGTTAGTTACTTTAGCAGTCCAATGAATTCGTAACATTCGTCTAAGGAACCACATCTCTGTTGCTTCCAATCTCTTCCTAATTTGTTCATTTATATTCCAAGATTCACAGCCATACAGCAAAACAGGTTCTATATAGCACCTCAGCACTCTCTTTCTTACATTCAATGAAAGTGACTTATTGCATAAGATATTCTTCATGTTTTGAAATGCAGCCTTTGCTTGCCCTATTCTGCTCTTGATCTCTGTTGTGCATCTTCCATCTGATGTTATAAATGTCCCTAGATATTTAAAACTATCCACTTGGTGAAGAATTTTCCCTTCTATCTCTATTTCACATTTGAGTGTCACCCGTTTCTTTGATACCACCATTGTTACTGTTTTCTTCATATTCAAGGAGAGTCCTTTCTTTGCACTCTCTGTTACTACAATGTCCAACAATTGTTGTAGATCTGTTGCATTATCCACCACCAATACTGTGTTATCTGCATAGCGTATATTATTTATATTATAACCTCCAAATATTATTCCTGGCTTTTCTTTGATCTCTCTCATTATTACTTCAATGGAAAACTAGTGAACGTAAACTTGCCAAGAGATCACGAGAGCAAACAATGCTGGTGTTGAATGCAATGTCTTGTAAAGTATATGCAATTAACATATCATTAGTGGCTGTCTCCACAAATAAAAAAACTTACTCCTCTCTCTCTATCTACTCCTCCCTCTTTCTCTCTTTATACTGTAGCGGGGAGAAAGGCGTTTGGTCACGACACGGGACAACGAACGACAATCAGTCTCGTCATCCTCTCCCCTCTTCTTTGTAAACACATATCACCCCCTCCTAATTCTTTTTCCCCTTTCCTAATTCCTCACACTCTGTAACAGACCAATAATATTTTCAATATTTTAATGAAGAAAGTGTTTCAGTGATACCCATTACGGAAAATAATAACCACCATCTTTTAAAATTGTTAAACCGAAAGTATTAACTCTTAACAAGGAAAACCAAAAGAAGTTAAGTTGCAGGAAATTTGAAAATATAAGGATCTGGAATGTGATGTTACACCAATCTTATATATAAATTAGGATCTCCGTCCGTCTGTCTGTCTGTATGTCTGTCTGTATGTCCGTCTGTCCTTTGTGCGCTCGCGAACGGCCCATCCGATTGAGATGAAATTTTCTACACGCCTTCCTTTCATTCCAGAGCTGCCAACTGTGATATTTTGTTAGTGTGAAATCGCCTGCTTACTCAGTATTATTTCATTTTTCATCATAATTTCATATATTACAGGGGACCTAACTCTGTAAAAGTTATTTCAAGGGGCATAACTTTTCTTTATAACTTATAGTCATATTGTGGCATCGTTTTCAAAGATTTATAAACTCTTTGTCCATAGTTATGTACCGGCATATGAGTTATAATAAATAATGATACAATCTGTAAGGCATTTTCAAAGTTTTCATAAAAATAATGCACAATGCATAACATTGTAACTCATCTTTTTTTGCTTAAGAAGTTACTGTAGTCATGCAGGTGATTAGAAAGAGTTTTCATTAAAAATAATGGATGGTGTGTGGAAGAACGTTCTTTATGAATTTAATGAAGCCGGACAGGGTCAGGCAGACAGATAGACAGACAGACAGACAGATAGACAGTCGGGAACAGGAACTTATATGACTACTTATATAAATTAAATGAGATGCTTCACACCAGGAGCTGTGCGATGCCGGGACAGGTCAGACAGACAGACAGACAGACAGACAGTCGGTAACGGGAACGGGAACTTATATGACTACTTATATGAATTAAATGAGATGCTTCCCACCAGGGACTGGGCGAAGCCGGGCAGGGTCAGGCAGACAGATAGACAGACAGATAGACAGACAGATAGACAGACGGGAACTTATATGACTACTTATATGAATTAAATGAGATGCTCCACACCAGGAGCTGGGCAATGCCGGGCCGGGTCAGACAGACAGACAGACAGACAGACAGACAGACAGTCAGTCGGTAACGGGAACGAGAACTTATATGACTACTTATATGAATTAAATGAGATGCTCCCCACCAGGGTCTGGGCGAAGCCGGGCAGGGTCAGCTAGTAAATTATATTTTCAATTATTTTTCATTTTTCTTAAATTTATATGTAATATGTGTGTGGGTGCATGCGTGCGTACGCACTCACCCACACACATATATACTAACAAGAGAGACAATAGGATAAGAGAACCAACCTGCTTTTGTAACGTCCACTTATTTTGATTCTCCGTGTTAGCAAAGTTTGATTCAATCTGCAGCAACAACAAAAACATATATTTATAGGCTATATAAAATTAAAGAAGATTAAACATCAATTAACATCATATTTAAATTACAACGATACATTAAAAACAATGACACACCGTGAAGAGACTCAGAAGACAATTATGCAAAGAGACAACAGAAACATTTCATTCATTGGCACCTTGCTGTCTTGACAGATGATGGTGTGTAAAAAAAACAAAAGGCTAATAGTTAGTTACATATCCTTTACGGATGGATGTAGCAGTCAACCTCAGCATTTTTTGGCTGTTCGTGATTCCTAGGCAAGTTTACATTCAGTAGTTTGCCACTGCCTTCTGAATGACCAGCACACCATGCTTAAAAAAGGCATAATAACTACAACCCATGGCAGTAGTGAATGTGACTGATTCACACTGTACATGTTTGTCCACAATGGATGCATGTGAACACATGGTCATTTTCACCATCATGATCCATCATATGTCTCACGTCCTCAGTGTGGGACCTATCAGCAATAATTTTCTCCTTGGTCTTTATTCCATTTCTGATATTTGGCCTCCATGCAACACGTTCAGGAGCGACTTGCTCCCAATGTGCATTATCAATGCCTGTATCAATCATGTCCCGCTTACACACATCTTTGTATCGTAGTAGAGGCCGACCCTGAGATCTCTTACCCATCTGTAATTCACCAAAAACGATGTTGTTTGGTATTCTACCACCATCCATCCTCCTAACGTGTCCTATCCATTTAAGTCCATGGAGACAGCATAGAACAAATCATCACACAACCTGATATTTCCAATACTTCAGTATTTGAGATTTTGTCTTGCCACTTAATACCAAGTAGTCTTTGCAGACACCACACATGAAAGCTGTTTAAATGTCTCTCTTGATGTGAGTAAGTTGACCAGGTTTCACTGCCATAAAGAAGAGTACACAGGCTTGATAGACAAGGACTTTTGTTTTGGCAGTAAGCTTTCTGTTCTCCCAGACTCTTTTTCTTAACCTGTCCATTGTTGTTGCTGCCTTACCAATCCTGATGTTGATATCAGATTGCTACTGGTACTATTGGGGTTGGAACTCTTCGCTGGCTTCTGAGGATGAGGACGGAGCACTTATGGGAATGCCCCGAATGCTGTGATGTCGGCTCCTAAATCAATCAATCCATCAATCTATGACACTAGAGGAGACGGGAACAAAAGACAGCCGCCACCAATCTCCCAGCTGACGTCACAGACACAAACCAACGTAGCCAGTCCGAGATAGGACTCACTCGTAAGAGCGCACAAGACAAGAATCAGGGTGAATGAACCCACAAAACCATGGCTCTTAAAATAACCACCGGTTCCAAATGTTCCTGTATGTAGCCGGAGCGCAGTGTTGGGGTGAGCGCCCAACATTGCTTAAATACCCTAATGGCTCATGAATACATAACCTATGCAGCAAAAGTCCAACTCCTGGCCTTCACGTGGCGGAACTGTTTTAACTAACAGGAGAAGGGGCGACGGCGAGTATCTGGCGCCGGAAAATAACCAGTGTGCTCTAGATGTGTATACACATACATGCATGTGCAGACACGTGTGTGCGTGTGTATACATCTAAACTCGAGTGAGACCACAGTCTGCTCTAGCAAAGGAAAGGTGCTGAAGACGGAGGCAACCAACCAGGAGGCGTACCACAGAAATCAGGATGCCACGCAATTACGCAAAATGGAATATGTCGACTACTGCTAAAAGTTATGGTGCTCGCCCTGCTTTGGACCCCCAGGCAGGTGCAGTGCCGGGCCCTATGTCTCGAAAGGGTCCAACCCCAACTACTGGAGGTCCTTCTCAGATGTCCTGTGGAGCCAGGGGACATAAGAATAGAACAGCTGGCCATACTAAACAAAGACTTAAAATAATGCACTGGAATGCGGAGGAAGTCAGCAACAAAAAAGTAGAATTAGAAAACATCTTGGACCAAGAAAAAGTAAGCATATGTAGCTTGCAAGAAACTCACCTCAACGAAAATATAGCCTTCAAAATCAGAGGCTACCAGTGTTACCGAACTGACCGGAAGGACAGGCGAAAAGGTGGGATACTTACCTTTGTAAAAAATAACATCACTGCTTCCCAAATCGAAGTCTATATGGAAGGGGCTGAGTATCAGACACTTAAACTTAAAACAGGCTATACAGACCTACATCTGATCAATTACTACTGTCCAAATGACCGCCCACAGGCACTGGACACACTACCATTAAAAGAAAAAAATGATTGTGTGTGGCGATTTCAACAGCCACTCGCAGAGTTGGGGCTATGATCACATGGACCAGAGAGGAGAGAGACTGGAAGACTGGCAGGATGAGAATAGATTCATCTTGGTTAACAAGCCATCCGACCCACATACTTTCTACTCGAGATCATGGCACTCTACAACTACACCTGACCTGGCTTTTCATTCACCAGACCTGGAGTGAAACATTACACGAATTGTTGGGAAACAACTTGGTGGCAGCAACCATCGACCAGTCTTTCTAACTGTAGAAAATGAGCTTGTTAGTGAAAGCAGCACCCTCTCGAGGTGGAACTACAAGAAAGCAGACTGGGCAATGTACAAGAATCGCACCAGCATACTGGTTAGAAACCTGAACACTGAAAAAGACATAAATAAAGTAGTTGAAGAGTTTGGGAAATGCATACTACAGGCAGCGCGAGAAACAGTACCAAGAGGAGCCCGTAAACAATATAAACCCTACTGGAGTAGTGAACTGGAACATTTGCATAATGATGTGGAAGTATGTAGAAAGCAAGCAGAGGTCACACCCAGCCAAGAGCACCACAATAAATTCCAGCATGCAAAAGCCAAATTTCAAAGGGCCAAGCTGCAGGCTAGACGGAAAAGCTGGCAGGAAAAAATAGAGTCTCTGAACTTTGAAAGAGACACAAGGAAATTGTGGAAGCTAATAAAACAACTTAACGATGAGGGCACAGGGAGAAACTCAAAAATTGCACTACATAAAGATGGAAACATCTTAACAAGAAAGCAAGCAGCTGACCATTTTGCGGACTCATTCGCACAAGATAACAATATCAAAATTAGTCCCGAGAAACAACAAGAGATTCGAGAGAAACGGCAACATACAGGACAGAAGGAAATAGTACATGAGGTTCTGGAGGCACCCATCACAATCAGCGAACTGGAGCTAGCCATATCAAAACTGAAAATGAGAAAGTCACCAGGAGCTGATGGTATCTCCAATGAAATGATCAGGAACCTAGGAACAGAGGCCAAAGCAAAGTTGTTGCAGATCTTCAATAACAGTTGGACCTTAGGCAGTGTTCCACAAGCCTGGAGAGAAGCAATCATGATACCCCTCCTATCAGGGAAAGATAGTTCCATTGCCTCTAGCTACAGACCAATTAGCCTCACCAGCTGTCTCTGCAAAACACTGGAGCGCATCATCAATCACAGACTGCAGTGGTACATTGAAAGTAAAAACATCCTTGTGCCACAGCAGGCTGGCTTTAGGCAGTGCTACTCTACGGAAGATCAGACAACCTACCTCTCTCAAGAAATTGAGGATGCATTCCAAGAGAAGAAGCTGGTGCTTGCGGCATGGATAGATTTGAAGAAAGCCTTTGACAAAGTCTGGAAAGAAGGTCTGATGAATAAAATGAGAAACTGCAAAGTCAATGGAAGAATTTACAAATGGGTGAAAGCATACTTGCACAACAGAAGAGCCCGAGTACAGATAGACGGACTAAAGAGCAAGAAAGTACTACTGCGTCATCCCCCAGGGCGGAGTCTTGTCCCCCACACTCTTTCTAATCTTCATCAATGATCTCGTTGCTAATCTACCGCATGGAATTAAAGCCGCAATGTACGCCGATGACCTGGTTTTGTGTAGCACAAATGAACATGCATCAGTGGCCACCAGATTACTACTAAGAGCTGTAGATACATTTGTTGCATGGGCAAGTAGATGGTGTGTCAGCATAAACACTGACAAGTGCAGCACCACTCTATTTACCCTCTCTCCAAAACAAAAGGCAGGGGTCATCCAGATAAATGGAACACCCCTAAGAGAAGATAAAGAACCAACATACCTTGGAGTAACATTTGATGGCAGGCTGACATGGAGAAAGCACATCAACAAAGCAGTAGCAAAAGCCAGAAGGAAAATAGCCATCCTGAGAAAGCTAAGTGGAACCACATGGGGAGCCAGTGGGAAAATACTTAGCAAAGTTTATCAACAGAGCATACGACCACACCTGGAATACGGGTCAACTGCGTGGTGTTCGGCATCAAAAACCACACTACAAGAGCTGGACAAAGTGCAAAATCAAGCACTTAGAGTCACCATAGGAGGGATGAGATCAACCCCTATAGTGGAAATGGAGAAGATGGGGAGGACACAAGCACTGAGTGAGCGCAGAGATACGAAAACGCTAATACAAGCAGAAAAGTTCCTCAGCTTGCCAGGCCACCCTATGAAGAACAGATTTGAAAACCTAGCTATGGGGCGGTTGAAAAGAAGTAGTTTTATCCACCAGGCCAAACGACTCTGCAGAGAAACCACCGATCTGCCCACAGTTGGTATCCCCCTAACAACTATTCCAGAGCGAACTCCATGGAAAGATGAGCATAGACTATCATTACAAATCCAGACAAAAGTGAGAGGAATATTTGACAAGGAAGAACAGAACAGTGTGCAGCGCAGAACAGCCACTCTCAGCTTCCTTGATGAAGAATACCCACAGGACCTCTGGATCCGAGTCTACACAGATGGGTCAGCACAAAATGCTGTTCGAAATGGAGGAGCGGGAGTGTACATAGAATACCCAAATAATATCAGGGACACAGCTAGAGTACCGACAGGAAAGTACTTCCATAACTACGATGCTGAAATTGAGGCAATCAAGATAGCAACAGAGAAATTACTAAATACCAGCAATGGTACACAACCTGTGGTGCTACTGACAGATGCAAAATCAGTACTCGAGGCGCTACTGTCTGGGAAATTGCCAGTACTAAGGACACTACTTTCTGAACTTAGCAGTCAGCATAAGGTCACCATACAGTGGATACCATCCCACTGTGGAGTACCCGGAAACGACAGAGCTGATCAATTGGCTAAGGAAGGAGCCAAAGAAGAACAGCCTGATGTGCCCGTTACATACCACCAAAAGAAAAGAATGATCAAACCAGTCAGAAAGCCACCAAAACCTGCTCAAGATCACTACCACGTTATGGATAGACCAGAACAAGTCATTATTCTGCGTCTCAGAACAGGGCACAATAGATTACGCAACCACATGTATACAAAATTCAAGATAGGTGAAACAGCCATGTGCACATGTGGATTGGCGTCGCAGACAGCAGAGCACATACTCCAAGACTGCCCAAAATATAACATATCTAGGCAAACCTTCTGGCCTAGAGAGACGACAGTGGAAGATAAACTCTATGGACCTCTGTGTGAACTGAAAAAGACAGTTCAATTCATACAAGAGACAGCATTGCAGTTATAGACATATTTCAAGCGAACGAAAGAAGAAGAATAAAGATTGATGGTACCCCATGTGCACCTTGTGATATAATCTGTGTCTTCTTTTTGTTAATTGTTAAACCAAATTCAGAACAAGCACTGAAGAATGCTGATAGTACATGTTGTAATTCTTCCCCAGAGTGAATCATAATTGCAGCATCATCTGCAAACAGCGACTCTCTGATCAGTACCCTCCTAATTTTGGTCTTGGCCTTCAATCTCTGAGCACTGTAGAGGCTGCCATCTGAGTGTGAGTGGATGTATATACCACCATCCTGATCACAAAATGCATATTTAAGTTGAAGTGAAAAGTATATTCCAAAGAGGGTTGGAGCTAGTACACAACCTTGATTAACTCCACTTTTGATTTCAAACTCTTCTGAAGTTGCACCATCAAACATGGATTTGAGCAAAATGATCAGATATTTGAAAACAAATGTTTATCGACATGATCATAAAGATGTCAGCATTTCATGTGACAAATGTATACATTAAACAAGATGAAGACGAGGTGGTGACATGAAAGAATACTAGAATCAACCTGTTTGTGAGTGAAAGCTTGTGAGAAAGCTCTTTGTTGTAGACAGCTCGATAAACTGAACACAGCTCGATAATCTGTGAGAAAGGAAATAATAATACTTCAGTGACCAGAAGAAGGAAAAATACATGTTCATGATACAATACAGTTGTCAATGTTTCATATGAGATATGTATATATTAAACATATAAACAGTTAGTGAAGACAAGGCAGACATGTGGTGACATGACAAACTAATATATATTCATACCGCTATTTGTGACAAAGACCATTCGAGACACTCCTTCTCATGTTAGCAAACTGTGTTTCAATCTGTAGAGACAACAAATCATGATCAGTTGGTTTGACTGTCCTATTTTACAGTATCACAATCATACTACACTCCCCGCAGAAGTCGGATGTGTCGGCCTAATGGCGCAAGAACGCAGCTCTGCTGTAAACAGGCACAACGCAATCACATAAAAAAAAAAAACCTCTGGATGAGCGAAGAAGAAACTACTACACTCAGACAAGACAGTCAGTTCTGTTGTGAAGGGTTCACAAACACAGTTTCCGAAACACATCACAAGTTTGGTAGCAGACCACCTTGCATTGATTTTTAAGTGTGGTATGAGCATCAGTCATTCAGAAAACACACTACTACCCTTGTCTAGTAGTAATAGTAGACGAAGGGACACCATTCATAATCCCGCATTCAATATACAGCAATTTGATAGCAGAGCGCCTTGCTTTGATTTTTAAGAACAGTATGAGTGTTGGTTATTCAGAAAACACACGACTACATTTGTCTAGTAGTATTACTTTTCACAGTGAAAAAATGCTGGGGTTGACTGTGATGTTCTGTAAAAGATACGCAACTGAAATGTTTGATTAGCATTTTTCTACTATCATTGTCTCTTTCAACTCATATGTAGTTCATACATATCATAATACTATTAGTAGTTGCTACTATTGTGGTGTGTACTGGATTGATGCTTGCGTGTGAATTCTCATCTCATCTCATCAGGTTCCTTTTGAGCCTTGGGTGTCGAGACAAAGCATGCCAGTGTATGTGCTTCATATATCGAGATTCACATGGATTCTGTATTTCCCTCTGTCCATCGTTTATGTGGCCGGTCTGTTCCTCTGCTTCCGCTTGGTCTGTACATCATTGCTTGTTGAGGTACACTGTTAGTTGGTAATCTAGTTATATGGCCAAATCATATTTCCTCCAAAGAGCTATACATGTGCTAAATTTCAATTTTCTCTGCCTACTCCTTCATGGTCAGGCTAAAGACTTATGAGAAGCCCCTTGTATCTCTTGTGCATCCAAGAATAATAGGCATAGCTTCGTTCTGTATCCTTTCCATCTACTTATGGCTGATAGTCAGGATCGCCATCGCATACTCCAATACAGAAATGACCAGACCCTCATAAAGGAGACATAGATGGCACTGCTCAGTTTGTCGCTGCCATACCCGCACTGCAGCCAAACCTCCCTTGGCCTTTGTTATCAACCGGTCTATGTGCTCATGATAATCAAGGCTTCGATCAAAATGTATCCCCAGGTAGTTTATTGCCTGTGTTCTTTCCACCGTCTCTGAACACAGATTTACAGTTGGTGTTGGAGTTTTGACAATATGGATGTTCAAAGCAAACCATGTCACTGCTGCTTTCGTTGGGTTGACCATTGCCCCTGATTCCACACACCAAGTGCTTATGTGATTTAGTTCTGTTTGTAGACCCACAGCAACCCGATCTCTATCCTTACCCTGGCGATACATTAACACATCATCGGCATATGACAATGTCCTCCCCGGTCCTCTGATCTGCTCACTGGTAATTCTCACCGTGTAGGCGTTGAACAGTACCGGAGATAATGGTGATCTATGTGGCAAGCCCGGATATAATGCTGTTGGTTCAGAAGTTCAACTGCCACATCTAACAACTTCTTTCCATTGGAAGAGGGCTGCAGTGATCCAACTAAGGAGGAATGGACTTATCCTGAGTTCAAGAAACTGAAACATTAAGAAAACCAATGGTACTCTGTTGTACACATCCTCCAGATCAATTGCCGCATCACATGTTTCAATGCCAGAGTGGAAACCTTCATAGACATCATGGGCAAAAACTGCTGCATTGATCCAGGTTTCTCTGTTTGGATGGTACTCTCCAAGGGTAGGTGGGAAACAACCTTGCCTCTCTAGCTGACTTGATATTTTCCTGGCAATTAACTTCTCCAGCAGCTTGCCTATTGTATTTTGCATTGTTATTACTCGATATCCCTGAATTTTTGTGTGGTCTTTCCCCGGCTTCGGCAAGGGAATCAGATAGCTGTGTAACCACTCCTATTTGATGCTAGCACTCCCTATACTGTTGTACATATCTGCTAGTTCATCTAGCTCGATGTCAGTACACATATTGATGTCGTCATACCATCCGGCCCCGGTGCGCTGTTTTTTTTCTCTCGTTGAAGCACAGCCCTGATCTCTGTCACTATCACCGTGTCTTCACCGCAACTCTGTGCTTCTTGGCATTTTGCTATTTCCTTACATTACCACACTTATCCATCCAGGCATTTTCCACTTCACACTTCAACCAAGGTGGCTGCTCCCAGCTTTTTTTCCTGCCATGATGATTCCTGCGCTTTTCGTGCCTTATTGTACTCACCACATCTTGCCCTGAACTTTCATACTTGAAGGTCTTGACTGTTGACTTTTGCTGCCTGGCTCTGCCATTCTCCACCAATATGCTGCAAGGGTGGTGGTCAATGCCATAGTACGCTAGGACACCCCATCTACACACTGTAGTGAGTGAAGGAGAAACCAACGCCAGATCAATAACACTGTTCTCATCACCTGGATGACTTGCTGTCCTGGTAACACACCACTGTTGATACAAACAAGGTCACTGGTTTCAAGTGTCACCTCGAGGCCCCACCTCCCTTGTGGGTTGGAAGAAATGTTACCCCAATATTTGCCTTTGGATTGAGATCACCACAGAAAGTGACATTCCTCTCATGACATAATATGTCAATCAGACACTGCCACCTCTGGGAATCCACCCTCGCATTATAGGCATAAATATTAACCAACACAAATGGTAGACCAGATTGAATTCTAACAGCCTGTATTTGTATCTCGTCACTGTCCCACCTGGAAATGTCCAGCTCTGAAGCCACTATACTGTCTCGAATCAGAATCACCATTCCCAGGTGTCGCCTGTTGTAATAACATTTGAAGCCGGCTATATTTAGTGACTCAACTCCCAGTCTCGTCACCTGAAGCGCTACTATATCATTTCTGTATGCCAGGCTTTCCAAAATGGGGCCATGTTGTTTTGCTCTGGCACAGTTCCAATATAGAATATGTGTGTTCTTGAGGCCCAGAAGGTCTCATTTTCACCAGTAACGCCTAGCTCTGGCCCGTCTCCCCTGTCACTTACGTCTTGGACTTCGTCTAGTTGGTGGCTTCTTTACCCTTTGTACGGGACACAAACGCTGGTCTGCCGTGATGAAGAAAAACAAAAACACTACACACCACTAGTGTACTACACAGTAACCTAAACATGCTGCCAAAAACACCCAGGATTGATTTACACAGTTGCATGAATTCCGTTGCACCGGCAAATATCTTGAGAGGAAAATCCTGGTTTACATCCTATCACAGAAACTACATGCACAAGATGACATTATCCATCTCCTACGTGAAAAAAGGAGCGGTTTCAAAACAAGACAACCACCAATCGCCATCTTGATCATCCTCTCCCTGGTGCATACATCTTGATCACCCTCTCCCTGGTGCATACACCTTGATCACCTTCTCCCTGGTGCATACACCTTGATCACCTTCTCCCTGGTGCATACACCTTGATCAACCTCTCCCTGGTGCATACTTCTTGATCAACCTCTCCCTGGTGCATACTTCTTGATCAACCTCTCCCTGGTGCATACACCTTGATCACCTTCTCCCTGGTGCATACATCTTGATCAACCTCTCCCTGGTGCATACATCTTGATCAACCTCTCCCTGGTGAATACACCTTGATCACCTTCTCCCTGGTGCATACATCTTGATCAACTTCTCCCTGGTGCATACACCTTGATCAACTTCTCCCTGGTGCATACATCTTGATCAACCTATCCCTGGTGCATACTTCTTGATCAACCTCTCCCTGGTGCATACATCGCGATCAACTTCTCCCTGGTGCATACACCTTGATCAACCTCTCCCTGGTGCATACTTCTTGATCAACCTCTCCCTGGTGCATACTTCTTGATCAACCTCTCCCTGGTGCATACACCTTGATCAACCTCTCCCTGGTGCATACATCTTGATCACCTTCTCCCTGGTGCATACATCTTGATCACCTTCTCCCTGGTGCATACATCTTGATCACCTTCTCCCTGGTGCATACATCTTGATCAACCTCTCCCTGGTGCATACATCTTGATCAACCTCTCCCTGGTGCATACACCTTGATCACCTTCTCCCTGGTGCATACATCTTGATCAACCTCTCCCTGGTGCATACATCTTGATCAACCTCTCCCTGGTGCATACATCTTGATCAACTTCTCCCTGGTGCATACATCTTGATCCTCTCCCTGGTGCATACACCTTGATCACCTTCTCCCTGGTGCATACATCTTGATCAACCTCTCCCTGGTGCATACATCTTGATCAACTTCTCCCTGGTGCATACATCTTGATCAACCTCTCCCTGGTGCATACATCTTGATCAACCTCTCCCTGGTGCATACATCTTGATCAACTTCTCCCTGGTGCATACATCTTGATCCTCTCCCTGGTGCATACACCTTGATCACCTTCTCCCTGGTGCATACATCTTGATCAACTTCTCCCTGGTGCATACACCTTGATCACCTTCTCCCTGGTGCATACATCTTGATCAACCTCTCCCTGGTGCATACTTCTTGATCAACCTCTCCCTGGTGCATACATCGTGATCAACTTCTCCCTGGTGCATACATCTTGATCAACCTCTCCCTGGTGCATACACCTTGATCAACTTCTCCCTGGTGCATACATCTTGATCAACCTCTCCCTGGTGCATACATCTTGATCAACCTCTCCCTGGTGCATACATCTTGATCATCCTCTCCCTGGTGCAAAAGTCTTGATCAACCTCTCCCTGGTGCATACACCTTGATCAACCTCTCCCTGGTGCATACATCTTGATCAACCTCTCCCTGGTGCAAGTCTTGATCAACCTCTCCCTGGTGCATACACCTTGATCAACCTCTCCCTGGTGCATACTTCTTGATCAACCTCTCCCTGGTGCATACATCTTGATCAACCTCTCCCTGGTGCATACATCTTGATCAACCTCTCCCTGGTGCATACACCTTGATCAACTTCTCCCTGGTGCATATATCTTGATCAACCTCTCCCTGGTGCATACATCTTGATCAACCTCTCCCTGGTGCATACATCTTGATCAACCTCTCCCTGGTGTATACATCTTGATCAACCTCTCCCTGGTGCTTTCTTGACTTTCTTTAACCTTACATTCAGTGTGCCTGACTAAGCAATCATCTACGATATAATAATAAGAAGGATGTGATGCATGGACAATGAGCAAACAGGCTGAAAAACATCTGATGGTTGTGGAAATGTGGTTTCTGAGGAAAATGCAAAGAATACCATGTACATACAGAAAAAATCAATGACCAAGTCCTACAAGAAACAAATGAAAACTGTAAACTGATTAGAATTCGAGAAATTAGATGTAGAAAGTCACATTTCTTTGGTCACGTTCCTTTATCAAACTCAGTAGAAATATAAATTATATTAATTAAGTTGGAGAACTTGATGACAACTGGCAAGATTGGGTGGAAGAGAACAAGGGGAAGGCAGAGAAGCAAATACCTGGATGGCTTGACCACGTTGCATGGTCGAGGCAAGAACAATGAGCTGATTCACGACTCTGGTGGTCGAGTGAAATGGCGATTCATGACCGCCCACGCTTATTGACATGGCACATGATGATGATGATGACGTAAATTATCATTTTTAAACAGTACCTCAAAAGTCGTAGAGGGTTCGCCTGATGGCAGGCGATACTGATAAAAGGTAATAGGGAAAGCTGTCCCATACGCACAAATCAGCCCAGTAGACTCACTACACTCTAGTTCAAAGAAAGCTAACGAAAAACAAAGTCACTACACGGTCAACAATGACACCTTCACAGTCCACACCTTTCAGGGACATCACTGAGCAGCTATGGCCTGTGGATTTACACAAGTGTTTTCTAAATAAAATTCTCTACTTCCACACTAAATGTGTACATAGGCATTCAATGAAAACTAAAAAATATCATGTCAAATCACACGGAAGAATAAACGCCATTGAATTAAACAATGCCATAAAATAAGTTATAGATAAGATACATTTTATTGTATAAACCTTATGTTAGATTTAGATCTATATGCCATGCAAATTAATTTTGATTCATTTTTAATATGTGCAAATTGTTTCGCCTCGTGGAGAGAGAAGGCCATCTTTTATACGTTCTGAAGCCAAGAATCCTATCGATTTGCTAGACAGCCTTTTGTCAACAGGAAAATACTTGAATATTTGACGATTTTCTCTGAAATCATGGATGTTTCTTAGACGTTCGTATGTTTGACAACAGTCCTTACATGTAAAGAAGCAGATAAACTACCAGGTAAGGCTACCCGAATCAGTAGTTTTTCTCTAAAATGTCCGCTGTTATGGCTACTCTTCCCTCCCGAAGGCTGAAACGGTGCAGTGCAAGTCCGTTTACTGTATAGACGTGAAACATAAGTCATTAGACTGGATCCTAAGCCAATCCTAGGTTAATAAGATGCATACTTTATCACAGATTGTAGTGTAAGATCTTCGCTATAACTTTTAAGTTAACTAACAGTCATTTTAATGACATTAAATCTAAGAGAGGTTCACCGTTCTATGAAATTGAATGAATGAGCGAATCTGACATTTAAATTTAATTTTGCAAATTTAATTGTCAAGATAATTTAAGTACAGAAGTAAGTAGTGTAGTGTAGTAATAATACAAACAAATAGAAGCTAGATCTGTAAAGTCAGCACTTGCTGGACACTAATAATTTTGCAATAGTTTCAATATCTGCTATTTCTTCCCTCCCGAAGACTGAAACTATTTTACTAGGGCAGAAGTGGTTTGTTATCAAAAGTCAAAACCAATGCTAAGTTACAGAGACTCATAGATTACCATCATTATATGAGTTTATCCTGTTTGGTTTAACTTTGAATATGTGTGTGGTTCTGTGACATTGCATGAATCAGTCTGACATTTAATTTTAATAATTCCTAGCTAGATTAAGTAGAGAAGTATCATAAGAGCTCGGCTCTGTCTGCAAAGTCAGCACTTGGTGTACCTAATCATGATGCAGTAGTGGCTTTAAAATGCTCACTGTTGTTGCAACTTTTCCCTCCCAAAAATTTAAGACAAACAGTGAGTGTCTGTATACTTTACCATGAAAGTAGAACAGAAGTCGTTATACTGGATCCTAAACCAATATTCGGTTGGAAAGGCACATAGTTTACCGTCAATATGACCTGTTTGTAACTTTATTGGCACCTTGCCGTCTTGACAGACGATAGTGTGTGGTTTAAAAAGGCATAATAACTTTTACCCATGGCAGTAGCGAATGTGACTGATAAGGCCAATTTGCGCTGTAAATGTCCGTTCACAGTGGGTGCATGTGAACACATGGTCATTTCCACCATCATGCACCATCTTACGTCTCAAACGCTCGGTGTGTGACTTATCTGCAATAATTTTCTCCTTTGTCTTTATTCCATTTCTGATGTTTGCCCTCCATGCAACACGTTCAGCGGCGACTTGCTCCCAATGTGCATTATCAATGCCTGTATCAATCATGTCCCGCTTACACACATCTTTGTATCGTAGTAGAGGCCGACCCTGAGATCTCTTACCCATCTGTAATTCACCAAAAAAGATATCCTTTGGTATTCTACCATCATCCATCCTCCTAAGATGTCCTATCCATTTAAGTCTATGAAGACTGAGCATGGAACAAATCATCACACAACCTGATCTTTCCAGTACTTCTGTCCTACAAGAAACAATTGAAAACTGTGAATTAATTTGAGAAATTAGACGTAGACAATCAAGATTGTATATGGATGTTGTGAAGAGAAATACACTGTAGAACTTGATGACAACTGGCGTGATTTATAGGAAAATAGCAAGGTGAAGGAAGAGAGGTAAATGCCTCGATGATCAAGCCATGTTTCATAATTGAGACATGAACACAGACCTGATTCATGACTGGTGATCGAGAAAGTTGGCTAACCATGACCCAACCATACACAACTTCGGTCTATTAACATTCATTATCATCAATGTCTGCTAATGGAGATCAAGAACTTGGAGATTTGCTTGGAATTCTGTAATGTTATGCAGTTTGTGATCCCGCAGACCACGTTTGAAGCACAGCTGCACATGATTTGGCAGCAGACCACGTTATGTTTGTTTTGTACAAAATCATATGGGCGCTGGTCGTTCAGAAAGAGATCACAACAGTAAAACATGCTGGTGTTGACTGCAACACCCTGTAAAGGATATGCAGCTAACTTTTTTGCTGTAATGTTGGTCCAGTAAACAGCTAATTTAATTCATCATCATCAAGTGCCTTGCCATCTGCCATAGGCATTTATATGACTCCATAGATCTCGGCCCTTGATGTTCTGGATCAACTTTCTCAATATTCATCCATGCCACTGTCTTAGTCCATTCAGCATCATGTTGTCTCAGTCTGCCTCTTCTACCCATGATTTTGCCTATCTTCACAATGTGTTTCCCAATGTGTTGAGCTTGACTCTAGTCCGACTTTGTGAAGACACATGAAGGGTGTAGCATAGGTGGGAGCGCAAGCGCAATTGAAATACCACTACTTTTATCGTTTCTTTACTTATTCAGTCTCTCGGTAGAGATTTGTTCGCAGCAGACGAGCAAATCTCCGGCCGGCCTATTCTCGCTGGTCGCGAGATCCGCACAGTGGAAGTATGGGAGATTTGCTTGCAAATAGACAGGCAATATCTCCTGTGGTATCTATGGCGGACCCATTCCCGCTGGTCGCGGGGACCGCTATAAGTCAGGTGGGGAGTCTGACGATAGTGCACGCTTTACACAGGTCCGGACACTTGTGATTGACAGATGTGCGCGCCCTCATGGTCCGGGCTCGTACGAGGCCCTCACCTGTGGGACATGGCTGAACGTCTCTAAGCCGTGTCCCTTGGGTGTCAGGGTCTGGCCATAACTCGCCACCGGCTCGTGGTGGTGAGGTCTCGGTGGATTGACGCTGAGCCGCCAGCGTCTGCAGCCTACCTTGTGCCAGACGTATTGGTTACCCATTCCTCTGGAATACACAAGACTAGGCCGAGAGAGGGGTCATGTCGTTTGGGCATCACATGATCTCTGAAGCTCTGCCCAGACATTGTGATGGAATAGTGGCCACATTCCACTCACATACTTTAGTCTGTCAAGACTGAAAGGTGTCTACTACTCTACTACTACAATGTGTTTCCACGCCTGACTTGTGTTGTTCATGTCCAATCTTCAGTTCAACACTCTTGGGTTATAGTTGGGGTAGACAAGGTTAGCACATCTCATCATGTTCCTCTTGTACCTTGCGGTGTCGAGATGAAGTATAAACAGCGGGAGAGTGCCCGCTTATGGGTTTCATGTATCAATATTCCCATGGACTTTGTTATTCCTCCATCCATCATTTAAGTTCAAGATGGCCTCTTCCTCTGCTTCCCTCTGGTCTGTACATCATTGCCTGTTGTGGTATACTGTTAGTTGGTAACCTACTTGCATGGCCAAACCATTTGACTTGCTGCTTTCTAATAAAATCTAGTGCAGCTACAACCTCCACTTTAGTCCTGATTTCTTCATTTCTGATCTTATCTCCTCTTGATACATTGAGTATTCTTCTCAGGAATCTCATTTCTGTTGTAATTTTTCTTTTCTCCTTTTCTGTCATTGTCCAGCTTTGGCATTGGTAACATAGAGTTGGTAGGAAGATTGTGTTGTAAAGTGCTTTCTTAGTAGTTATTGATACATTTTTGTTTTTTAGTATTGGTGCCATTTGTCCAATGAGTTGGTTTGCCTTATTGCATCTATTTTTGATCTCGTCTTCTGATTTGCCATTTGATGATATTATGCGTCTTAGGTACTTGAAACTCTTTACTTGTTTCAAGAGATGTTCGTTTAGGTGAATTGTTGTTGCTTTTTCTTCTTTATTTATAGTCAATACCTCTGTTTTACTTGTGCTAATTTTCATGTTATGTTCCCTACACATTTTGTTTAGACTATTCATATGGTCTTGTAATTCAGCTTCTGATTTTGCTATTAGTGCTTGGTCGTCCGCAAACAGGAGTTCTCTAATGGTTAGATTTGGAGATGATTCTTCTTCTGTGTTCTCGTCGTGCAGTGTTCTTGTGGTCTTTGTTTGGCTGGTTTCTTTACATATATTGTCTATGTCTAGGAGGTCAGCATGGCTGAATAAATAAGAGCGTTCGATCTAAAACATCCGGTGTGCTGAGAGAAACCCCTGAGCTGCACAGTTCGGAGCGAATACACTAGCCAGGCATCCATCATTCCTCGTGCTCAAGACCTTCCCCCCCCCCCATATGCGCCCCCATCCCCTCGTTCAACAGCCAGTGAAGAGTCATACTACTCATCATTCTCACCGCTATCTGTTTGAAGGTTCTCCTGGTTTTCCCTCTCAGTTTTGAGATTGTTCCAGAACCTCTGCTGATCCCCTGCAATATCATTCTTTCCAGTTATGGGATCTAAATCTGTTCCCCTGACTTCTCCACCTGGTCCCACGGGCACTTGACCACCCCTCCCTTGTCCATAGGCAGTCTACCCCCAGGAGGTGCATTCCCTGCCAGCCTACCAGCCTGTTTATTCCCCTGCACTTCCGCATGACCAGGGCAACAAATCCATACAATTCTCACAATCTGTGACCTCTGAAGCGAGGATAGCCATTCCACACGGAATATTCCTTTGTCCATCTTATTAAGGATACTCCTTGAGTCTGTACTGAATGCCACAGTTACTGCTTCCAACTCCATTCTTATGCTGGAGGTCATAGTCTCATATGCTAGACTCTTCAAGGACCCCCCTCCCTGTACTGTCTCATATGTTTGTTTTTTTGTGTTTTTCTGTCTGTCCGTGGTATTTGCATTTTCCCTCAGAAACCACATTTCCACTACCATTAGATGTTTCTCAGCTTTGAGCTGTCACCTGATTTTCTAGGCATCTATACAGAAGGTAGTTTGCTTTTCCTTTCCTTTTAGCAGTGACCATACTGGTCAGCGACTGTAGCCATTGACTCTATAAAGAGATCATCTATCTACCATCTTAATATACAACAGTAAAAATGAGACAACTTTCTTTGATCATGGGATTGAACGAGAGGCATTGGAAAGCATTGTGACAACTGGATAGATCAGTAGGAAAAGAGGCAAACCTAGAGAAATGATGTTTGGTGGACTGTGACTGGCATGGGGGTATATCATCATTAGGGTTGATCCAAGACACCAAAGACTGAGATCTGTGGAGAGACATGAATGACTATGTCAGCTGGCAGGGCACTTGATGATGATGATGTGTTAATCTGTCATTCTTTTATGGCTGAATCTCCAGGCCTTTGCTCAGAAACATTGAGAGCCATTTCTTTATTGTGGACTATGTAAAGTATTGTTTCCTGTAGACTTGTAACTGTAATATTTTTTTGATTGTAGACTGTGTAAAGTTTTGTTTCTTGTTGATTTGTAACCATCACGTTTCTTTATTATGAACTGTGTAAACTATTGATCCCTGTAGATGGGATGCAGAGATGTTTCCAAGGCACCAAGGCCATGTTCTATACTGGCCAAGACCTACTAACACGTCCTAGTCGTGCGTCCTGGAGAACAGGTACCTTCTGGGACCTGGCTAACGTAGTAGGATCACTGATTCTTCCGAAGTCGGAGAGTATCTGCCTGCACGGCGAGGACCCACCAGTCTGCACACCAATACACTAGACATGGGACAACAGATACGCAAACCTCAGATCCTGTATGACTTATGTTTGACAACAGGATGTCTTCATCCTATATACAGGACTTCACGCTGGAATTGGGAGGGGGGGTCCTTGAAGAGTCTAGCATATGCGGCTAAGACCTCCAGCATAAGAATGGAGTTGGAAGCAGTAACAGTGGCATTCATTACAGACTCAAGGAGTATCCTTAGTAGGATGGAAAAAGGAATGTTTCGTGTGGAATGGCTATCCTCGCTTCAGAGGTGTTGCACAGCCAACGAACACAAGCAAGCAAGCAGTTCCCTGTAGATTTGTAACCATCACGTTTCTTTATTGTGAACTATGTAAACTATTGTTCCCTGTAGATTTGTAATTGTAACATTTCTTTCTTTTTCAGGTGTTGCCAGCCATTGTATTGCCATGATGCGGGAGTAGGCTTCACAGTTTCTCATTTTCTGTACTAACAGTTTGTACTCAGACCTGACTGTTGTATTGAGTGGACTATCATAATCTAAAAGTGGGTTGTATCCGAATCACAACGTGAGTTGAAAGACAATCTCACTCTGTCATTTGAAGTCAAGTGCTGTGTCAGAAGCATGGTTGCTTCAGAGAATAAGCAACAGTTGTCACATTTGTAGATATTGTTTTCTTAAAGCGCCCGTTTGTTTGCTGTGTGGCTGTTGGGGAAGAAGATCAACTTTATTTTATAGCAACTAGTCAGTCAGTCTTCTAGTGTTGGTGAGATTCCATGCCGAAAATGGCAGCTCTTCAGTGCAACAACGGCCAGGATGGCTTTTCACCCACAGAAAATGGCGATACTTTGCCAGGCAGGAAATCAGGCAGTATTGATTACTCAGAAGACTTGTGGCTAGCAAACAGCGAAGACTCAGCTGGCCCGTATGCTCAACAGCCAAGTAAAGTACTGACCCACGAAGCATCGTATGCTTACTCGTGTCGGTCAGAGGTCAGTTATTCAAACTCTTCTGCTGCTCATGACTCTATGGGCTCTTCGGGGTCTGTAGTGGAGGTCAAATCTGAGTTGTCGGACGCCCAGCTGGTGGGCGGCCATGGTCATGTTTGGAGTGAGGTCTCACCAGAAAATGATGCCACGACCTTACAGCCTGCCACTACTTACATGAACGGTTTAGATGAGCAGAATGGTTTAGATTTTAATAGTAGTGGGGAGGAGAAAGACTTTGCTCAGCTTGTTCCTGCTGGCAGTTATGAGGATGGTGGTGGAGTGACAGCAGCGGAAAATCACGATAAGACTTTTACCTCCTTAATGCCAGCGGCAGCAATGGACATGCATGAAGATGGGCAGGCAGAGTACAATACAATTATGGGCACACAGCAGCAGATGAGTTATTATGATTCAAGTGATCAGATGAACACCGATTCAGAGAGGGTTGTAGCTACGGAGAATAGTGAGGTTATGTCTTATGATCATTCGGTACAGATGTCAGCAGTTAATGGGGAGGAGCGGGAGAATGGGGAGGAAGAGGGTAGGGCTGTGTATATCTCAATGGATGGTCTGAATGGTAATAGCCAGAGTATGAGCCCGTCTGGTAATCTGGCTATTCTGTCTCCTGCTGTCATCAGGATGGGTGATGCTAATGGGGATTGTCAGTCGTACTCATCACATGTGACGAGTGGCAGCTACCAGCACATCTCCACACTTCCATTTGTTCAGAATGGTGCCTATTCAACCCTGGCATCTTTTCACTCGTCAGCTGTTCCTAACATCATCAACAGCGGAGATGGCCAGCAGCAAGTTGTACAACATTCTGACTATGGATCCGACCACACCGGATGTGCCATGCTGACACCTGCCGATAACACCGTTGAATACCAGGACGATGAAGATGAGGATGACGAGCAAGACGAGGACCCAAGCCAGGATATGGAAGATGACTCTATGGAATTTTCAGAGTTCAGTTGCCCGGTTTGCAGTGAGGCTTTCGTTGACCAAGCAGCACTTGAGGATCACATGGCTAACCACCCGGTCATGAAGAGCTTTGTTTGTAAGACTTGTGGTAAAGATTTTGCCACCAGGCGCTACCTCAAATACCACAGAAAGAACCACTGCAAGCGAGCTGGCTCATATGAAGGGCAGAATGCTGTAGATGAAAATGACCCCAGTAAAGAGATGAAGAGATTCTCCTGTAATGTCTGTAACCGGCCTTTCCGTGTTCTGAAGTGCATGAAAGTTCACAAAAAGAAAAAGCATGATATTCAGAAAGAATACACGTGTCCAAGCTGTGCTGTGACTTTTATTTCATCCCAAGATCTTACAGATCATTCATGTGAGTCCAAGAGTGTGCCGACTCCGCCACAAATAATACAATATACTCCTCCGCCAATTGTCCTCCTGAATCAGAAGAAGAAAAAGAAATTGAAAAATGCCAAGCCGGCCTGTGACATCTGTGGTAAAACGTTCTCCGACCGGATCAGTGTGGATATACATCGGGTGAAACATATCGAAGAGGAGTTCTACCCGTGTGATATGTGTGCAGAAAACGGGGACTGTGATACTAATCACCTGGCTGTTCATTTTAGAATCCGATTTTTCACAGATGATAATCAGCATATTCTTGAGGACCAGAAGGCAGCAATTGGCTGCCACGACCAAAGCAGATCTGATGAGGGCAGCAGTATTTCAGCCACACCTGTGCATCCGGGCTCTGCCACTCCGCATTCAACACCGGCCACTCCGCTCTATCATCCTGCTACGCCCATGCACCAGCAAGACATGCCCTTGACGCCCCTGCAGCACCCAGACACGCCTACAAATCACCCAGGAACTCCATGCTCATCTGGAAATTACATTGGTGCAGCAGACTGTGCTGAGGAGGAACAAGGACAGCTGGTGGAGCAGCCAGCTGGAGACGCCGATGGAATCAACCAGACAAACTTTACCCAGATATACACAGAAGTGGAGATTCAGGAAGGAGACGGAACATTCTCACTATCCAGTTTTAATCCTATCCAGAACAACTGCCTGTCAGCAAATGATCAATCTGTACTCATCAGCCAGCATACGGATGAACAGCTTCAGCAGCAGCAACAGCATGTCTACAATGCAGGCTTTCAAGATGGCGAGGTCTTTCACGATGCTAACGGTTCAGTTTTAGCTGTTGCCCCTAAGAAGAAAAAGTTCAAGAGAACAAAGGTACACATGTGTGATATTTGTAATAAATCCTTTGGGGATGCAGCCAAGCTAGGACTTCATTACAAAAGCAACCATCTGCATGATCGTCCGTACCAGTGTGATGTTTGTGAGAAATCATTCTTCACCAAATGGAAGCTTCAACGGCACATGCTGAGCCACCTGGAGCAGAAGCCCCACTCCTGTCCCATGTGTTCAAAGTCATTTGTGGAACGGGGTAAACTCGAGGCCCACTACCGCACCCATCTCGGCACAAAACCATACAAGTGTGACCAATGCCCCAAAGCGTTCACGGTTAAGTCCCAGCTGTCCATCCATCAGCGTCGCATTCACAGTACGGACCAACCCTTTGGTTGCTTGGTTTGTGGGAAAGCCTTCTTGTGGAAGAGTGGGCTAGACAAACATATGAGGAAGCATACGAGGGAGAAACCGTACATTTGTGAATCTTGTGGTGTGAAGTACTCCAACAAAGCCAACCTCATTGTCCATATGTCCAAAGCACACAATAAGACATATGTAGATAAATAGAGCTCCTGTTGCAGGCACATATGAATGTATCTTGTTCATATAGCTCTGCAGTGTCCAGTAAACATTGAAGGAACTGCAGATCCCAGAGTTGTGCATCATATCCCTAGTCTTCTCGGATAAAGGTGAAGGTCATCCCATAGCAGGTATTGCTGTTGGGTGTCAGGTGTTAGGCCTTCAAATATTCCAGCCATGGCATCATGGGGTGAGCTGACTGGTTTTCTGTCCAGATAAAACCCAGACATTTCTGGAAATGCTCTGGTACTCATGTTTATGAGATTGGGTTGATCCTGGTAGGAAGATGATAGATCCTGGTTTCTTCAGGTTGATCCTGGTAGGAAGATGATAGGTCCTGGTTTCTTCAGGTTGATCTTGGTAAGAAGATGATAGGTCCTGGTTTCTTCAGGTTAATCCTGGTAGGAAGATGATAGGTCCTGGTTTCTTCAGGTTGATCTTGGTAAGAAGATGATAGGTCCTGGTTTCTTCAGGTTGATCCTGGTAAGAAGATGATAGGTCCTGGTTTCTTCAGGTTGATCCTGGTAAGAAGATGATAGGTCCTGGTTTCTTCAGGTTGATCTTGGTAAGAAGATGATAGGTCCTGGTTTCTTCAGGTTGAACCTGGGTCTCACCCTTGACAGCCAAGTGTACTTCTTGAATAAGGCTGTAAGAACATAGTATATCCCATGTCCTTGCTGTGCTCAGTAAGGATCCCTTAGCCATGGAAGATTATATAGAACAAAGCATCATTTGCCATTGCCCGCATTTGCAGAACATCGCTTTCACCATGGCTCATCTGACAGATTCTCAGTCCTGTGCTAGTTCTCTCACCATGTGCATTTTCATGCCAAGGATTGTGTGGTGTCCTGTGTCCAGCATAATGCTGATTGGCCTCTGCCTCTTCTCCCAGGAACTATGCCTTCCATCACTGTTCTCTTGAAGCCGGTGTGGCATTTACAATGGTCAAAGTAGAAGTATCTGATACATGGGGGTTTCAAACGAAAAGCTTAAAAATGTGACAGAAAGTACAATAACCATGCTATTGACTTGAACCTATCAATATTGTTGTTACGGATGTCAAGATTGTTGATATTGTCACAAAGTCCCTGGGGTGAGGGGAGCTATGCTACACTATATACTGTGGGTTCAGTTTGGGACGAACGAACGAACAAACTTTATTTTAAAAGGGTAACAAATTGGGCACGCAGGCCCGTCTTACATTCGGCCCTTTCAATCACTCATCTTTCATTCATCAAATGTGCATGTTACATTTTGTAAGCATAAACAATGCTTATTAGGCATGATACATTCACATGAGAAAAAAAAAAAACATCAAATGAAAGTTGTAAACATAAACAGTGCATATTGCCATGTTGTGAGATACATCCCCCATCCACCCTCATATCCCGCAGCCACCAACACATCCCCCACCCACCAAACCTCCCCCACCTACCCACACATACCTCCTCACACTCACACAGAACCAGGCGAACATACATGCTGCCACACACTCACTGATCCCCCACCCACACACATTTTTCCAAGAAGGAGGAGGAGGAGAAGAAGAAGAGGGAGGAAGAGAAGAAGAAGAAGAAACCACACACATACCCCCGCCAACCCACACCTATCCACACACATATCCTGCACTCTCACAATTTTCCCCACCCACCCACACACACATCAGCCAACCTACACCCACTCACCCACCCAATATTCGCCACCTCTCAACTACACATCCCCACCTATACACACATGCCCACCCATAAACACACCTGCCCACACATATCCCCCACCCATAACCCAAAAACACACACCTCCCACCCACACACACCCCACCACCCACATATACCCCACCCACACACATCTGCCGCTCACACACATCTTCTCACAACTACACACCTTCCCCCACCATACACTCATCTCTCACACACATCCACCCACTCACGTACTCATCCATCAACAACTCACACCCACACATCACCCACGTGCCCATCAACACATGCATCTCTCATCTACCCTCCCACCCACACACACCCCAACCACCCAGCCAAACACACATCCCCCATCCTCACATACATCCTTCAATCACCTGCACATCCCACACCTCCCCCACATCTCCCCTCCCACACAAAACTCTACCCATAAACACATTCCCCCCACACACACATCCCCCACATACATTCCCCATACACATCCCTGCCCACACATCCTCCACCTACTCACATTTACCCCATCCACACTCACACACTCCCACCCACACAGACATATCCCATTCTCAGAAACCCCTCACACCCATTACACACCCATCCCCCAACCCACTCAATCTTCTACACACCCATTCACCCACCCAAACACACACTCTCTACCCACACCCCCTCCCAACCCACCAACACCCACATACTTCCAACTATCCTCTCAAATATCCCCCCCACACACACACGCATATCCTTCACACATACATACATCCACCACCGACTACAAATCCCTTCACACATCCACACATCACCCATTAACCCATACACATCCCCTCAGGGTGAGGGGAGCTATGCTACACTATATACTGTGGGTTCAGTTTGGCATATCAACCCCGCCAGCCTCAGGACAACCCTCTTCTGACAATCTTTCTTTCCCTGGGCTTTTACCCTCTAATGCTCCATCCATATCATGTGACTCAACTCTGGTCTGACATGAACATACTAGACATTTATTATACAACAGGGTGTCAACACAAGTAAAGGTAGACAGAGGTAGGCAGTAGACTACTCTATAGTCTAGATCAGCAGGATAGGTAGACATAGGTAGGCAGTAGACTAATCTATAGTCTAGATCAGCAGGATAGGTGTACTGCTGTCATCATCGAGCTGTCCCTGATTCAGTCGCTTCAGTCTGCGGAAGAAGGACTCTCACCGGGCTGGCGCAAATCCTCCTCAGGTATGGGACAGACTGGCATAGTAGCAATTCCAGGTTGGTACACCTGGTACCCCTGGTACAGTGCTGAAATCACTCGGCTGTAACTACTCGGGATCCTTCCCGTTGTGTCGAGTGCACAAACCAGGCGGTCTAATGGTTCATCATATCCCAGGTAGCCCTTTGGCCTATATCAAAGTTCTAGTTCATATCAATTAGGGCACCTGGAATTTCTATACTCCTTGACCACTGCGTCTAAGGAATTCAACATTGTATACTACAGATTCTGTCTAAGTAGATCAACATTGTCTATACACCACCACCTCCAGGAACTGCAGCCATTAACAGTCTATACCAACTAGACTCACTACCACAGTTCAGTAGTCTATAATAACTGGACTCACTAACACAGTTCAGGAGTCTATAAAAACTGGACTCACTACCACAATCTACTACAGAAGGCCATATGAATTAGGCCAAGTCTCTTCTCGCTCCCTCTCTCTGGGCCACAGTAGCCTGCTGTAACAATGGTAGATACATCTTTTACCTTACAAATCATGAAGATATGGTAGCAGGCTGTGCATGGACTGGTAATGCTTCATGGCTGACTGGCAAAACCCATAGGTGTCTGGAACTTTGGCTGTTCAGGAACGACTGGGCGCTACCTCCAAACTGGGAAGCTCACGCCAAAGTTTTCTTGGTTTGTTCCACAATGTAGGTTCACAGGCCGGGGTTATGCTTGTCTAGTACACACTCCATGACAGCCTCTGCAACAAAACAGCCTTGTGAGAGCCACTGGTAACAGCAAACAGCACATAGGGAACAGGGGAGTGGGCCCTCAGATTGATAGAATCAATATACAACAATATACATGATCCTGTAACTTTCCGCAGCTGCTCTGATCTGGACTGGGGAGATCTAGGACTCATCTGTCACTTCGCTCCAGGAAGAGCGTCGTCCCTTGAGAACTGTACGGTAGCTCGGACTGGTCTTGTCGGGTAGACACAAGTGAAGCACACAAGTTCCTGCAAAAGTCTTAGTCATGTTATGCATTAATGGTTAGGCATTAGTATAACACTCAAGACCTTTTTGTAGGAGATATTCGGCCAATCTGCCGACCCCCTTCAGGTTTCTCTCACTCTTCTGGTCCCTATATAACATAGATACTTCACCCTTTTTTAGGTTTCTCTCAGATGGGTGAGTTGTACCCTCCTCTAGTGGATGGCTTTTTAATACATGGTTTCCACCTCCATGTAGCAGGTGTAACTCATCCCCTGTATGAATACATTGGTCTATCCCCACGTGGAGTGGGTGATATCCACACCGTTCTCTCACCTCTGTCCAATAGGTGAGCAGGTAGAACGTGGTCAGTGTTCCTCTGAACAGCAGTCTGGTTTACCAAAGGTTTTATTTCCCTCTGGTCTATTTCTCTCACTTTCGCCACCTGAAATAATTAATGTCCCTCCCTTTGGTCCCTTTAAAAGAACTACATAGGCAAAGGACAGGTGGGAGGGACGTAGAAATAGAAAAATCCAGTGGCCGCCCGTAAGTGCGGAGATGGTCATCATCACATCGGTTGTTCACAGAATCCTTCTGCCGACCCTCTCAAACGTCGCCACTCGTCCTCCCGAGTAATTCGATAGGTCACATGCCATGGTTTAGGTGTCAGCCTGTCACGCCCCAGCGTCCTCGGCATCTACTGGAAGTCGCTCGTCGCAACTTCGCCACATTGGCTTCGACCGACGATATTTGTCATCAAACTACCTCATGCATAAATTCAGTTTAAAGGCCTAAATGCCTTGAGTCTGAAAATCCTATTCCTATAGGGCTACTACATAACCTCAACCACTTAGGATGCCATTCACCGATGGTTGCTAAAGCCAACCCTTCTGCACCTGAATTTTGGCTAAGTCCCATTTACCGATCCCATACTATGCATGAGTTAGCTTAATGAATGTCTACGGCGCGCGCATCACGCGAACATCGACACGAAATTACTATACTAATTAAAGGCAAATACCTTCAAACATCAGAAGCTTAGTCCACTTGCTGGCGAAAATGTAGAGCCCCTTTAAGGGCCATTGCACTCTTCACACAACACCAAACTCTGATGTCCTGCAAACAAACAACTTGCACTTCAACTGACTTTAAACCGCAGTTCAGTTACAACCTTCAGACTGAGCGGCGCTTGACTTATCTGTGCCGGCACAGTTACCCCGTGTAAATAATGAACCAACAACTCAGTCACTATAACTAGAATGTTCCATTCAGGGAACAAATTAAAGGGAGAGAAAGACAATCCCTGGGATAAACCACTGGTCAAGGTTTTGCACGGTAGTTTCCCTTTGACCACAAAGTAGTGATGACGGAACTCGGGTCCATTTCGCTACAAATATATTCTGAAAAGTACAGAACAAATGTATCAAAGTTCGATGTAGACACCACTGTGTTCAATGCTAGTCTTCCATTGCCGATAAAGTTCTTGAATTCTTGTAGAAAAAAAATGATCTTGGTCACTACTCGGTGTGCCTGACCAGGTCGTGAGCAGTCTGTCGCAGAAGTCACGCCATTTTGAAACTTCCTACTGCATTCATACACTTGTTGGACTGACAGGCATGCATCGCCATACTGGACCTTCATTTGCCGATGAATTTCTATAGGTTTCACCCCTTCACTGATCAAATAAATTGATAATAGCTCCATTTTGGTGCCTGTCAAAAGTGAAGCAGTCATCTTTAATCTGTCCTTATGACACCACAGTGTTAGTCTGCATGCTTAACACTTAAAATCTTTAACAACAATATTGACAGGTTACAAGACAATGGCATGGCTATTGTAATTTCTATCACACTTTTAAGGTTTTCATTTGAAGTCCCCCTCACAGTATAATTAGAAAGTCCTTTCTATGGAGCCAAAATAAAACATGAAATAGAAGGTGACCTAACAACACATGGAGCAGAGAATTATAGAGATGTATATTGTGGAGAGGACATGGGGGAGCTGAGGAGATAGCAAAAGTTTGGGTGGGTTGGGGTGAGTTGTCTGATTCCTGTGCTCCAGTGGAAGATGAAAGGCAGCAGGCAAGTTTGTAGCTGCCCTTGCTAGCTATACCAGTTTGATGTAGACTAATGACATTCTGTTGTCCTTGCTAGCTATACCAGTTTGATGTAGACCAATGACATTTTGTTGTCCTTGCTAGCTATACCAGTTTGATGTAGACCAATGACATTCTGTTGTCCTTGCTAGCTATACCAGTTTGATGTAGACCAATGACATTCTGTTGTCCTTGCTAGCTATACCAGTTTGGTGTAGACTAATGACATTCTGTTGCCCTTGCTGGATACACCAGTTTGGTGTAGACTAATGACATTCTGTTGCCCTTGCTGGATACACCAGTTTGGTGTAGACTAATGACATTCTGTTGCCCTTGCTGGATACACCAGTTTGGTGTAGACTAATGACATTCTGTTGCCCTTGCTGGATACACCAGTTTGGTGTAGACTAATGACATTCTGTTGTCCTTGCTGGATACGCCAGTTTGGTGTAGACTAATGACATTCTGTTGCCCTTGCTGGATACACCAGTTTGGTGTAGACTAATGACATTCTGTTGTCCTTGCTGGATACGCCAGTTTGGTGTAGACTAATGACATTCTGTTGCCCTTGCTGGATACACCAGTTTGGTGTAGACTAATGACATTCTGTTGCCCTTGCTGGATACACCAGTTTGGTGTAGACTAATGACATTCTGTTGCCCTTGCTGGATACACCAGTTTGGTGTAGACTAATGACATTCTGTTGTCCTTGCTGGATACACCAGTTTGGTGTAGACTAATGACATTCTGTTGCCCTTGCTGGATACACCAGTTTGGTGTAGACTAATGACATTCTGTTGCCATCGCTAGCTACGCCTGTTTGGTGTAGACTAATGACATTCTGTTGCCCTTGCTGGATACACCAGTTTGGTGTAGACCAATGACATTCTGTTGCCCTTGCTGGATACACCAGTTTGGTGTAGACTAATGAGATTCTGTTGCCCTTGCTGTGCGGTTGTCAACATTGGGTAGTTCATTTGGTGTGCTGATATAGTGGCCATGTCAGCCACTCTTTCTATTCTTTTATATCCCCCCCCCCCCCCCACATCAGTCACACGTCATGAGGCAAAGTTGATGTTGTTTCTTTGAGAGTTAAATTGCATATCGTTTACAAGACGTCACAGTCAACACTGACATATATTTTAGCTGTTTCTGATTTCTTGGCAATTATATGTTAGTAGTTTGTCATAGCAGTGGCAAACTGTGATAATAAGGCCAAGTAAAACTGAGTCCTTAACAGGTGACACTTCTACTGCGCTGTCTGTTATGATGAAAAGTTAGTTGCATATCCTTTACAGGACGTTGCAGTCAACCCTAACAGTACTTTGAAGTCGGAGTAGGTTTGCCTGATGGTTAGTGACACTGGTAATTTCACTGGCTAGTGAAAGCTAATCCATCAGTTCAGTGTGCTCCCGTGTAGTGGAACCTACCAGATGTACTGGCTATGCATGAATACAATGTGAGCGAAACAAACAACAAAGAACAAGCCCCATCATTTCTTTATGGCTGCTTGTGATTTCGGCCTTGTTGAAAGACATACCACTGTTATACAAACCATACAGGAGGGTAAGGTTGAAGGCAAGTGATCTAGAGGTAGATGATACAAGTGTGATGATACCATCAAGAGATGGACTAATAGCAGTGTGACAGGAATGCACAATCAAGGCACCAGCCTTCATTATGGAGACGGTACCTGATTGATCGATTGATTCATTTACTGGGCAATTTTTACATTCACAAGTTTGTCACTGCTTTCTGAACGACCGATGCCCATACCATCGAAATCAGCGCAAGACAGTCTGCTTCCAAATCATCTGCATATGATTTTGAACTCTCGACTTGGTATTTCTGAAAACTGTGAAATACTTTCACTGCCTCTGAGCCAGAGCCAATTTTGTCATTATATTTTAAAATATATTTCCTTAGGTTTAAACAGATAATTGAGAAATCACTTTTTTTTTAAAGAAATAGGTGTCTTTTGGTGTAAATTAGAAAGCTGAGAAATCACTGTTTGTTTGTTTTTAAATCTTTCCTTTGGCTTAAATAGAAAGCTGAGAAATAACTTTTTTTTAAATATTTCCTTTGGTGCAAATAGGAAGCTGAGAAATCACTTTTTAAAATATTTTCTTAGGTTTAATTAGAAAGCTGAGAAATCATTTTTTTTTTTTAAATATTTCCTTTGGTTTAAATAGAAAGATGAGAAATCACTTTTTTTTTTTTTTTAATATCCAATTTCTTTTTCTTGATTTTCTGTATTTGTGATAAGACTGATAATATATTTTGGAATGTATTGATCTGCAGAAAATTAAACTGCCCATGGCAGACACAAGTTGGTTTCATGTATGATGTGTGTGTGTTTCTTTTACTGTCAATTTTGACAGGGTGTCAAACATTACAAATGTGTTGTTCTGTATATTTCCCTGGACTGACAAAAGAGTGATGAATACAAGTTCCTTGCATGGTCTTTTTGTTGCACGTCCTTTTTGTAAACTAGACAATTAAGATGTGCTCTACAAAATTTAAGATTGGCGATTCAGCCATATACACATGTGGGTTGGCTCTGCATACTTGAGATCACATGTTCCAAGACTGTCCAAAATATGTTATATCTAGGCAAACCTTCTCGCCTAGAGAAATAGAGAAAATAAACTCTATGGACCACTGAGTAATCTAAAAGAGTTGAGTTGAGTCAAGAACCGACATCACTGTACTCAGGGCATTCCCATAAGCATTCAGAGTGGGAACTAAAACAGACAGTGAAATTCATACAAGGGACAACATTGCAGATATAGACAAATTCTGAGTAAACGGAAGAAGAGGTGAATGGTGGTTAGTGCTTGTGTCTGTCAAGTTAGTGTACAAGGTTCAGTCCACAGCAGAGGCAGAATTATTTTTGTCAAGTTATGTGGGTGTGACCCCGCCTCATGCAAATGTGAATCAGAATATTCTGGGACTTCTTTGAGAAGGAAAGGAAACTGGCCACCCAACATCATGTTATGTCCTAACACTTCACACCTCAGTGGCCAGAGGGTTAATCTCATCACTGTTACCTTTCATCATCTAATCCCATTATATTTACCTTTCATCATCTCATCTCATCACTTTTACCTTTCATTTCATCTCATTGTTTTATCTTTCAGCATCTCATCATTTTTACCTTTCATCATCTCATCACTTTTACTTTTCATGGTCTCATCACCTCTACCTTTAAACAATTAAATGTGTTTTCCCTGAAATCATAAAGACCGGAGTGTATGTTCTCTGCATGTCATTTGTCTGAAATGTCAAACATGGAATATATGTCCTCTGTATGCTTTGACAGTGAACAACAGTTGGGAATATGTATTCTTTATCTGTAAATCAGACCATATAAGAATATGTATTCCCTGTAAAATGAGACGGTGGCTGGAACATGCATTTTCTGTCTTTGAAAAAGAATTACATCTGGGGGTATGTATTCTGTGTGAAATGCTAGGAATATGTATTCTATGGGGAAAAATAACATTTGGGAGTATGTATTCTCTGTGAAATGAGATTGCAATTGGGAATATGCTTTCTCTGTCTTAGAAACGAGACAGGAGCTGGGAATATATATTCTACACCAAAAGAAGACGTATGAGAAAATGTACGTGTCTGTATTTTCAGACGGCTAGAAATATAAATGTCTGTAAAATCAGACAGCTATGAATATATATTTTATGTCTTTGAAATATATATATAGATATATATGTATGTATATACAAGTTATGTCAGTTTGTACATACAATATTTTGTTATTTGATTGTATATTCATTCATATTTTAACCTGTACACATAAATGTCATTAGATAACCATTTGTCATGTCATTGGAGATGCAATGTTGTGTTGGATATACATCGTTCAACTGTACATTCAAGTATGTTCTTTTATGTTCATTGCCCCTGACTCATGCCTGCATGTGCAGCATTTCTCTCTTCTTTTGTTTGGTATGAATGTATCTTGTACAAATTGATTTACCTATGAATGTCATTTGTCAAAGAATCAATTTTTCAGCAATTGAATACATTGTCATCATTATCGTTTTCATTGTACTGCAGATGGAGCATGGTGTATCTTTTACATATCTGCCAAACATGATATCCTCACACATTGTGCACATTTTTAGAGGAGTAATCTTTGAAAAACACAGCCTGTTTTTGACATCATCTGGTTAGAATATTGAAGTATGTTAAAGCTGCTTGCATGTCCTTTACAGGATGTTGCAGTCAGCCCCAGCATTTACTGGCTGCTTGTTATTTACTAGGCAATTATAGTTCAATAGTTTGCTTTGCTTTCTGAAAGGCTGTTGTCTTATGCCGTTGAAATCAATGCAGCACGGTCATCTTCCAAATTGCCTGCGTCTGATTTTCAACACCCGGCTCGGTATTTTCGGGAATTGGGAAACGCTGTGTTATTATCCCCTAAGTCACAGCTGCGATTATTAAAGCATGGAGGGTTTGGTGTAGTCTGGTGTTGATTGTGTATCTTCTGGAAGACAAAGTGTTAATTTGTGAGTCTGATACATTGGTGTTCAAGTTGTTTGAGCTTTGAAAAGATCCTGCATTTGACCAAATTGAGGCTGATATAAAGACTTTCTCCTGACTCAGCACCACAGGGACTGTTGTGCAGCTCTCTGTAGCCTCTCCGAGCCCGGGCCCTGCGGGGTGTGCATGATTGACACTAGAACTTCCATCCATCCATCATGTGCCATGCCGGTAAGCGTGGGCGGTCATGTTCTGCCATCTCACTCGATCACCAGAGTCGTGGATCAGCTCCGTGTTTCTGTCTCGACCATGCCACAAGGCCAAGCCATCCAGGTACTTGCTTCTAGGTCTTCCCCTTGGTCTGTTCCCCTCGATCTTACCAGTTGTCACAAAATTCTCCAATCCATTTCTTCTCATAACATGCCCAAAAAATTTTGACTGTCTACGTCTAATTTCTCTAATCAATTTACGATCTTCATTTGTTTCTTGAAGGACTTGTTCATTGGTCTTTCTGGCTGTCCATGGTATTCTTTGCATTTTCCTCAGAAACCACATCTCTACAGCCATCAGATGTTTTTCAGCCTGACTGCTCATTGTCCACGCTTCACATCCATACAAAAGTACAGGTTCAATGTAGCATCTCAACACTCTTTTTCTCGTTTCAATTGACATCTTTTTATTGGTCAATATGTTTTTCATCTTGCTAAAGGCTACTTTTGCCATGGCGATTCTTGTTCTAATCTCTTCAAGGCATCTCCCATCAGATGTTATTACTGTTCCGAGATAATTGTACCTGCTCACTTGTTGAAGAATATTCCCATTTACTTGTATATTACATTGTGGTATTTCGTCCTTCCTAGTGACGACCATAATCTGTGTCTTTTTACAGTTTAATTCTAACCCTAGTTGTTCACTGTGTGTAACAATCGCATCTACTAAATTTTGCAGGTCCTGTTCATTGTCTGCAATCAAGACTGTATCATCTGCATATCTAATGTTATTGATGCATCGTCCCCCAATGTTGATTCCTTCCATATCTTCAATATTTCTGAAAATACTTTCACTGTACAGGGAAAACAGATCTGGAGACATTACACATCCCTGTCTCACACCCCTTTTAATAGGCTGATATTGGCTTACTTCATTATCAACTCTTATGGCAGCTTGTTGTTTCCAATATATGTTTTTTACAAGTCTAAGATCTTTTCCATCAATTTGTAGATCTTCAAGCATCCTTATCATGTTGACATGTCTCACTTTATCAAAAGCCTTTGTGTAGTCAATAAAGCAAAGGTGTAGATCTTTGTTTACTTCTATAGAACGTTCGATTATGTTTCTCAGTATATACACAGCATTTACTATTTACTGTACCCTTGCCTTCCACAAACCCACATTGTTCTTCTCCTATTTCAGGTTGTATTTTCCTCCTAACTCTTTGCATGATAATTCTTAGCAAAATCTTCGTGATGTGACTCATTATACTAATTGTTCGATGTTGATCACATTCCAAGGCTCCCGATTTCTTTGGGATTGAAATAAATACAGAATTACATAACTCCTGAGGTATATTTCCAGTATCATATATTGTATTAAGCAGACTGGTAACTTGATCTATTCCATATTCTTCTAAAGCATTAATCATTTCTGTTGTGACGCTGTCTGAACCGGGGGTCTTGCCAGATTTCATATGGTTAAGAGCATTCTGAACCTCCATCTTCAAAATTGCTGGTCCTTCATTATTATTTTGAACATCATACTGTTCGTCTCTGTTATCGTCATACAGGTTTTTCACGTAATCTGACCATTCATGTAATATCTGATCTTTTTCTATTATGACTCTTCCATCTTTTGTCTTTAGGCAGCCTGCTGATGTACGCGTTCTTTGATTAGTAAGCTCCTGAATTCTTTTGTGCATTAGTTTCGCATTGTTACTGTTGTGTTGTTTTTCAATTTCTCTGCAATTTTTCTCAAGCCATGTTTCTTTTGCCTCCTTACATAAGGTTCTCACTTTTTTGTGAATTTCTTCATATTTGGCAGGATTATTTTTGTTCTGTCTTCTTGTTTCCATTAGTTGTAAAATTTCTTCAGTCATCCATGTCTTACGGCCCACTTTCTTTACTTTTGGAATAGTTTTTTCTGCTGCGCAACTGATTGAATTCTTCATCGTTTCCCATTGATCATCAACATCTTGAAACAGGATCTCTAGATCAGACAATATATCAAATTTGTTCTTTACTTCTATGTTAAAATTATCTTGTATTTCTTTGTCAGTTTTCAATTTGCACAAGTCATATTTAGGGTTTCCTGCTGTATACTTGACTTTCTTTAACTTTACCCTCAATGTGCCTGTAATTAATCTGTGATCACTGTAACAGTCTGCATTTGGAACTGTTTTTACGACTGTTAACGCATTTCGAAACCTTTTGCTAATCAGGATGTAATCTATCTGGTTTTTAATCCTGCTGTCTGGACTCCTCCATGTCCATAATCTTCTAGGATGCTGTTTAAACCAGGTGTTTCCTACAACCATTTCTTGTTCTTTTGCCCTTTCTACAAGTCTGTATCCTCTTTCATTTCTCTCTCCCAAACCCTTGTTGCCTACACTGCATCCATCGCCTTGCTGTCCTATTTTTGCGTTGAAATCACCCATTATGATATTTATTTCTGATTTTTTGCAGTTCTTCAAAGCAGACTCCACGTCATTATAAAATTCCTCTATACTTTCTTCACTGCTTTTACTTGTTGGGGCATATACTTGAATGACATTTATTTTAAAAGGTCTTCCGTTTAATTTTACTAATAGGACTCTGTCTGACACAGCATGATATCCTTTGACAGAATTTGATGTTTGCTTATCTAATATAATGGCTACACCTCTTTGCTGTTCTTCTCCCCCAGAGTAAATAATCTTACAATCCTCTCCTGTCCTTATCCCTGCTCCTTTCCATCTTGTTTCCGATACTCCTAATATGTTAATCTTCTCTCTCCCCATTTCTTTTTTGATGTTTTCTAATTTTCCATCTGCATTCATTGTTCTAACGTTCCAAGTTCCTACTTTCAATGATATTAATCTGTTGCACCTAGTAGCCTGTTGACGGTCTGGAGTCACCTGGTGCGCATGACTATCCCTACCGGGCGAGGCTGCTCCTATGGAGCACCCATTTACGCCGTTTCTCTGATTATCGATGATTTCACACAACATGATTTTCTTGGCATCTGTAAAGAAGGTAGTTTGCCATTGCTTTCCTTCCTAGCAGTGACCATACTGGTCAGTGACCGTAGCCATTGTCTCCTCAAAATAGAGATCCTCTGCCTACCGTCGTGAAGGTGGAGACCATAACCTACAACTATCTGTTGGCTGCTCTCCATCTTCATCCACCACCTGCACCCATGGCTTCACGTAACCCTGATCGGGGGGCTAAACGGGTACTCCACCTTGCCCAAGGGTGTCCCGCAGGCTAGCGGAGGGAAGGAGGCGCCTTACTTCTCCTTTGATAGGGGATACCCCTACCCCGCTACCCTAGAACTTCACTTCTGTGGAAAGGCATATGCGGATATCACCAGGCGGCAATTCAGCTCAAAATAGGTGAAATGGTCTAGGCTGGTAATGTTTCCTATACATGTTTAACTGTTCTAAGCTGGTAATGTGTCAGTATTTCCTACACAGGTTTACTTGTTATAGACTGGTAATGTGTCAGTGTTTTCTACACCGGTTTCACTGTTCTGGGCTGGTAATGTTTTCTACGCAGGTTTGACTGTTCTAGGCTGGTAATGTTTTCTACACAGGTTTAACAGTTCTGGGCTGGTAATGTTTTCTACACAGGTTTAACAGTTCTGGGCTGGTAATGTTTTCTACACAGGTTTAACAGTTCTGGGCTGGTAATGTTTTCTACACAGGTTTCACTGTTCTGGGCTGGTAATGTTTTCTACACAGGTTTGACTGTTCTAGGCTGGTAATGTTTTCTACACAGGTTTGACTGTTCTAGGCTGGTAATGTGTCAGTATTTCCTACACAGGTTTACCTGTTATAGACTGGTAATGTGTCAGTGTTTTCTACACAGGTTTAACTGTTCTGGGCTGGTAATGTTTTCTACACAGGTTTGACTGTTCTAGGCTGGTAATGTTTTCTACACAGGTTTGACTGTTCTAGGCTGGTAATGTTTTCTACACAGGTTTGACTGTTCTAGGCTGGTAATGTGTCAGTATTTCCTACACAGGTTTACCTGTTATAGACTGGTAATGTGTCAGTGTTTTCTACACAGGTTTGACTGTTCTAGGCTGGTAATGTTTCCTATACAAGCTTGGGGTATTTCATTGTCTTTAGATTGCAGCCCAACAATGGGGGGAGGGGTGCACGTAAGAGTATTTTAGTATAAATTAGTGAAGTACTTCATAGTAATTTGTTGTTTAGTTTGATCTAAGTGTTAGGGCCTGTAAAAAAAAACATGCATATAGACTACTGAGGTATTTCAAAGTATAGAATATTGAAGAACTTTGAGGTTTACAGTGTCAAGGTTCTTTGGGTCTTAAAGTCTTGCATTTAAACTTTTGATTGGGGGTGAAAATGAAGACACTTTGGAGCATTTCTGAACCAACATTGTCAGTTTAAATATGTTCATTGTCATCTCTATATAATAGACATCTTTAGGAAGAAAACTGGAAGTGTTTTCATCAAGGAAGAAATATTTGATAACTTGTTTGTGAATAAACAAAAGAATTATATCTGTGCATGAAAACAAATCATTGGTGCTCAGTCTTATAAAATTTTTTGTACTAGTATTATTTGGCATTTGGTTGTAGAGGAAAATGGACCATGGGTTGTAAAGGGAAAAGATACCATGGTTTATAAAGGGAAAAGATACAATGACTTGTTAAAGGAAAAGATAACATGATTTGTAAAAGGAAAATGGTTTATGTGTTCTAGCAGACAAATGAACTGTAAGTTGGAAAGAAAACACATCATGGGTTGTGTAAAGAAAATCAAACAAATATCGTAAATTGGAGATATTACCACATGTTGTAAAGGGGAAAATGGAACAAAGTGTGTAAATGGGAAAATTACCATACATTGTAAAGGAGAAATGGAAGAAAGATTGTAATAGAAAATGTACCATATCTTGTTAAGGAGAATGGAACAAAGATTGTAAATTGCAAAATGACCTTATGTTGTAAAGAGGAAATGAAACAAAGATTGTAAATGGTAAAATACTTGTATGTTGTAAAAGGCAACGATTATAAATGGAGAAATGACTGTGTGTTGTGAAGGGGAAATGGAGCAAAGATTGTAAATTGAAATGAAACCAAGGGTTTTGTGTTTAGTGGACTTCACTTTCTTGCACATAGATATCTTCATGAGTGCTCCATTCCCCCTCCTATAGGTCACACAATGAGAATCTCAGTACAGTGCACAAACTGACACATGTTAAAGATGGAGATGGAAGTCAGATGGCACAGTGGCTAGAACGCTTGCCTGCTGACCTAGTGACCAATGGGTTTTAGTTCCCATCAAGACGAGTTTTTTAACACTTGATCTGGGCTCAGAATGAACCCAATGTCGCCAGCGGCGAGAGCATGCAACATGAACATGGAAACATCAAGAGGGGAAGACCATGAAAAAGTTGGATCAACAAAGTCACCAACATCTAAAAAAAAAACACATCTCAGCATAGCAAGTAACCGAGAGAGCCCTAGTTCAGAAACCAATCATTAAACAAGCCTAACAACACAGGGCAGTGAAGAATAAAAGAAAGAAGGCGTGGGCTCTGGCGTCGACTCAGATCAACACAGGGACCAGAAACTGTTGTGGGAAGTAAAGACAGCCAGTGTAGTATTGCCCACGTTACCCTTCACTTGCCCTTTGGTCTACACACATGTGGGCAGAGCACCATATACAGTCCTCCGCGGGACATGAAAAGGGTCTTATGTGATTTACATGGGTGCTCACAGTTTTTTTTACAAATGTCCTAGCAGACTAGATATCTAACCCACTACCCCAGGAATGTCCTAGCAGACTAGATATCTAACCCACTACCCCAGGAATGTCCTAGCAGACTAGATATCTAACCCACTACCCCAGGAATGTCCTAGCAGACTAGATATCTAACCCACTACCCCAGGAATGTCCTAGCAGACTAGATATCTAACCCACTACCCCAGGAATGTCCTAGCAGACTAGATATCTAACCCACTACCCCAGGAATGTCCTAGCAGACTAGATATCTAACCCACTACCCCAGGAATGTCCTAGCAGACTAGATATCTAACCCACTACCCCAGGAATGTCCTAGCAGACTAGATATCTAACCCACTACCCCAGGAATGTTCTAGCAGACTAGATATCTAACCCACTACCCCAGGAATGTTCTAGCAGACTAGATATCTAACCCACTACCCCAGGAATGTTCTAGCAGACTAGATATCTAACTCACTACCCCAGGAATGTCCTAGCAGACTAGATATCTAACCCACTACCCCAGGAATGTTCTAGCAGACTAGATATCTAACCCACTACCCCAGGAATGTCCTAGCAGACTAGATATCTAACCCACTACCCCAGGAATGTCCTAGCAGACTAGATATCTAACCCACTACCCCAGGAATGTCCTGGCAGACTAGATATCTAACCCACTACCCCAGGAATGTTCTGGCAGACTAGATATCTAACCCACTACCCCAGGAATGTCCTAGCAGACTAGATATCTAACCCACTACCCCAGGAATGTTCTAGCAGACTAGATATCTAACCCACTACCCCAGGAATGTTCTAGCAGACTAGATATCTAACCCACTACCCCAGGAATGTCCTAGCAGACTAGATATCTAACCCACTACCCCAGGAATGTCCTGGCAGACTAGATATCTAACCCACTACCCCAGGAATGTTCTGGCAGACTAGATATCTAACCCACTACCCCAGGAATGTCCTAGCAGACTAGATATCTAACCCACTACCCCAGGAATGTTCTAGCAGACTAGATATCTAACCCACTACCCCAGGAATGTTCTAGCAGACTAGATATCTAACCCACTACCCCAGGAATGTCCTAGCAGACTAGATATCTAACCCACTACCCCAGGAATGTCCTAGCAGACTAGATATCTAACCCACTACCCCAGGAATGTCCTAGCAGACTAGATATCTAACCCACTACCCCAGGAATGTTCTAGCAGACTAGATATCTAACCCACTACCCCAGGAATGTTCTAGCAGACTAGATATCTAACCCACTACCCCAGGAATGTCCTAGCAGACTAGATATCTAACCCACTACCCCAGGAATGTCCTAGCAGACTAGATATCTAACCCACTACCCCAGGAATGTCCTAGCAGACTAGATATCTAACCCACTACCCCAGGAATGTCCTAGCAGACTAGATATCTAACCCACTACCCCAGGAATGTCCTGGCAGACTAGATATCTAACCCACTACCCCAGGAATGTTCTGGCAGACTAGATATCTAACCCACTACCCCAGGAATGTCCTAGCAGACTAGATATCTAACCCACTACCCCAGGAATGTCCTAGCAGACTAGATATCTAACCCACTACCCCAGGAATGTCCTAGCAGACTAGATATCTAACCCACTACCCCAGGAATGTTCTAGCAGACTAGATATCTAACCCACTACCCCAGGAATGTCCTAGCAGACTAGATATCTAACCCACTACCCCAGGAATGTCCTAGCAGACTAGATATCTAACCCACTACCCCAGGAATGTCCTAGCAGACTAGATATCTAACCCACTACCCCAGGAATGTCCTAGCAGACTAGATATCTAACCCACTACCCCAGGAATGTCCTAGCAGACTAGATATCTAACCCACTACCCCAGGAATGTCCTAGCAGACTAGATATCTAACCCACTACCCCAGGAATGTCCTAGCAGACTAGATATCTAACCCACTACCCCAGGAATGTTCTAGCAGACTAGATATCTAACCCACTACCCCAGGAATGTCCTAGCAGACTAGATATCTAACCCACTACCCCAGGAATGTCCTAGCAGACTAGATATCTAACCCACTACCCCAGGAATGTCCTAGCAGACTAGATATCTAACCCACTACCCCAGGAATGTCCTAGCAGACTAGATATCTAACCCACTACCCCAGGAATGTCCTAGCAGACTAGATATCTAACCCACTACCCCAGGAATGTCCTAGCAGACTAGATATCTAACCCACTACCCCAGGAATGTCCTAGCAGACTAGATATCTAACCCACTACCCCAGGAATGTCCTAGCAGACTAGATATCTAACCCACTACCCCAGGAATGTCCTAGCAGACTAGATATCTAACCCACTACCCCAGGAATGTCCTAGCAGACTAGATATCTAACCCACTACCCCAGGAATGTCCTAGCAGACTAGATATCTAACCCACTACCCCAGGAATGTCCTAGCAGACTAGATATCTAACCCACTACCCCAGGAATGTCCTAGCAGACTAGATATCTAACCCACTACCCCAGGAATGTCCTGGCAGACTAGATATCTAACCCACTACCCCAGGAATGTCCTGGCAGACTAGATATCTAACCCACTACCCCAGGAATGTTCTAGCAGACTAGATATCTAACCCACTACCCCAGGAATGTCCTAGCAGACTAGATATCTAACCCACTACCCCAGGAATGGTATATACTACCATCACTTTCTTAGTTTGTAAAGTTCCACACTGTAATCAAACCAGATCTCCACAAGTCGGAAGTGAAGGTCAGAACCTCTAAGCCAGCTCACTGCCTGACCATTTCAACTGACTGTAGACCACAGAAAAATTTTACATATAGAGACTTAACCTCGTTGCTTACCAAAAAACCTGCAGAACAGTTGTGTCAATAGAAGCATTGCTTGTCAAAATAGCCTTGTTCAGATGGTGGAATACCACATGTATACACAATTCAAGATTTATGAATCAGCCATGTGCACAGGTGGGTTGGCAGACAGCAGATCACATATTCCAAGACTGCACAAAATACGACATATCTAGGCAAACCTTCTGGCCTAGAGAAACAACAGTGGAAGATAAACTATATGGACCACTAAATGAACTAAACAAGACAGTTAAATTCATACAAGAAATAACATTGCAGATATAGACAAATTTGAAGCAAACGAAAGAAGAAGGTGGCAGAAAAAATAATTAAACGTGGACTTCAACTCGTCGAAATATTTCAGATATTACAAGAAAGAAAATGAATTGGTTGGTCGGATGTGATGTCTCTGAAAGACAGAGTTGTCATTCTTAAGTTCCATGTGTTGGTGTTTATGTTGTGTGAGCCCTGTGAAGGGTTTGCTTCTGTCAAAGAGAAGTGAATGTAGAGAATGTTTCCCAGTCTATACCAAAGTACCGTCTCCGTGGGGACTGTGTTGTAGAGCTATTCTTCTCCACTACTAGCTCAGACACCAGCAGGCTGTGACAGGCCTGTACTGAGACTTCACATGTGTGGCTTGGCATATTAGAATGTAACCAGGTGGTGATTCAACATAGCAGGTATGGACAGGCTGTGACAGGCCTGTACTGAGACTTCACATGTGTGGCTTGGCATATTAGAATGTAACCGGGTGGTGATTCAACATAGCAGGTATGGACAGGCTGTGACAGGCCTGTACTGAGACTTCACATGTGTGGCTTGGCATAGTAGAATGTAACCGGGTGGTGATTCAACATAGCAGGTATGGACAGGCTGTGACAGGCCTGTACTGAGACTTCACATGTGTGGCTTGGCATATTAGAATGTAACCGGGTGGTGATTCAACATAGCAGGTATGGACAGGCTGTGACAGGCCTGTACTGAGACTTCACATGTGTGGCTTGGCATAGTAGAATGTAACCGGGTGGTGATTCAACATAGCAGGTATGGACAGGCTGTGACAGGCCTGTACTGAGACTTCACATGTGTGGCTTGGCATATTAGAATGTAACCGGGTGGTGATTCAACATAGCAGGTATGGACAGGCTGTGACAGGCCTGTACTGAGACTTCACATGTGTGGCTTGGCATAGTAGAATGTAACCGGGTGGTGATTCAACATAGCAGGTATGGACAGGCTGTGACAGGCCTGTACTGAGACTTCACATGTGTGGCTTGGCATATTAGAATGTAACCGGGTGGTGATTCAACATAGCAGGTATGGACAGGCTGTGACAGGCCTGTACTGAGACTTCACATGTGTGGCTTGGCATAGTAGAATGTAACTGGGTGGTGATTCAGCATAGCAGGTATGGACTGGCTGTGGTTAGACCTGGGCTGATCATGTTTTCTCTGTGGGATTTAGGCATGCATTGTTCACATTCGATTCAATTTCACCATTACTCCTACCCCGTTCAACTTCAAGGAGAAGTTATAATGGGGTTCATCCCTGGCTCAGATTTATAGTCCTGTGACCGAGTCAGCTGCTAATAGCAACTGCCTACGGTTTGAACCTCACAAGCTTATTAATTTGACGGTGATTGTTGTATGAACAGAAATAATTCAGCATAAACTGTGGCTCATCCATTTGGTTGAATTGTCACAAATATCCGTGTGCCCAGGGGGTCAGTGAATGAATGAGAGCGTTTGTTCTTAAACTTCCGTTGTGCTGATGCTGAGGTAGCTGGTTCAAACCCTACACCAGTCAGCTGGACTAAAATGTTGACTTCTCATTCTTGACTTGGGGATGTAAATTACAAGTACCTCTGAAGTTAGGGTTGGTTCACCTGATGGCGAGGGACACTGTTAATAAGGAAGGCTAGACCACACACAAAAATGAGTCCGGTGCACTAGAAGTAGTATCACGTGTATGGACAGCTTGAGTTCAGAGTGAGCAAGTGCAAATATGTGTGCCTAAAATTGGACAAACTTTGATTGAATTGATTGATACTCCAGTGAGTGAAACATGTCAATAAATCAATCTGATTGATACTCCAGTGAGTGAAACATGTATATAAATAAATCTGATTCTGTGTGATTTTAATTTTGTAGTTTGTGAGTTCAGTCAGCTAGTCTGGAATGTGTGTTTGGTGTCCTTTGTTTGTAAGCTTGTATTTTTATGAATGGGATCATTTAAATTGAAAATAGGTCATCCCATTAGGATTCTTCTTCTGCTCTTTATTCTCCCATGAGAGCACAGGCCCCAGTCAACTCATGCCACGTCATCATATCTTCTGCTAACTCATGCCACATCATCATATCTTCTGCTAACTCATGCCACGTCATCATATCTTCTGCTAACTCCTGCCACGTCATCATATCTTCTGCTAACTCATACCACGTCATCATATCTTCTGCTAACTCATGCCACGTCATCATATCTTCTGCTAACTCATGCCACGTCATCATATCTTCTGCTAACTCCTGCCACGTCATCATATCTTCTGCTAACTCATGCCACGTCATCATATCTTCTGCTAACTCATGCCACGTCATCATATCTTCTGCTAACTCATGCCACGTCATCATATCTTCTGCTAACTCATGCCACGTCATCATATCTTCTGCTAACTCCTGCCACGTCATCATATCTTCTGCTAACTCATGCCACGTCATCATATCTTCTGCTAACTCCTGCAACTCCCTCCTTGACTTCCTCGTATAATTCATCTGTCTCTGAGAGGTCAGCATGGCCGAATGGATAAAAACGTGTCTTAAACATCTGGTGTGGTGATGCCGAGGTGTGGGGTTCAACACCTACACCGGATAGTCGAGCTAAAATGTTGACCTCTCGTCCTTGACTTGGGGATGTAAATTACAAGTACCTCTGACATCAGAGTGGGTTCTCCTGCTGGCGAGGGACACAGTTAATAGGGAAAGCTAATCCACACGCAACATTCAATCCAGCACTACTAGAAGTTGTGTGTATGGACTACACTTGAGTTCAAAGCGAGCTTAAACAAAACAACAACAACAAAATAATATCTCTGATTCTCTTTATATGTTTTTATGTCTCTCCCTATTTCATTTGCCCTCTGGGTTCCAGAAGGACTCTCTAGCTATACCACGAGGAGGCTTCACATTAAAACCTTAAATGGTTTGTTTTAGTGAATATATTCTGAAAAAAAAAAATTAACAGTGTATAATTGTTTGATGTAGTCCCCACTTCCTGTAATGTAAGTCCTCCAGTGTGGATACAGTGCTTGGATTCCTGTGGAATATTTACTCTTGGTTGCATATGCAACCACTCGTGCACCACCTGCTGTACACCTTCATCGGACTGAAAAGTTTTGAAACATCCTACTCCACTCATACACTTGCTGGACTAACAAGCATGCACCACCATGCTGGACCTTCATTCGATGATGAATTTATATAGGTTTCACCTCCTCACTGATCAAATAAGAGAATGATGCTCCTCTTTGGTCATGTCAAAAATGGGGTAGTCATCTTTAAACTGTCCTTATGATGCCACTGTGTTTGTCTGCACTATGATGTCACGTGCTAAACACTCTTGACAGTCTTAACAATAATATTGTCATGCTGCAAGACAATGGCATGGTTATTGCAATTTGTATCACACTTTTAAGGTTTGCATTTGAAGTCCCCTCGTATTATCTACCTCGGAAGTCTGAGTGGATTCACCTGATAGTGAGGGACACTGGTAATCGGGACAGCTAATCCCAAGCTCCAGTCAGTCCAATGATCTACAGGGTGTTTGTAAAGTCTCACTACAATTTGTATGTAGAATAACTGTTTGTAGGAGAGTATGTTTTCCGTCTTGCAAATGGAAAACATACTCTCCAACAAACAGCTGTTCTACATACAAAGTGTAGCTTGAGTTCAAAGTGAGCGAATACAAATGTAAAAATAAATACTATGATCAAGTGTTCTGATTGTATGTTCTATCCAGCGCAAGCGTCTTTTTTCACCTAGTAATTAGCTGGAATCCCTCTAGTTCTCTCCCTAAGATCTGGAATAATGATTCAGTCACAACACTTTAGTCACTATATTCTGCTTTGGGACTAGTTAATGAATGTTTTAGTTTATTAGTAATTATTTTATTCATTCTGCATGTTTTGGATTCATACCACAGTTCTGTCTCTATAAAATCAAATTCTCCTGGTTCTAATTCATACAGCAGTACTTTCCCTATGAGATCAAATTCTCCTGATTTTGATTCATACAGCAGTACTTTCCCTATAAGATCAAATTCTCCTGGTTCTGATTCATACAGCAGTCCTGTTCCTATAAGATCACATTCTCCTGGTTCTTGTACTTTTGTCGAGATGAGTTGTCCACAGTTCAAGGGTCATTGTGTCTGCCATGTATTCATGTCAGCTTGTCTTCCTCTAGACAGATTCCATCCAAGGTCATGGGCTTTATCCACTTGTGGGTAGCTTGTCTTTCCTATCAATGTTGCAGTGTACAACTACCATGAGATTTTACAGCTATTGATTTTTACTGGACTGCGTAGCGAACCCCAGGACTAACCCTCCTTAGTGGCCTCTTAGGGCATGAGGGAAGTACATTGCCACTGATTAGCACACACATTGTGGACCATTGAAGTAGATATATATATATATCTGTATAGATGATATATAATTCTTTGTTTACAATTCAAAGTTATTATGATCAGTCCTCTAAAAGTACTGGAGAGTTTTGCTCATAGACTATAACTCTAGAAAGTGAAAATCCTAACTGCACCTCCCCATTGTAGAGGATGGGAAACACACCACGGTGTGGCTAACACAGCTCTGGGGACTCGGTTTAGCAGGGCATTCACTTGTCCTGGCAGTCGCAAATGGCTGTCAAAGGCAGCATTAAAAGAAAACCATGTGGATGTGGAAGGCAAGGAGAAACCACCACATTATCTTCCCAAGACTTCACGGCAAAATATTTCAGAGTTAGTGAACGATGTTAATAGTTGTCTTAGGACATCCTCGTCCGGTAGGGACAGTCAAGAGCCGCAGGTGACACCAGACCGTCATCCAGCTACTGATGGCAAAACCATAAGTAAAATAAATTAATTTAGAGTAGGAACATGGAATGTTAGGACATTCAATGATCTAGGAAAGTTGAACAATGTTCTAAGAGAGATGGACAACATGAAAATGAATATATTAGACTTAAGTGAGATGAGATGGAAAGGATCGGGCAAAATTATAGCTGAAAATCACACAATAATCTATTCTGGAGGGGATGCACGTGAAAAAGGTGTAGGAATAATACTGGATGAAGAAACAGCCAAGTCAATTAATGAATACTGGTGTATTTCAGATAGCATTATTATGGCCAAAATCAAAGGTAAACTAATAGATATAAATATTATACAAGTATGCGCACCAACAACAAGCAGTAGTGGTGAAGAAATACAACTCTTTTACGATGAAATACAAATGGTAATGGCTCAAATTGGATCACAAGAAATAATACTATGAGATTTCAATGCAAAAGTAGGAAAGGGGAAAATGGAGGATGTAGTGGGGAATTATGGTTTAGGTACAAGAAATGAAAGAGAAAAAACTAATAGAATTGGCAAATATCAATGCAAAGAATATCAACATTGAAAGTAGGAACTTGGAATGTAAGAACTATGAGTGGGAATGGAAAATTTGATAACATTAAGAATGAAATGAGAAGATTAAATATTAACCTGTTAGGTATATGTGAGACCAGATGGACAGGAATGGGCAGTATACCATCTGAGGAATATTCAATAATATATTCTGGTGGGGAGAAACAACAGCGAGGAGTAGCAATTATAATGGATTCAGAGAGAGCAAAATCGATCAAAGGATAATGGACTTATCAGACAGAGTGTTACTGGTGAAGTTGAGTGGAAGACCTTTTGATGTCAACATCACACAAGTTTATGCACCAACAGCAGACAGTAGTGATGACAGCATTGATGAATTGTATAATGATTTAGAGAAAGTCTTCAATAAATGCAAGAATTCTGAAGTAAATATCATAATGGGTGACTTGAATGCCAAAGTTGGAAATCAACAGGATAGATGCTTAGTAGGCAAGTATGGACTAGAGGGAAAAGAATGAAAGAGGTTGCAGACTTGTACAGTGGACAAAAGAGCAGAATTTGATTATTGGAAACACCTGGTATACACAGCACCCAAGGAGATTATGGACATGGAGGAGTCCTGATCATAAGATTAAAAATCAGAATGATTATATTCTCATCAACAGAAGATTTCGAAATGCCTTAAAAATCGCAAATACTATACCAAGCGCATACTGCTTCAGTGACCATAGATTAATCTTAAGCAATTTACATATAAAATGAAAGAAAGTCAAATATTCACCAAGAAACACAAAATTTGATCTACAGGCACTGAAGAGTGGGGAGATAAAAGATAAATTGAATGTAGATGTAAAGAACAGATTCGATGCATTGTCCGATGTGAACATATTATTTCAAGAAGTCAGTGACGAATGGGAAATATTAAAGAAATCAGTCAACAAAAGCTGCAGAAACAACCATCCCAAAAATAGAGATAATAGGATGCAAGAAATGGATGACGGGGGACATCTTAAAACTCATGGAATTAAGAAGAAATAACAAAAATAACAAGAAAAAATATGAAGAGATTCACAGGAAAATTAGAAAGCTATGCAAAGAGGCAAAAGAAACATGGCTTTAGGAAAATTGTAGGGAAATTGAAAACCAACACAACACCCGGAATACCAAATTAATGCACAAAAGAATTAATGACATCATTAACAAAAGAACACACACATCACCGGGTTGCCTAAAAACCAAATGGCAAAATCATAATAGAAAAAGAGCAGATTTTACATGCATGGTCAGATTATGTGAAAGACCTTTATGATGATACAAGAGAAGAACAATATGATCTTCGGAATAATAATGAAGGACCATCAGTTTTGAAGATGGAAGTTCATTAGATGGGACAAGAAAGACCAAGTTCCAGAGCACTACATACCGAGAGTGCTGCAGTGTTCTAAGTGCCAGAAATGTTGGCACACCCGTGCCACCTGCAAGAGTGAGGTAGTGAGGTAGATTATGTAGATACTGCTCTGGACCCCATCCATACAGTCAGTGCCAGCATGCAAAAACCGACACGGACTTCATGAGGCCTAACAATACCAGAAAATGCGCCAAATGCCTCGGCAACCAAGGCGCCAGGTACCTTGGCTGCCCCTGCTACCAAAACAGCAAGGAAGCTATGAAGATCGCCTCAAAACTAACCTGCCCTATAAAGAGGCTAAGGGGCAGTACGAGGCCACTAATCGACTCACCAAAAGTGACAAGTCACAACTGGAAGGCCAACTGAATTACCTGAGGTCAAAATTCCACAGCATGGAAGAAGAAAGAGACAAGACGCAAGAAACACAGACGACAGCCATTCAGCGCATCCTGGAAGAACTGAAGCAAGTGCAGCAGAAGATTGAGCAGGATGTCGCTCTAAGGGCTGCTATCAAGACCGAAACAGAAGAAACTCTAGCAAAAATTCAAGAAGAGAGAGAAAAGACCGAAAAACTCCCAAACAGATACAAGAAGAAAAATGGAATCTCTGGATGAACTGAAGCATGTCCAGCAGAAGATTGACCAGGATGTCGCTTTAATGGCTGCTATAAAGGCCGAAAATGAAGATCAGATATCAAAAGTACAAGATATGACAGTAAGGACATCAGATACTCTACAGGAGATAGTAAATCACATCAGTAACCAGGCGGCCTTACTCGAACCAGGAATTGCAAGAACACAGACAGAAGAAGAAGCAACAGAGGACGATATCGCTCACCACCAAGATCCGACAGGCGAACGCCGAGAAGATTTTAAAGCAACCCACGACGGGGAAATAGAAGGAGGAACACCAGGAGAGACGAAAACTGGTAAAGCTCCTTGAAGGAAACAGCACCATAAGACGGGGAGGGACCACAATTACTCCTGGCCTAAACAAGTGCGCGACTCTGTCCAGACATGAAAAACCTTCTCAAGAAAGTAACGAACGCAATCAACCCATCAGAAGCCGGGAGGCTGATAGTGATAACAAGCAGCCCAAAGTACAAAAGACAAACTACAAGCTACACCATAAACACCCCTACATAGCCAAGTCGAAAACTCGAAGGCTGAAAGGGGGTACTCGTACCAAAAATTGGATTGGATTGGATTGGATTGGAACCTATTTAAGCTAATATGTAGGTTCAGTAATGTAGTATGAAAACATCTAAAAGCTACTACAGACAATACACGGGAAAAGAGGCAAAAAGACCAAATAAAAAGTCCTTTTAAGGACTGCAACCAGTCAAGCCAGACGAGCCAGGAGCCTTCACTGACAAAGGATACAACAAAAGGAGACGAGCACAAAGGATAGCCGCCACCAATCCCCCAGCGGTTTCAAGATGGCGACGGACGGTCGTGTTGTTTTGTGTTCGTTAACTTTTTCGCGTAGGGGATGGATTTATTCATCTCTTGCGTGTAATTGGTGTGCCAGGATGTAAAACCAGGAGTTTCTACTCAAGATCTGCGCGGGTGCTAGGGAGTTCGTGCATCGAGCGAAGCCTTCCTTGAGTGAATTTTCAGCAGCGTGTGTGGTTCTCAGCAGTCTGTGTTTACGTTTTTTCAACATGGCGGAACAACGTGTGTTTTCCGAGGGTTCAGCAGTCAACATAACGAAGCGGCGTGGTAGCCGCGCAGGGAGGAAGAAACAAGGTAAGCGCGGTGGTTTGAGACGTTTTAGACTCAAGTGTCACCGTCTAGGACTCAGGAACATCCGTATTCTATATTGGAACTGTGCCAGTGTAAAACAACGGGGCTCTATTTTAGAAACCCTAGTTTACAGGAACGACATTGTAGCACTCCAGGAGACGAGACTGGGCGATCAGCCACTCCGAATTGCCGGCTTCAAATGTTTCTACAACAGACGACATCTGGGAACGGCGATTCTCGTTCGCGACAACATGGTGGCGTCAGAGCTAGACATGTCCAGTTGGGACAGTGAAGATATACAAATACAGGCGTTGAGAGTTCATTCCAGTATACCATTCGTGTTGGTTAATGTTTATGCCCGCAATGCGAGTGTGGACGCACAGTAGTGGCAGTGCTTAAGTGGCATATTAGGCCACGAGAGGAATGTTATTTTCTGTGGTGACTTCAACGCTAAAGGCAGATCATGGGGAAACACTTCCTCCAATACACAAGGGGAGGAGCTCGAGACTGCACTGGAAACCATCGTCTTGGTTTGTATCAACAGTGGCTGTGTCACCAGGACAGCAAGCCGTCCAGGCGATGAGGACTGTGCTATTGATCTGGCGCTAGTTTCACCTTTACTCACTACAGTGTGTAGATGGGGTGTCCTAGGACACCATGGCAGCGACCACCACCCTTGCAGCATATTGGTGGAGAAAGGCAGAACCAGGCAGCACAAGGTAAAGACGTTCCAGTATGACAGTACAGGGCAAGATGTGGTGAGTAAAATAAGACGTGACAAGCGCAGAACGTTTCAGGGCAGGAAAAAAAGCTGGGAGCAGCCACCGTGGTGGAGTTTCGAGGTGGAGAAGGCTTGGATGGATAAGCGTAGTGCTGTAAGGAGATGGCAAAATGCCAAGAAGAACAGAGCTGGTCATCCTAGTCCCTGCTTGCACTTAGAAAGAGAGATGCACACAAAAGTAAGCTATTTAAAAAAAAACTGGTCACGGTGGTTAAAAGCGAAAAATGGGCAGAGGTGTGTCAAAGAGTAAGCACAGACAAGTCACTGAAATTGTTCTGGCGACTACATAAAAGCATGAGTGGTGTTGTCAAGAATAAGAGCATTTCTGACTTCCAAGGTGCTGACCTCATCTGGCAGAGGACTGACGAGGACAAGGGCAAAGCCCTCTTTGAACGCTACCTTGAGCAGAGCAACCAGACAGACATGGGAGGTCGAAATCTGGCCAAGGAGGTCACCTCAGACAGATGCAAGGCCCAGAACACTTCGGATGAAGACACAGTGACAGTGAAAGAAATCAAGGCTGTGCTTCGACGATCAAAAAACAGTGCTCCAGGTCCTGATGGCATAAGATACGACGACATAAATAGGTGTACCGACAATGAGCTAGAGAAACTAGCAGACATGTACAACAACAGTATAGGGAGTGCTAGCATCAAGGAGGAATGGTTACACAGCTATCTGATTCCCTTGCCGAAGCCTGACAAAGACCACAAAAAAATTCAGGGATATCGAATTATAACCATGCAGAATACAATAGGCAAGCTGCTGGAGAAAGTAATTGCCAGGAAAATATCAAGCCAACTAGAGAGGCAAGGTGTTTTCCCACCTACCCTGGGTGGGTACCGTCCAAAAAGAGAAACCTGGACCAATGCAGCAGTCTTTGCCCATGATGTCTATGAAGGTTTCCACTCAGGCACTGAAACCGTTGCTGCAGCGATTGATCTTGAGGACGCATACAACAGAGTACCACTGGATTTTTTAATGTTTCAGCTTCTTGAACTAAACGTAAGTCCATTCCTCCTTAGTTGGATCGCTGCAGCCCTCTTCCAACGGAAAGTAGTTTTTAGATGTGGCAGTTGGACTTCGGAACCAACAACAATATATCCTGGCCTACCACAGGGATCACCATTATCTCCGATACTGTTCAACGCCTACACAGTGAGAATCACCAGTGAGCAGATCACTGGACCTGGCAGGACATTGTCATATGCCGATGATGTTTTAGTGTATCGTCAGGGTAAGGATAGAGAGGAGGTTGCTGGGGAACTACAAACCGAACTCAATCGCATAAGTAATTGGTGTGATGAAGCTGGGGCAATAGTCAACCCAACAAAGGCAACAGTGACTTGGTTCTCGTTGAATAATCATATTGTCAATGTCAGCGACTTGTGCGCTGCAGCTTTCAAGACTCCGCTACTTTCGCACTGCACGAAATAACAATTCATGACATTTGCGAAAGGAATGCAATTTATTCAGAGCCGACATGTGAATGGCTCTACAAGCATTAGGTTTCATCATTTTTACACAATATGAATACATCAACGTGATGATAGATGATGCTAGCATTACACAATCTAAATGAAATAGCCCTATGTTTACCTATGGCCTAGAAAGCTATCGTATTGGTCAAGGATACGTCCGACCTCTCTACCGTCTCCAGTCAGTCTGTCCCGCTACACATAGCGTGGACAAGCACGGACACTTTTACCCTCCGTGCAGTCGCTATTATTGCGTGCCTGGTCTTGCCAGCACGCCGGCTGGTGAGTTTGAGTAACCTGGCATATCACGGTTACTTCGCAAGGACCAGCAATCCAATTGCTTGGGGAAAGCCCTCGCTCATCCGTACTTGTTGACCTCTGGTCTGACACAAATGTGTCTCCCAGTGAGGTTATTTATAGTACTCGGTGTCTTCCCTGTCTGGGTGTCTCTCTACTAGCCTAGTGTTACCTCCTTACTCCTGTAAGGACTTATTGGGGATGCTGACAGGGTCCCCTCCTCTCCGCGAAGTGTTACTTCCCCTTTTCATCTTTGTAACACTTCTTGGTCACAAAAGAAAAATTGGTTGTCCCAATTTTGTCAGATCTCCAATAAGTATAGAACTTTCTAGTTTGGGGATAGAACAATATCTTCTACCTTCATTCACAGTGTTCTATCTTTTCACTTGGCTGCTTTAGTAGCCCATGTCTCAGTATAGTTGGATCTCTAGATATCTTAAGGATTGGTAGTGAACCGGAAACCGTTGTCTTATGACTTATGTCCTGGCTTCTGTCGTTTGACCCTATGTCTTTTGACTTCCACCCATTGACTTCCGTCTTGACCTGTTCCTCCTATTGCCCAAAATGACAACCCACACACTAGTTGACTCTGTTATGAGTACAACACATGAGCACCAAGTGTTCATGTTCCCATCAATATCCCCTCCAACTCTATACACATAGCTCTACTGTTCACCTTCTTGCTTCCGCATGTGAAAAAGCTATATTCACTGTTACATTTTAGGTTGCTGATTATTTATTGTGTCCCCTGGATTTAGAGTTATTGTTCTTTGAATTAATTGGTGTGTGCAACTTTTATGTGTTCGTTTTCCTGTTTGTTTGCGTGTTTTCTAATAAACTACAGTATACTTAACTCTCTAACATGTGTATGCGTTAGTGTACTAAATGTGTGTGTTCCTTCGAGCGCCGCAAATCGGTTTATTGTGGTTACAAACGTTCGTTATTTTTATTTGTGACCACAACTCCGTTTTCTGAAGCTCAAAGTACGTTCTCTCTCTACTCTGCTAAAGTGTTGCTGTAACACATATAAAAACCTTGACAACACATTGGAAACACACATGACACAGACAAGTCAAATAAGACCTTTCCAGCGGTGGAAAAAATTTTTCCGCTGTCTTTCTCTCTCGCACTCTTCCTTTCAATGTTTACTAAGTTTTCACATTATCTCTTCGCATTTTCTCTTCTTTCATTCATCTTTCATACCCTTTCATACTGTTCTTTCATTCAATCATTCTCTCGTCATTAAAATATGGTTCATAGTATTACATACATAAACAATATATATATATACATTAAATGATTGGCTGAATTATAACAGTAATCACGCCAAATGACTGTGCGTTTTGTTTGCACGCGTCATGTCTGTACACAAATATACATTGTTATAAGGATGGTTCGTTACCGATCCTGACATAGTAACTTCCATACTTTGATGTGCTGAGCTACATTACACTCAAGGGAAATAATTTACTACTACTTTCATTTAAGCGAAATGGGTTAATTACCTTAAATGTTTCTTGTGAAAAAGATGATATTCATCCCTAAATGATTGGCATTAGTTTTGAAATGATATATTAGCTAAATGGATGTATAAATGATTATGATTATAAGTTAATTAACTAATATAAGATCTAATAATTGTATTTCTATAATGGATATTTTAATAAATGGGTTATTAATTAAATGATGGTGATTTCTAACTATGCAAATAAGAAAATAACGTTATATATGCGTTTACATAATTTGCAATAGAATAAATAATAGAAAATGAAGTTATAGATACTGTAAATAAAATAATAATGTACATATATCACAGTTACATTTCTATATCTAATTACACTAAGTTGACGTCCTCCTCTGCGTTGTGAAGCTAGAGCAAATCTCTTTGTAGACTATTCTAACATAGTTCATTCCGCCAAAGTCTTTAATGCTCTTCTGGAAGGATAGTGTATTAATATAGTTGCCTACCACATTATGTAGGTCCATAGCTAACCCTGTACTGTTATTCGGGGTCTAAGCGTTGGTTCAATAAATTCTAGATTCGGGGTCTAAGCTGGGTTCGCTGTCCTCTTGGCGTTAGTTCCCATAATCTAAATTACGTGTGTCTCAGCGCATGTTAATTCTGCGTCTGTTCGTTACACTTTTCATAGCACTGTTCTAATCACACAAGTAAAGTATCAGGCGATAGTAACGCACTTACGATATGTCTTACTCACCACACGTGGCACTTGGTTATTTAACATTACAGTGTCACTGTTTCTGGTGGTGTATGGTCGCTTTCTTCCTGTAACTCGGGTATTTGAATGGATGAAGGACGACTCAAAATGTCTGCAATCGTATTTAATCTCCCTTTTAAATGTTGGATGGTAAACGTATAATTTTGGAGAATCAAAGCCCACCTGTAAATTCTATTGTTGGTAGGATGTCCAGATTGCATCACAGACAATGGAGAGTTATCGGATTGGATTACAAACTGTGCTCCTGCCAAAAATCGATGAAACTTTCTCACACAATAGATCAAACTAAGGCCTTCCAATTCTGATGCTGAGTATCTTCCTTCAGCCGGAGTGATCTTGCGACTTACGTACATTACGGGATGGAAGGTCCCGTCGTAGAACTGTCCTAGTATCCCAGATATGGATATGGCACTCGCGTCTGTGCGTAAGAAATAAGTGAGTTTTGGATTAGGCATACGGAGAATAGGTGGAACGCTGAAACAATGTTTTAATTTTGATAACGCACTAATTAATCGTGCATCTTTTACATATAACTTAGCCGAAGCTTTTAAGATGTTAGAAAAAACACTGGTGATTTCCGCCAGGTTAGGAATTAATTTACTATAATAGTTTACAAGACCCAGTAAACTTCGGACCTGTTTTTTGGTCGTTGGCATTGTCAAATTCAGAATCTTAGTAACGATTCTGTCATCAGTTTTTAATTGGCCCCTGCAGATGGTGTGACCAAGGAAGTCAATTTGTTCCATGCCCAACTCTACTTTGGACGGCTTCGCTGTGAGTCCAAAAAATCTTAACCTGTCGAAGACTTGTCTAAGTTTCAGTAGGTGTGTTGTCCAGTCTTCTGTATGGATGCAAATGTCATCTATATACGTCGAAATATTTGTCATCCCGTGGAGAAGATCCCTAGTTAGACGGACGAAAGTCGCAGGAGCGTTACGAAGGCCGAAAGGAAGAAAGCGCCACTCATATAGTCCAAGAGGAGTGGAGAAAGCTGTTAGATGGATGGAATTTACTTCCATCGGGAGTTGCCAGTAACCTTTCGTGAGGTCAATCTTGCTAAATATGCGGGATGTAGACATGTCCAAGATTAGATCCTCGCATGATGGAATCGGTTCCGCGTCACTTTTAGTTATTTTATTTAGGCGGCGATAATCGACGCATAGTCGAATAGAAGAGTCCTTTTTGGCGACAAGGACAATCGGGAAGGAATACTCTGACTGAGATTTTTGGATGATTCCGCTCGACTCGAGAGATAGAATTTCTTTGTCGAGGTTCGACCTATAGTTTAATGGAATAGAATAAGGTCGACACTTGATAGGTGTGGTGTCAGTCAGAACGATAGAATGTTCTATTCTATCTGTCTTTCCAGGGATGTCGGAGAAAATGTCTCTGTATTCCGTCACTAGCTCTAAGATTTGTCGTCGTTGGTCATCTGTCAGTTTCGTTTCTATCTTTATGCTGTCAATGGTCGCAGTCGAGTCTACAGTAGGCACGGGTAATTCCATGTCGTCTTCGTCTGTCTCGTTCAATACTTTTGTGGTACTAGCTGTGTGTGCTGTTATCTGGCTAAGTGTGTTTGCGTTGTCGCTGTCGTGTGTCGCCCTATCTAGTGAAGTTGTGTTGTGTTCGTTTGTCGTCTCATTGATTGGTGATGGTGCAATTTGTTCGTCTGTCTGCTGTTCTTGTCGTGAAAAATATGGTTTCAGCATGTTGATATGGAATATCTTTAAGTGTCCTTTTATTGATATTTCATAATCAACATCTGATATTTTACGTTCGACGTTGAAAGGCCCTTGCCAAGATGTTAGCAACAAATTACGTTTGTCGGGTAGTAGCAGCAAAACCTTTTGGTTTGGTTCGAGGTGAATCGTTTTTGCACCCTTGTTTGCATAATCGCGGTACATCTGTCCTTTCCTCTCCAAAGATGCTTTGGCAAATACACACGCTTTCATTATTCTATCGCGTGTTTCAGTTACCATCTCATATGGTGTTACTGCAGTTGGATTGTCTGGTAAGCTAGTGATTAGCTGATTGTATATTGTTGGGGGTCCTCGAGGGTTCGCCCCATACACTAATTCAAAAGGTGAGAATTGGCGTTAACTGCTCGTTGATTCTTACTACACTGCCTGCTATGGCTGTTCAGAAACGTTCAATGTGTTCTGACCCTAATTTGCAGCTGGCGTTGATTCTTTGACCATTCTGACACCAATTCGAGGTCTAGCCTGTCAGCGACTTGTGCGCTGCAGCTTTCAAGACTCCGCTACTTTCGCACTGCACGAAATAACAATTCATGACATTTGCGAAAGGAATGCAATTTATTCAGAGCCGACATGTGAATGGCTCTACAAGCATTAGGTTTCATCATTGTTACACAATATGAATACATCAACGTGATGATAGATGATGCTAGCATTACACAATCTAAATGAAATAGCCCTATGTTTGACTATGGCCTAGAAAGCTATCGTATTGGTCAAGGATACGTCCGACCTCTCTACCGTCTCCAGTCAGTCTGTCCCGCTACACATAGCGTGGACAAGCACGGACACTTTTACCCTCCGTGCAGTCGCTATTATTGCGTGCCTGGTCTTGCCAGCACGCCGGCTGGTGAGTTTGAGTAACCTGGCATATCACGGTTACTTCGCAAGGACCAGCAACCCAATTGCTTGGGGAAAGCCCTCGCTCATCCGTACTTGTTGACCTCTGGTCTGACACAAATGTGTCTCCCAGTGAGGTTATTTATAGTACTCGGTGTCTTCCCTGTCTGGGTGTCTCTCTACTAGCCTAGTGTTACCTCCTTACTACTGTAAGGACTTATTGGGGATGCTGACAGTCAACAATCCAACACCAACTGTAATGCTGTGTTCAGAGACGGTGGAAAGAACGCAGGCAATGAAGTACCTGGGGATACGGTTTGATCGAAGCCTTGCTTACAATGTGCACATAGACCAGGTGATAACAAAGGCCAAGCGGGGTTTGGCAGCGATGCGGGTGATGGCGGCAGCAAACTGTGAGCAGCGCCATCTATGTCTTCTGTACGAGGGGCTGGTCATGTCTGTTTTGGAGTATGCAATGGCAATCTTGACTCTCAGCCATAAGCAGATAGAAAGGATGGAAAGGATACAGAATGAAGCTATGCGCATTATTCTTGGATGTACAAGAGATACAGCATGCAGGGCGATGCGCTACCTTCTTGATTTTCCAACCATTGAAGAGAGAATACAAGGTTGCAGGGCACGCGCCTACCTCAGAATTAACGCAAACACACAACATCCACTGCATAGTGAAATTAGGAAGGTGAAGGGCAGCAGGTTAAAAAGAGGACGGTCGTGGATGGGTCAAGCCGAAGACATTCTTCAACAGGTGTGTTCACTTGAGGACTTAGAACCTGGCGAGGAGTGGGTGCAAATGCCAACAGACTTCTGCACATCCTTTTCAGTTTGCATCCAACTAGATAGAAAATGCAGACAAGAAAATCCGGCTGCTGTTGAGGCTGAAGTACAAGCGTTGATTTTCGAGAATTCGCTAGACGGTGACGCGGTCATCTACACAGATGGGTCGGTCGTCCGACATGTGAGAAGCTCATGGGCCTTTACAGCTCGGGCCGGAGGGAGAATTGTGAAGGAGGACTCTGGTGCTTTCACTGAAACCACAAGTAGCCTGACCATGGAAGTCATGGCAGTAAGTAAAGCAATAACATGGCTCGAGACACAGACATTCACCAGGGCTTGTTTCCTTAGCGACTCAATGAACAAGATCAAGAGGATAGAGGAGGGGTCGATCCGAAGAGAATGGTTGCTGCCTCTGAAGCGGTCTCGGCTGGCAAAGATTAGTTTCATCTTCGTGCCAGGGCATGCGGGAGTACAAGGAAATGAGTGGGCTGACAAGCTCGCAGGTGAGGCTACTGTGAAGGGCGGACGCGCCATGGACCAGGCTGACATTCTGAATGCTCTACGTGATGTGAGACTTTTGCGAGAACCAAGTGATGACTGTGAATCTACAACAATGGCCAGACTGCTAGAGCAGCAAATTAAAAGAGGGGTGGCCAAACAAGAACACTACGCAGGAAGCCAAAGAAGATTGATAAACCAACACAGAACTGGCGTCGTTAGCCGCTACACGCTGCGGGATTTGCTGAGGAGGGGATCCGAGCACTTATGGACTGAATGGTTCGATGTGCAACGAGGATGATCTGTCGACTAACTAACTAACTAACTAACTAACTAATCCCCCAGCTGACGTCATAGACACAAACCAACATAACCAGTCCGAGATAGGACTCACTCGTAAGTGAGCACAAGACAAGAATTAGGGTGAATGAACCCACAAAAACCACGGACCTCTACAATAACCACAGCTGAAAGAAGCAGGTTGAATGAGGCCGAATTTGGAATTTTTGTTTTTAAATCAAGCAAACACGCAAGCAAGCAGTTGTGTAGTGGTTATCGCGCTCGCCTTACGCGCTAGAGGTCCTGGGTTCAATCCTCAGCTGAACCAAGATTTTTTGATTTTAAAATATATACAAACGTACATTTTATAGGCTGTCAACCAACTCACACATGCCTTCCAATGTTTAGCTATCCCGTGCCGCCCATGTCGTGTCCTCCATTTGTCATTTCTGTTTGTTATTCCCTTCTCCTGAGTATTTAGGTCTTCCTCTATTTCTCTTGCCCAGTGGGTTCCAAACTAACATTTTTCTAATTATACTATTCTCGAATGTTCTAAATGTAATTTATTTTGTTGTTTCCGGATTTGAAGTTTAAAGATTGAGCACAACCCACTACTAGCAACGCTGATCATATTCTGGTACGAACCCAAGGTCTTCAAATGTGACGTGGACAAGGCCCTGGGTTCGTACCAGAATATGATCAGACACCTCAGTTTGTGTCCTATCCAGCGACTCCGTTATTTCTTCGCCTTTGGTTCATTGATATTAATATTTGGTTAGTTCTCTCCATGATCTCCACATTGGTATTAATATTTGGTTAGTTCTCTCCATGAGCTCCACATTGGTATTAATATTTGGTTAGTTCTCTCCATGAGCTCCGCATTGGTATTAATATTTGGTTAGTTCTCTCCATGATCTCCACATTGGTATTAATATTTGGTTAGTTCTCTCCATGAGCTCCACATTGGTCACTGTCAACCAATCAATCAAGTGCCGTCTCCACAATGAAGATTAGCTGCAATGGATCGCTTAAAAAAAAGTCGACAGTCGACTTAATTGCCCCGAGTTTTATTCCATATGGCGCAATCTCTTTCCGCAGCGCATCGCACAAAGCACGAACTCCATAGCTCCAGCTACGACTCCTAGATGTCTCTGAACATAATTCTCACTGAACCGTTACCACCCACTACACTGGTTTCATCCCCATACCCCAGTCCCCCAGTCCCCTTGACCCTCAGACGCCCACGGTTGTGTATAAAAGAGGCTAAAGGCAGGTGACATCCGTGTTAGTATTACAGCCTAGGATTCTGAGACAAGTAGCAGCATTTTTTTTTTCAAATTTTCATTTTCTCTTCATTGCTCTCATTTCCCCCCACATCCTTTTAATTCTTCTCATCCCGTCAGTATGGCTTAATGTAGTCACCGGAGGGTCCTTTCCGTGACTATATGTTGTGTTTTGTGTATCCATTTGTTTGCTGATGAAGGCTAATAGCCGCAACGTCCTGTATGTTTCGTAATTCTTTTTTGTAAAGCTGCCTTTTAAAAAAAAAAAATTCGCATATCGTTTACAGGAAATCGCTGTCGACATCAGCATCTTTCAGTTGATTGTTGATTTCTTGGCAAGATTACGCTCAGTAGTTGGCTATTGCTTTCTGAGCGGCCGGCTCACATACCTCGCAAGTCACCAACGCGGGGAGTACAGCTTCCAATTCTCGCGCGCTGCGTTACCCTGCGTGGATAAACGGGATTACGGAGAAAGTCGTGTAACTCCTCGGCCAAAGAGACCGGCATAGCTGCATTACTTTGTGTTAATTATTTTCATAATGTTTGTATTTCCACAGCTTTACCACAGTTCCACAAAATGTTCTCTAAATGTATCTACAAATGGATGCATAATTCGAGATTTCATCTAAACATGTTTATATTATTTAATCGATCTCTTACTAGAATGCCGGGCTCCCATTCGGGAGACCAGGGTTCGAATCCTCGTTAAGGGGAGTGGAGTTTTTTCTGTCCTGAGCAAAACGGCCTTAATGCCTCAGGATCAAGACTCCCCTGTTCTACGCCGTAAGGTACTATAGGCAGAAAATGGCAAATTTTTTTTTTTGGGGGGGGGGGGGGTGGGGGGGGGGGGTTAATCGACCTCTATAACATAAAACTACTTACTCATAGACCATAACTTTATGAAGGGAAAATCCAAAATGCACCTTCCCGCGGTAGAGGATGGGAAACACACCACGGTGTGGCTAACACAGCTCTGGGGACCGAGTATCCACCGGAATAAGTGGACAACTCTGCAGCTGAGCAGAGCAGGGCACTCACTTGTCCTGACTGTCGGAAATGGCTGTCAAAGGTAGAGGTAAAAGACCACCATGTGGGTGTGGAAGGCAAGGGGAAACCACCACATTATCTTCCCAAGACTTCATGGCAAAACATATATCAGAGTTAGTGAACGACGTTAATGGCTGTCTTAGGACATCCTCGTCCGGCAGGGACAGTCATGAGACACAGGTGACACCAGACCGTCATCCAGCTACTGATGGCAAAATCATAAATAAAATAAATAAATTTAGGGTAGGAACATGGAATGTTTAGTTTAGTTTAGTTTAGTCGATGGATCAACATCACGGCACACGGGTGTAGTCCATAAGTGCTCCGTTCTCCTCCTAACTCAAACCTGAGTCTGGAGAAACTCTGCTCATTGCACGAACTCCGTAGCACCGGCGAGGATCCTGAAATACTTTGGGTAGATTTTTAACTCGAAATTTTGCCCGGGCAGCGCCGTTAAGCTACTCTTTGTCGATTTCCAACTGCCAAGGGATTTTTTACGTGCGCAACAATGCACACGGGTGTCCGATCTCACTACCCAGAGACCAGGGGAAATTTTATTACTAGAAGTCCACGTGAAATGGCATGTTAGGACATTAAATGAGATAGGAAAGTTGAACAATGTTCTAAAAGAAATGGATAACATGAAAATGAATATATTAGGCGTTAGTGAGATGAGATGGAAGGGATCGGGCAAAATTATAGCGAACAACCACACAATAATTTATTCTGGAGCGGATACACATGAAAAAGGTGTAGGAATAATCCATCCATCCATCATGTGCCATGCCGGTAAGCGTGGGCGGTCATGTTCTGCCATCTCACTCGATCAACAGAGTCGTGGATCAGTTCCGTGTTTTTGTCTCGACCATGCCACAAGGCCAAGCCATCCAGATACTTGTTTCTAGGTCTTCCCCTTGGTCTGTTCCCCTCGATCTTACCAGTTGTCACCAAGTTCTCCAAATCATTTCTTCTCATAACATGCCCAAAAAATTGTGACTGTCTACGTCTAATGTCTCTGATCAGTTTACGATCTTCATTTGTTTCTTGAAGGACTTGTTCATTGGTCTTTCTGGCTGTCCATGGTATTCTTTGCATTTTCCTCAGAAACCACATTTCTACAGCCATCAAATATTTTTCAGCCTGGCTGCTCATTGTCCAAGCTTTACATCCATATAAAAGTACAGGTTCTATGTAGCATCTCAACACTCTTTTTCTCGTTTCAATTGACATCTTTTTATTGGTCAGTATGTTTTTCATCTTGCTAAAGGCTACTTTTGCCATGGCGATTCTTGTTCTAATCTCTTCAAGGCATCTCCCATCAGATGTTATTACTGTTCCGAGGTAATTGTACCTATTCACTTGTTGAAGAGTATTCCCATTTACTTGTATATTACACTGTGGTATTTCGTTCTTCTTAGTGACGACCATAATCTGTGTCTTTTTACAATTTAATTCTAACCCTTGTTGTTCACTATGTGTAACAACCGCATCTACTAAATTTTGCAGGTCCTGTTCATTGTCTGCAATCAAGACTGTATCATCTGCATATCTAATGTTATTGAATAATACTTGACGAAAAAAACAGCCAAGTCACTTAATGGATATTGGTGTATTTCAGATAGAGTTGTTTTGGTCAAAATCAAAGGCAAACCAATAGATATAAATATTATACAAGTATATGCACCAATAAATATGGAGTGGGTCAGACAGAACTACAAAAATTAGATTTTTAAGAGCATGCATCTTTCCCATTGCAACATACGCTTGTGAGACATGGCCACTTACTATAGGCCTACAAGCTGAACAGCGCACAAACGCCTTTAAATATAAATGTTATAGGCGAGTTCTAAGAATATCTTGGGTAAAGAAAAGAACAAATGCATCTATACTTCAAGAGTTGAATATTGAGGAGGGTTGGATATTAAAGACTATAAAACAAAGAAAATAGAAGTATTTTGGTCACTTGAAACGTCACGAAAGTTTGGAGAGAACAATAATGGAAGGGTATATGCCTGGGAAGAGAAGAAGAGGAAGGCCAAAGAGAAGATGGGTGCAGGATGTGGTGGATGATCTCCAGATGGGCGTATCAGACGCGGGACATCTTGCTTGTGATCGAGAAGTTTCCCAGAAGGTTGTTATGGGAGCGAGGTTCTGCAAAGGACATGCTACTGAATGAATGAATATGCACCAAAAATAAGCAGTAGTTATGAAGAAATACAACACTTTTTACGATGAAATAGAAATGACGATGGCTCAAACTGGATCACAGGAAATAAAAATAATACATGAAGATTTTGATGCAAAACTAGGAAAGGGGAAAATGGAGGATGTAGTGGGGAATTATGGTTTAGGTACTAGAAATCAAAGAGGGAAAAGTTAATAGAATGGGCAAATATCAATGATATGATAATTGGAAACACGTGGTTTAAACACCATAAAAGACGACTATACACATGGAAAAGCCCTGATCAGAAAATACGCAACCAAACTGACTACATACTAATTAATAAAAGATTTAGACATGCTCTAATTAATGTAAAAACAATGCCTGGCTCCGACTGTAATAGTGATTATGTACCACTATGTGGACAAATAAAAGTAAGATTAAAGAGAGGGAAAAAATGGTTAGGAACATGAGACTTAATAAAAAGATTCTGAAAGTAGATAAAGAAATTCAAGAACAATACATAGTGACTGTGAAAAATAGGTACAATGTAATAGCTAAAATACAGAGTATAAATGAACAATGGGAAATGTTATGGGACTCCATTCATCAAACTAGCAAAGAAATATTACAGGAGAGAAGAAGTCAAATGCTGATGGACAAAAGAAAACAGAGTAAAAATGACAAACAAGAATACGCTAAGATAAATAAAGAAATAAAAGATAAATGTTGGAAGGCAAAAGAAAGTTGGTTAAATGAGCAGTGCAAAAAAAAATTGAATTAAATGCCATTAAAGATACAAAAAAAATATGCACAGACAAATCAGCGAGCTCACGGGGAAGAATAATAAGAATAAATACAGGGTGTTTGAAATCAAAAACAGGAAAGATAGTATTGGAGGAAGGTGCTATAATAAAGAGGTTGAATGAGTATATAAGAGAATTATATGATGGGGAAAGGGAAGATTACAGAAGAAAGTAACTTAGACGGTCCACCTATTCTAAAAGAAGTCGCTGACGATATGAAATATATGAAGAAAGGAAAAACAGCTGGACCAGATGAAATCACAATAGAAGAATTAGAAGTATTGGGAGAATTTGAAGTCGATATATTAACCAAAATGTTAAATGATATTTACAGCAGTGAATATTTACCCAGTGATATGCTGAAATCTGTATTTATAGCTATACCAAAGACCAGGAGCAATTGAATGTGAAGATTTTCGTACAATTAATCTCATAAACCATATAACTAAGCTTCTGCTCATAATCATAATGAGACGAACCAGAAATAAAATAAAAATGGAAATTAGTGAAGAACAGTATGGATTTGTGGAGGGAAAGGGCACAAACAATGCAATATATACATTACGGACACTAATAGAAAGGTCAATAGAGAAACAGAGAGACATATATTTGTGCTTCATAGATTATACTACGGAATTTGATAAAGTAAAACATGATGAACTGATTAAAATGTTGGAAGATATCAACATTGATGGGAAATATTTAAGAATAATAAATAATATTTACTGGAACCAAGTAGCAGCAATTAAAATTGGAAATAAAGAGGGTAGTTACGAACACATAAAGCTAGGAGTACGACAGGGGTGTGTCTTGTCACCAGATCTCTTCTCCCTATATAGCGAAGTAATAATGAGAGAGATCAAAGAGATGCCAGGAATACTAGTTGGAGGTTATAATATAAATAATATACGCTATGCAGATGACACAGTATTGGTGGCAGATAAATCAACAGACCTACAACAATTGTTGGACACTGTAGTAACAAAGAGTGCAAGGAAAGGACTCTCCTTGAATATCAAGAAAACAGTAACGATGGTGATATCAAAGAAAATGGTGGAACCAAAATGTGACATAGAAATAGAAGGAAAAATTCTTAATTAAGTGGATAATTTTAGATACCTAGGGACATTTATTTTATAACATCAGATGGAAGATGTACAACAGAGATTAAGAGCAGAATAGGGCAAGCAAAGGCCGCATTTCAGAAAATGAAGAGTATCTTATGCAATAAGTCACTATCACTGAATGTAAGAAAGAGAGTGCTGAAATGCTATGTAGAACCAGTTTTGCTGTATGGCAGTGAATCTTGGAATGTAAATGAACAAATTAAGAAGAAATTAGAAGCAACAGAGATGTGGTTCCTGAGACGAATGTTGCGAATTCCTTGGACTGCCAGAGTAACTAACAACGACTGCCTGAAACAGGCTAATGAAACTAGAACACTATATATATATATATATATATATATATATATATATATATATATATATATATATATATATATATATATATATATATATATATATACAAGTCGTTTAACTCGAGCACCGAAGGTTGTGGGTTCGATTCCGGGCCGCGTCCTTCGGTTCACGAGTTAAATTTTTCGGAGACTCCTGTGGGTCGTCGCTAGAGCTACGGAGTTCGTGTTTTGTGCGACGCTTTCCGCGCTGCGGAAAGAGACCGAGCCATATGGGATAAAACCCAGTGCAATGAAGTCGACCCTGTCGAATTTTAAGCGACTTTTTTAAAGAAAGAGACAAACAACTTTCTTTGGTCATGTAATGAGAAGAGAGGCATTGGAGAAGATCGTGACAACTGGAAAGATCGAGGGGAAGAGAGGCAGAGGCAGACCAAGAGAAATGATGCTGGATGGATTGAGACGGTGGCACGGAGGAATATCAGCAGCAGAGTTGATCCAAAAAAGCAAAGACCGAGATCTGCGGAGAGTCATGAACGCCTACGCCAGCTGGCAGGGCACTTGATGATGATGATACAATATAATTTCAACCAATCGCTATGCACATAATGTTAGACTGACCTATTCTGCAGAAACTAAGATGGCGTTTATTATTGTTAGGTGAAATCTGAATAAATGGATGCTGTCTGAAACACACGTGATCCTTTCAATAGTTTTGGGGACCCAATGGATCTTTCTGGACAGGTGCGGCATTATTAATTATTATTCCCGGTTTCCATCTTATTGCGTTGGATAAGTAAACCACCTATTGATTGAGTTCGGTAATGTTGAATATTGATTGATTTAATATTTTAATTTTATTATTACATCATTCATTGATCGTACGATTATGATTTTAAATTTGAGTATTTACTAATGAGACCACCACAGTAGATAGGCCTTGAAAATCAAAATCTAATGGTACCTCAATGATGCCTGTATGTCAATTCTAAGTGAAGATATTCACATTTTTGTGAAGGTGCCGATTTCTCATGCTCCTCATACGGTTTTGGAGCTCTCCAGTGTGTCCATTACCTCCACCATCGGCCTGTGCGTGTGAGATGGTCTCAAACGGTCATATGAAAACTGACTTTAAAAATATGTTCCCTCATGTTAAAATTAAATGATTAAAAATTAGTACAAGTATACAAATAAATTATGGCACTCTTCCGAATTCCGGTCCCAAATAGTTCCGCAGTGAATGTAGTGAATAAGAATCCCTTACAGGACCTCATTGTGTGATTACTTCCGTTTTGACTACTTCCTTAGTTACATATAAATAAATACGGAGATACCGATACTGATACAGAGGCTTTCAATACACTTGTTTCTACTTGATGTAAAGAAATATTATAATGCCAGGCAGACCATCAGCTCGGGTAGAGTGTTACAACTGGATGCTGCGTAACAATCCACTGTTGGGAGGATTTGATGCTCAGGGACAGTCAGTGGTCGTTGAAGTTGACGAGAGCTACTTTTTTCCACCGAAAGTACCACCGTGGTCACTTTCGTCGTGGTCAATGGGTAGTTGGCCTGGTTGAACGTGGTAGTGGTCGTTGCTGGTTGGAAGTTGTGGAAAGGCGAGATGCGACAACACTGGAACGCATTATAAGGAACGACCATTGTCACCGATGCCTGGCGAGGCTACAACAACGTAGGTCAACTAAACCATGGCATCTACGATCATGCAGTTGTTCATGCCAATAACTTTGTTGACCCTGTACACAGTGACATTCACACCCAAACAATTGAAGGGTTGTGGATGCAAGTAAAAAGGAAACAAAGATACCAAGGTGGCACTAGTCGTACAGTGTTTTAACACTTATTTAGCAGAATTTCAGTGGCGCCACAGTCACAAAGTACATGTTTTCCGACAATATTTACAACTTTTGTGCCACAATTTCGAGATATAATTGCATATATTGATGCAGGCTGCTGTAGGTTTGATTGATCATTATCATTGTCAGCAGGCTGCTGTGGGTCTGATTGATCATTATCATTGTCAGCAGGCTGCTGTGGGTCTGATTGATCATTATCATTGTCAGCAGGCTGCTGTGGGTCTGATTGATCGTTATCATTGTCACCAGGCTGCTGTGGGTTTGATTGATCATTAGCATTGTCAGCAGGCTGCTGTGGGTCTGATTGATCATTATCATTGTCAGCAGGCTGCTGTGGGTCTGATTGATCATTATCATTGTCAGCAGGCTGCTGTGGGTCTGATTGATCATTATCATTGTCAGCAGGCTGCTGTGGGTCTGATTGATCATTATCATTGTCAGCAGGCTGCTGTGGGTCTGATTGATCATTATCATTGTCAGCAGGCTGCTGTGGGTCTGATTGATCATTATCATTGTCAGCAGGCTGCTGTGGGTCTGATTGATCATTATCATTGTCAGCAGGCTGCTGTGGGTCTGATTGATCGTTATCATTGTCAGCAGGCTGCTGTGGGTCTGATTGATCATTAGCATTGTCAGCAGGCTACTGTGGGTTTGATTGATCATTATCATTTTCAGCAGGCTGCTGTGGGTCTGATTGATCATTAGCATTGTCAGCAGGCTACTGTGGGTTTGATTGATCATTATCATTGTCAGCAGGCTGCTGTGGGTCTGATTGATCATTATCATTGTCAGCAGGCTGCTGTGAGTCTGATTGATCATTATCATTGTCAGCAGGCTGCTGTGGGTCTGATTGATCATTATCATTGTCAGCAGGCTACTGTGGGTTTGATTGATCATTATCATTGTCAGCAGGCTGCTGTGAGTCTGATTGATCATTATCATTGTCAGCAGGCTGCTGTGGGTCTGATTGATCATTATCATTGTCAGCAGGCTACTGTGGGTTTGATTGATCATTATCATTGTCAGCAGACTGCTGTGGGTCTGATTGATCATTATCATTGTCAGCAGGCTGCTGTGGGTCTGATTGATCATTATCATTGTCAGCAGGCTGCTGTGGGTCTGATTGAACATTCTCTGAAGCATGATTTTTATTTGCGCTCCCTTGCTTTGAACTCAAGCGTAGTCTATACGCAATACATATTCATGCATTGGACTGAACTTTGAACTCAAGTGTAGTCCATACACAATATATATTCATGCATTGGACTGAACTTTGAACTCAAGTGTAGTCCATACACACTATTTCAAGTAATGCTGGAATGAACTTTGCATGTGGATTAGCTTCCCCTATTAACAGTGTCCCTTGCCATCAAGTGAATGCACTCCGACTTCAGAGGTACTTGTAATTTACATCTCCAAGCAAGGACGATAGGTCAGCATTTTGGTCAAACTGCCCGGTGTAGGGGTTGAGCCCCTTACCTCGGCATCAGCACACCGGATGTTTAACGTGTTCTTATCCATTCGGCCATGCTGACCTACAAGTATGGAGTTGAACCCAGGGATCTGAGTCAGAGACCAAATATAACTAGAAAACATTGTCAAATGAATTTTGTAAACATAAACAATACATATTACCTTGTTATGAGACACATCCACCACCCACCCACACATCCCCCATTCACCCCAACTCCCCCACCCAACCACACACACAACCCAGATACACATACATGCCTCCACCCATCCACCACATTGTGTGTGTAAGTGTGCATGCATGCAGTGTATGCGAGGGAGTGTATCTTCGGGTGTTATGTGAGTACGTGTGCGTAAGTATATGGATGTGTGCAGGTGTGTGTATGTGCGTGGGTATATGTGTGTATTTGCGTGTGTATTTTGTATGTGAATGTGTGTATGTACATGTGTGAGAGAGAGAGGGAGAGAGAGAGAGCAAGAGAGAGAGAGAGAGAGAGAGAGAGAGAGAGAGAGAGAGAGAGAGAGAGAGAGAGAGTTCAATTGCATCACTAAAGTTTACGCTACATAATGTATATGTAAAATTATTTCTCCACTTCTTGCAATTGCGAGAATTCTCACGACAATTGTCATTGTCTTAAATTGTGTGTAAAGTGTGGGAGTTTGTTCTTATTAGTTTCAGTGATCATGTGAGGCATCATGTATGTGATGGATGTGAGGATGTGTGTATGAGTGTGTATGTGAGGGATATGGGTGTGTGTGGGAATGTGGGGAATGTATGTGTGGAGGGGTTGTATGTGGGGTATGGGTTAATGGGTGATGTGTGGATGTGTGAAGGGATTTGTAGTCGGTGTTGGATGTATGTGTATGTGAGGGATATGTGTGTGTGTGTGGGGGGGGGGGGAGGGATATTTGAGAGGATAGTTGGAAGTATGTGGGTGTTGGTGGGTTGGGAGGGGTGTGGGTAGGGAGTGTGTGTTTGGGTGGGTGAATGGGTGTGTAGGAGATTGTGTGGGTTGAAGGATGGGTGTGTAATCGGTGTGAGGGGTGTCTGTGAATGGGATATGTCTGTGTGGGTGTGAGTGTGGATGGGGTAAATGTGAGTAGGTGCAGGATGTATGTGTGGGTGGTGAGGATGTTTGTAGGTGGAGGATGTGTGAGTGGGTGGGGAGATGTATGTGGGGGATGTGTGTGTGGGGGGAATGCGTTTATGGGTGGAGTTTTGTGTGGGAGGGGAGATGTGGGGGATATGTGGGATGTGCAGGTGATTGAAGGATGCATGCGAGGATGGGGGATGTGTGTTTGGCTGGATGGTTGGGGTATGTGTGGGTGGGAGGGTAGACGAGAGATGCATGTGTTGATGGGCACGTGGGTGATGTGTGTGTGTGAGTGGTTGATGGATGTGTACGTGAGTGGGTGGATGTGTGTGAGAGATGAGTGTATGGGTGGGGGAGGTGTGTAATTGTGAGAAGATGTGTGTGAGCGGCGGATGTGTGTTTGTGGGGTATATGTGGGTGGCGGGGTGTGTGTGGGTGGGAGGTGTGTGATTTTGCGTTATGGGTGGGGGATATGTGTGGGCAGGTGGGGAGATGTGTTTATGGGTGGGGATGTGTGTATAGGTAGGGATGTGTAGTTGAGAGATGGCAAATATTGGGTGGGTGGGTGGGTGTAGGTTGGCTGATGTGTGTGTGGGTGGGTGGGTGGGGAAAATTGTGAGAGTGCGGGATATGTGTGTGGATAGGTGCAGGATGTGTGGGTATGTGTGTGTGGTTTCTTCTTCTTCTTCTTCTTCTTCTTCTTCTTCTTCTTCTTCTTCTTCTTCTTCTTCTTCTTCTTCTTCTTCTTCTTCTCCTCCTCCTCCTCCTTCGTCTTCTTCTTCTTCTTCTTCTTCTTCTTCTTCTTCTTCTTCTTCTTCTTGGGGAAATGTGTGTGGGTGGGGGATCAGTGGATGTGTGGCGGCATGTATGTTCGCCTGGTTCTGTGTGAGTGTGTGGAGGTATGTGTGGGTAGGTGGGGGAGGTTTGGTGGGTCGGGGATGTGTTGGTGGCTGCGGGATATGAAGGTGGATGGGGGATGTGTCTCACAACATGGCAATATGCACTGTTTATGGTTACAACTTTCATTTGATGTGTTTTTTTCTCATGTGAATGTATCATGCGTAATATGCATTGTTTATGCTTACAAACTCCATTTGACAATGTTTTTTCCCCTATGTTAATGTAACATGCACATTTGATGAATGAAAGATGAGTGATTGAAAGGGCCGAATGTAAGACGGGCCTGCGTGCCCAATTTGTTACCCTTTTAAAATAAAGTATGTTCGTTCGTTCCTCCTCCCTCATCGTCCTCCCTCCTCCCTCCCCCTCCTAATCCCTCCTCCTCCCTCCTACTCCTGTCTCCTCCTCCTCCCTCCGCCTCCCTCTTCTTCCCTCCTCCTCCCTCCTCCTCCTTCCTCTACTCCTCCTTTTTCTTTTTCTACTGCTGCTGCTGCCGCCGCTCCATTTACCCAAGTTAATTGTTGGGGGAAGATGTAAAGATCTTTCAAGTGCTCTTTCTAATACTTTTTGTAAGTTGGTCTTCGTTTACCTAAGGTTGTTCTAACTGCAACCAATAAATGATTAGACAGACAGGCAGGCAGGAAGGCAGACAGACAGACAGACAGACAGACAGACAGATAGACGGATAGATAGATAGATAGATAGATAGATAGATAGATAGATAGGAGAGAGAGAGAGAGAGAGAGAGAGAGAGAGAGAGAGACTGCAACAAGATCAGAAAAAGCCATTAAGAACTATAACAATTACCTTATGGATCTTGTAATATAATCAAATGCAGATACAGCGCGACATTTGCATATTCATCTTCTTAAAATAGACCAGGAAAAAAAACACATCGAAAACAGCGGATAAATACGGACATGACATGACATAAAACAATGTAATGCTAAATGATACAGATGATACTAATTTATTATTATTTATAATTATCATTATAATTTATTTTTTTTCAAAAAAATCCATATTCTCTTGTCTTAAGTGACCATCCTCATTTCCATTGGTTCTACTGTGTCTACTTGTTCTATATAATACACGTATTGGTTCTACTGTGTCTACATGTTCTACTGTGTCTAATGTTCTACTGTGTCTACATGTTCTACTGTGTCTAATGTTCTACTGTGTCTAATGTTCTACTGTGTCTACACGTTCTTTTGTGTCTACATGTTCTACTGTGTCTACATGTTCTACTGTGTCTAATGTTCTACTGTGTCTAATGTTCTACTGTGTCTAATGTTCTACTGTGTCTAATGTTCTACTGTGTCTACATGTTCTACTGTGTCTACATGTTCTATATAAGACACGTATTGAGAGTCTCCATGGCGAAGTGCTGACACCGTCTGCCTCGCGCTCCGATGGTTGTGGGTTCGATTTCTGTCTACGTCGTTCGGCTCACGAGCGCAGTTGTCTCTGAGGTTCCTAGAGGTGGTCAATGGAGTTACGTTCGTGTTTTGTGGATGCCCTCCGGCCGGTCGCCCTGGGGAGGGAGACCCAGCCATATGAGTTAGCACACGGTGCAATGAAGTCGATCTTCTTGCCCTTTAAGCCCTTTATACGGGTATTTAGTTCGTTTATACGTAAACAGATGCGGTGTTTGTTTTTAATGCTTCCTTAATATAATAAATAATTCATTGCATCATATTTATTTTGAAACTCATATCATTTTAATCGTTTTATACAAACATTATGCCATTATTTCATAGAATAATCATCGAGCTTTCCTCAATATTACTTACTACACGTGCAGTCTGCTACATATATATTAATATAATTGAACAGTCATTGAACTTTCATCATTATGACTGCATCATTATGACTGCATAATGATGTCTGCGTCATTATGACTGCATCATTATGTATGCATGCACATTATGCAACAGCTACCATTGAACAGTTATTGAGCTTTCGTCATTATGACTGCATGCACACACATGCTGTCACATTCGTCATATGACAGTCATTGAGCTTTCGTCGCTGTGACTGTGTAAACAAACATGATGTCACATACGTCATAGAGCAGTCATTGTGCTTCCGTCATTATGACTGCACGCACAAACATGCGGTCACATATTTCATAGAACAGTCATTGAGCTTTCGTCACTGTGACTGTGTGTACAAACATTCTGCCACATATGACATAGACCAGCCAGTCATTACGCTTGCAATATCACAGAGAAAATGGACAATGATGTGACATGAAGGTGAATTATTGCGAACCTTTACAAGCGACCCTTTTATAAAATGTTGAGCTGCAATAGCTCAGTGCTCAGAATGCATGCCTGTAATCTGAGTGAGCCGGTCTCTGGCTGAGGGGTTACAACACTTTCTCCGTAATCCCGTTTGTCACACAGAGTTTCGTAGCGGGAGCGAGCTGGGAGCGGTTCGTCCCCCGCTGGTGACTTGCGGGACACTGAGCCGGCCGCTCAGAAAGCAATGGCAAACTACTGAGCGTAATCTTGCCAAGAAATCAACAGACAGCTGAAAGATACTGCTGTTGACAGCGATGTCCTGTAAAGGATATGCGAATAAAAAATAAAAAAATCTGAGTGAACCTGAGTTCGACTCCGCCCCGAGGCAGAGAATTTAGTCAAAAGTGTACATGGCCTCCCCAGTCAATCCAACCTAAAATTTGTATCAGGAGTTGTTCTGAGAAATAAAGACGACGGTCGAGATATTGACCACATACTCATTGAGCACCAATCTCCATAAAACTATCAGAATAACACCACATAGCCAGCACTATTTCAGACATAGAAAAGTGTCCTGTTTCCTTCCTTTGACAACAGCCGATCTTTATTTAATATTCAAGCCAGCTTGTGGGCACTGAAATAGTAATAGTAGAAAACCCATTTGAGGTTATAGAAATGTATATATACAGAAGAATAGGTTAGTTTCTATGAAGAAAAAAAAAGTGCGGACGTCCCACAGACATCGCCAATGAATAGGACATTGATGGACAAAATAACAATGATACTAATCAAATATTCTTGCTACATTAAAAGGCTGTTTGTGAAGATGTTGAAGGTCAGCGAATATGAGCTAGATTGCAACACAAGAAGGAAGATTTCAGCAGATGACAGAACATACGTCTCTGATAATATACCTGGAGAGTGAGAGAGAAAGAGAGAGAGAGAGAGAGAGCGAGAATGAGAGAGGGAGAAGGAGAGAGAGAGGAAGAGGGTGGGAAGATTTCAGCAGAGGACAAAACATACGTCTCTGATAATATACCTGGAGAGAGAGAGAGAGAGAGCGAGAATGAGAGAGAGGGAGAGAGAGAGGAAGAGGGTGGGAAGATTTCAGCAGAGGACAAAACATACGTCTCTGATAATATACCTGGAGAGAGAGAGAGAGAGAGAGAGAGCGAGAATGAGAGAGAGGGAGAGAGAGAGGAAGAGGGTGGGAAGATTTCAGCAGAGGACAAAACATACGTCTCTGATAATATACCTGGAGAGAGAGAGAGAGAGAGCGAGAATGAGAGAGAGGGAGAGAAAGAGAGAGAGGGAGAGGGTGGGAAGATTTCAGCAGAGGACAAAACATACGTCTCTGATAATATACCTGGAGAGAGAGAGAGAGAGAGGGGCAGAGAGAGAGAGAGAGAAAGAGAGAGATAGATAGAGAGAGAGAGAGAGGAAGAGGATGGGAAGATTTCAGCAGAGGACAAAACATACGTCTCTGATAATATACCTGGAGAGAGAGAGAGACAGAGAGAGAGAGAGACAGACAGACAGACAGACAGAGAGGGAGAGAGAGAGAAACACAAGTGGGAAGATATCAGCAGATGACAGAACATACGTATCTGTCTGATAATATACCTGGAGAGTGAGAGAGAGAGGGGGGAGAGAGGGAGAGAGATAGAGAGAGAGGGGGAGAGATGGAGATAGAGAGGGAGAGAGAGGGAGATAGATAGAGAGAGAGAAGGGGAGAGAGGGAGACAGAGAGACAGAGAGAGATAGAGAGAGAGACAGCGACAGAGAGACAGAGAGAGATAGAAAGAGGGAAGAAAGATATCAAAAGATGAAAGAGCATACATCTGTGATAATGTACCAGCAGAGCGGAAGATAGAGTGAGAGAGAGAGAGCGAGCGAGAGAGAGAGAGAGAGAGAGAGAGAAACTGAGGGAGCGAGAGGGAGAAAGAGAGAGAGAGAGAAAGAGAAGAGCGGGATAGAGATAGGAAGAGGGTGGGAAGATATCAAAAGATGAAAGAACATACGTCTGTGATAATGCACCAGCGCAGAGAGAGAGAGAGAAAGAGAGAGAGAGACAGACAAGATAAGTGACGTAACACATATGTCCCATTTCCCACCATGAGAAGTATTGGGTATATGGTATTGTGCATTACGTGTGTACACCAACCGGCACCCTATGGCTGATGTCGGCAATATCTCGACCACCGCCTTAGCCTCCCACTAAACTTCATGGTACACATGTCATAATGTGTTTACCTGGGTACCAAGGTTAATATATAAATAAAGGAAGAAATAAATAAAAGAAATCACGGTATTGAATGCGTGATTACCAGAGCGGCACGCAAACCTGAGAGACAGAAAGTGCTATAGACATATTGCATATTGTGTGTTTTTTGGGGATAGTTAATGGATTGAATGTATGTTTTTATACACTGTTGCTGGATTCCCCCTGACCATATTAAGAATCGGTAATTAACGTGCTATACTTTATCATAATTATCATCAGCATCACCAAGTGCCTTGACGATCATGGGCGATCATGTTGTATCTCATCTTGCGATTTCCACGCGACTGTATGAAGTGTGATCTGACATTTCTTCACGTCATGATGAAAGGTCATCAAACATTTTTTCTCGATGTCCTCTCCTATCCATCTCTCTTTTCATCTCTCTTTCCAGTTGTTCTGAACTGTTTCTGTTTTTCTTTTCTAATACTGTGACAAAAATGACTAACGCCTCTTTCTTGTGTTTGTGATACGTTGTCTTAGTGTCTTAGAAAGTAAGTTGTATGTCTCATGTCTTAGAAAGTAGGTTGTATGTCCCGTGTCTTACAAAAAAAGTTGTATGTCCAAAGTCTTAGAAAGTAAGTTGTATGTCCCTTACAGAACATGACAATCAACCCAAGCATGTATATGATTTTCTAGAGACTATTACTGTCGGTAACTGAATTTGTTTTCTGAACGGCCGACACTTATACCATTCAATGCAATGTTTTCCATAAATAAATTGGAGAATAAAAACACCAAACATCAGGCTGCACACATTATTGCCAGGCTTATTTCACTGCATCTCGTCAGTTGCATACTACAGCATTCTCACACCATAAACTAAAGCAATAAGAACAATATTTCAAACTTAAATATAAATCACATATATTCCCACAGTAATTTGAATTATCTACCACTGGCAACTTACTGTCTTAACAGACGATAGATTTAAATATTGAGCACAACCCACTGCTGGCAGGTTGTGCTCAATGTTTATACCCTCCCAATTGCGCTCTTCCGCCCGAAGCCGTTGGCACAATGTGGGGTGTCGGGTTTGGTAAGCGCCGCCCAACGATCGAGGCTAACAGAAATGATGTTGGATGGACTGGTGCGGTGGTGTCGAGCGAATATCATCAGCAAAATAAGCGTTTAAAAGGCTTTAAAAAAAAGTCGCTTAAAAGTCGACAAGGTCGACTTCATTGCACCGGGTTTATCCCATATGGCTCGGTCTCTTCCCGCAGCGCGGAAAGCGTCGCACAAAGCACGAACGCCGTAGCTTTTTTTAGCGACGACCCACAGGAGTCTCTGAATCATTTAACTCGTAAACCCATTGAGGCTCTGTAAGATATACCAAATCACGTATTCACTGCGGAACTATTTGGGACCGCAATTCGGAAGAGTGCCTAACTTATTATTAATCTTTAAAATTGTGTTCACTTTAACTTTAGTAGTTCAAATTGCATGTATTGTAATTGTAGTCTGATTGATATGCGCGACCGGCTTGACCCGTGTGTTTCCAATTCACAAAGGCACATCTTCGCAGAAAATCTGTTTTTCAACCACAATTTGATTAAGTTTAGCGATGAAACTTTGCTGATTCAGGGGCAATATTTTATATGGGAATTAAAATTTACATTAAACAAAGACATATATTGGTACTGGATCCATCGATTCCGACACGCGATCATTCCGCTGCCTCTGTGGGATGCGCTCCCCGGCAGCTTCAGTTCAGCAGATTCATAGAGCACACTTTATTCACAAGCTTCTGAGTTTTTCAGTTCTATATAATATTTTAGTTCATAATGGTTAATATGTTTTATTATATTACCTAATAAATGTTTAAAAAATGAAAAAAAAGAAAAAGAAAAACTACCCGGCGGGGAATAGAACCACGGTCTCCCGCATGACAGGCGGGATACTTACAACTGTGCTAATGAGGACACAATGTTTATTCCACAAAGATTTGTAATGTAGTCAAACACCGGCTGCCGTTTTAAGTTTCTCATTCACAAAGGCACTCATGGTCGTAATATCATTGTAGAAACTACAATTGGATGCAAAAGTCGAATATCCATCTACAATTGATGGTTTTCTATTAAAAGCTTCAGAAAAAAAATTAATTATGGTTCAGTGTGTCCCTTTGCATTTTGCCCGCGTGCGAGGTTGTCTCAACCAACGGGTCATAGGCGGATTATGAAAATTGACTTCAAAAATATGTTCTGTCATGTTAAATAATTAAAAAATAGTACAAGTATACAAATAAATCGTTTTACTTCTCTTATCTATTATTATTCACTAAGAGAGATCAGGTTATCATTTGCTATGTTTATTCTTATTTTCAATTTTCACCTTTGAATTTCATACATGAAGCCCATAAACGGGCACTCTCCCATTTATGCTTCTCCATGACACCGCAATATACAAGAGGGATGAGATAAGATGAGATACATTTTAGACCTAGTTGTTATGACCTCCCATCAAGTGTCTTTAGATAGTTTCATGACACTTCCCTAATTTGTTTTGGAAACGAAAATTGGAAGAAAAAAAAAGACAATAAATATATGTTGGATAGAACTGACATCCAATGGTACCTCATTCAAGACTATCAATTATAATGAATATGTTATTATTATTTGGTTGTGAATGAATTGGTCCTTCAGCTGCACAGTTGACAAATAAATGTTACTGCTGGTTGGTCGACTTTTGTCAAAAGAATGTGGGAATCCATGGGCATTGACCTAGATGGGAAGTTTGTTGTGGCAGGGGACACAGATCAAATGCCTCATGCCTGATATATTTTATGATACTATGGGACTTGCCATGTTGGATTTGATCAAAATCTTTTCTGTTTCACTTTATCCCCCATTTGGTATGGGCCATCAATCAATTCAGTCCAAGTCATTCTATCTTTAGCTATCTCATGTAGCCGCCCATGTCCTCCTGATATTATTCATTTCTGAATCTAACTCTCTTCTCCTTGTATTTTTAGGCCTTCCTTTATTTCATTATGCATTTTTAAACTTAATTATTGTGACTTACTATCCAATGTGTTTAGCTAAATCTTGCATCTCATTTTAATGTGTGGGACAAGAAGGCAGTGTTATCAATGTTCACAACTTCCATGTTATAAGCTAACAAAGTAAAATTCTTTCTCATAAGCAACAGTTTAGAGGGAGCATTGATGACAATAATTTCTTGTTATTCTCTCCTATTGAAGACTCATTATTAGATGTATGGAAGGGGGAAAAAGATACAAGAAAGAATGGCTGCCGCTATAAGTATTGCATCAACTGTAATGTGTGTATGATGTGTGACACATGTGACAAGGATTTTCATAAAGCTGTCATGTATTGTTATTTTTTTGTTGTCATGATAAACTAATATCATTACACTGTGATAGATTCCCAAACTCAAATTCTTACACGTGACTCGAGGGATAACATATCAGAAGTTAGTAATCATAAGACATTTTGTAGCATTAATCATCTCAAAAAACAATATATCAAATTTATTATATAGTTTATGTTTCCATGTAAATCCTTTCAGACTGACTGTAGACATAAGATGGAGAGTAAACTATCATCACATGTTAAGATAGAACAACCTGAAGTCTGTGTATGTCAAGGTAAGATTAAGTGCAATACAGTCGAGTCCACTTAAGTTGAACTCGGATAAGTAGAATTTCGCTTAAGTCGACGTTACTGGCTTAGTCCCGGCCATTATACTTCTTTATCATTGTATAAAAAGTCCTGATAAGTCGAATTCGGTTAACTTGAATTTTTGAATTAGTCGAACATAAAAATTAATCCTGACTATATGTGTGTTCATGTTTAAGTCGAAGTGTTCATTTAACATTAAAAAAAAAATAAAATTTGTTTCGCGAAAGAATTATTTTTTGTCAGCCCAGAGAACAACAATCTCGCACATACGATATCTTCCTACATGTCAACATTGGTGGCTAGTGGACGAAAGCTTACTACTTTAACTTTAAAAAGAAAGATTGAGCTGTTGGAAGAGATTGAACATAGTGGGAAGAAGAAAGTGAATATAACTTGAGAATTTGGTATTCCAACATTAACACTTTCCGGCATTTTAAAGCATAAAGACCGCTACAGAAAATTGTTTTTCGAATGTCAAATCGACAGTGATAGACAGCGGGCTAGAACTGCCACATGTGATTTTGTTGATGCTGCCCTTTTAAAATGTACCAGTAAATGGGCCTTATTGCAAAAGCATAAGAATTTGCTCGTCTTGGAGGTCAGACAGACTGGAATTGTAGTGCTGGCTGGTTGGATCGTTTTTCTTTAACTAATTTGGAAATTTTCATATGACTTTAATGTTCCGCTTTCTAAAATAATTAAACATTTCAACATTTCTGATATTGTATTGCTGTGTTTCCTAAGTGGTACAATCATTTTACTCAATGCTACTGCATGGTATTAGTGTAAATTAGTGTAAATGTGTGCAGTCTGGATAAGTAGAATTTCTGTTAAGTAGAACAAATTCCTTCAGCCCCTGTGACTTCTACTTATCCAGACTCCACTGTATAATTTTTTTTTGTTTTCCCCGCATATCCTTTACAGGACATCGCTGTCAACAGCAGCATCTTTCAGCTGTATGTTGATTTCCTGGCAAGATTACGCTCAGTAGTTTGCCATTGCTTTCTGAGAGGCCGGCTCAGTTATCCCGCAAGTCACCAGCGGGGGACGAACCGCTCCCAGTTCTCGCCTGCTACGAGACTCTGCGTGATAAACGGGATTACGGAGAAAGTGTTGTAACCCCTCGGCCAGAGAGACCGGCGTACAACATAATAGATAGTTGAATATTATTTTATAGGATGTTGCAATTAACCCCAGCATTTATTGGCTATTTGTGATTTACTAGATTATTCTACATTTAGGACTTCACCAGAGCTGTCTGAATTGTCAAAGCCTTATACCATCAAAATCAACACAATAGCAGAATATAAATCTACTCAGACACTGGGGAAAATAAGGTCATAGGTGTGACCAAGTGTCACAGGATCAGTGCACAACTCTACGGTTGAGCAGAGCAGGGAACTCTCTTATCCTGACAATAGGAAATTGCTGTCAAATGCTGAGGTAAAAATACCCCTGTGTGAATATGGAAGGCAAGGGAAAACCACCACATTTATTTCTCAAGACGATTAAAATAGGAACGTGGAATGTCAGGACATAGTTGAGATAGGTAAGTTACATAATGTAATAACAGAAATGAAAATTATGAAGATTAATATCCTAGGCATGAGTGAGATGAGGTGGAGGAGATCAAGTAAAGTAATAGTGAATACACAATAATTTGTTCAAGAGGTAATACACACAGAAAAGGAGTATTACTAATATTTGATGAGGAAATAGTTCAATCAGTGAATGGTTATTTGATTGCATCAGATAGTTTTTATTGTCAAATTCAAAGTTAAACCAAGAGATAATAAATATTATACAAGTGTTGGCATCAATAACAAGCAGTAGTGAAGTGGAATTACAAACATTGTATGACAAAGTAGAAATGGTGACCAGGGTAGAAAATTAAAACATGATTCAGTAGCCAGCCCTTTTTCTCAGTAGCCAGCCCTTTTTCTCAGTAGCCAGCCCTTTTTCTCAGTAGCCAGCCCTTTTTCTCAGTAGCCAGCCCTTTTTCTCAGTAGCCAGCCCTTTTTCTCAGTAGCCAGCCCTTTTTCTCAGTAGCCAGCCCTTTTTCTCAGTAGCCAGCCCTTTTTCTCAGTAGCCAGCCCTTTTTCTCAGGAGCCAACAAATTGTTTTGTAACATGGGCTATGCAAAATATGAATCAATCTCAGATGAAGCTACATATTTTGAAATGAGCCATTAAATATCCTTTATTGGAGGCCCAGTCAAATATATCACAGTGATAACACTTAAGTTATTCAGACTACAAGAAACAAATGAAAATCGTGAATTGATTAGAGAAATTAGACAGACAGTCAAAATACTTTGATCACGTTATGAGAAGAAATAAATTGGAGAACTTGGTGACAATTAGCAAGATTGAGGGGAAAAGACCAAGAGAAAGTCAGAGAGGTAAATACCTGGATGGCTTGACCACGTAACATGGTTGAGACTAGAACAATGAGCTGATCCACGATGCTGGAATTCGAGTGTGATGGCGAGACATGACCGCCCACACCTACCGGTATGGCACATGGTGATGATGAAACATCCAAACACAACTTTAAAATGTTGGTCTGCTGTGTTGGTGGGAAACCTGCTGCTCACTTCACAATCCTTTTTTCATAGCGCAGCAGTGGTAGATGTTCTAGCTGCCACGGGGCATCTGCGGATGTCTAGGGATATAGTTGTTCTTTCCTCCTCTTCCAGTCGCTACCATGGCTACTTCTCCACACTATACTTAGCTGATTATTGGACTCTTTACCAACTTATGATAAAACACAACTCCGCTCTCCTGTAAGAATGTAACTCGAACTTGGATTTAGGTTTTGTCACGATATGCACCTCAACACTATGGCATAAACACATCACATGCACCATCACATATTCCACATTATAATAACATCACATTACTAAACAATAACTAACATAATAATAAAAGAGTGGCACAATTTTGGCCGTGACTCTCTTCGCAAACATGGTCCGTACTCTACGAAACCATTGTCGTGAATGTCAGTGCCCATGTCACCTTTGTGATCACGTGTGTTCGCTCCAGTGATAATCTCGCTCGCCACATGGGTCACGATCCAAGATCGTCACATCATTCTGGGTATCTTTGTCACTATGCCATGAGCTACAATTCGCTCCTTGGCATTAGCCATGATTGCTGAAATTTTCGACTGAGGGAATTTATAAACAGCAACAGTTACCAACAGCCGGCTCCCTGGCCGAATGGTTAGCAGCTTTCTCCGTAATCCCAAATACCCTCGTGGTTGACGTGAGTGCATGAGAATTGGAAGTGGTTCGAGTCGCACCAGTGACTTATGAGAGTATGGAGCCAGTTGCTCAGAAAGTTGTGGCGTGCTGATGAGCTTAATCTAGCCTAGGAATGAACATACTACTGAAAGATGCTGATGTTGACCGCAATATCCTGAAACAGGATGGAAACGCGGGGAAAAAAAACAGTTACCAACACTGGCACTACATCAAAGAAGACCTGATATGAGCAAGAGGATGCCTGAGAAGAAAATGAATTGATGACATCAAAGACTTTGTACAATCACATGGAATGACACTATCCAGTGCCACTCATCGGTTGCTGGAACGTTGACTATTTCTGTCCACAATGCTTGATGGCAAATATAGAAGATAGTGATGATTATGATGATGATCTTCAATGATAGATTTTGCATTGTCTTCTCAATCACAATAATTTGTTCTGTGCTGATCATTATCACCTTGAAATTTACAAACAGGGCTTGAATTGGCAGGCTTCTCACCTTTGTTCCCTCTCTATCACTACGTGGTACATTTTCAGGCACATTTGACCCTCTTCAGAAGAAATATGTAATAGTACGCTGCGCTGGTCAATTTGTTCCGTTAATTTTCTACAACTTAAGTAAGCGTAAAGCAACATTTTTCACACAATTCGACTCAGGCTTGCCAGTATTGATGACACCTGGTGTGCACATGGCGTATCAGTAGACGAGCCGATATCGGAAACAGGATGACTAACTCTGTTGTCGAGTTACAAGTCCTTTACCATTAACATTAAGGTAACATTCAGCTGCAGAAATCCCAAGTCTGCTGGCAGTGGTGTAAACATGTATAACGTTTATTCTTCTGATTTCATGATACACGGATACAGAAAACACATAAAAAACAAACATATACAGTATTCATTTTAAAAACAAGTAAACGACTTGTCTGGAAAGGGTGACTAGGTTCTTGGATTTTTCTATACCTGAATGGCGATGTCTCAAACAAAATCACAAGAAATAAAAATTATACTTGGTGCCAGGAGGCTACTATGTAGGTCAAGAGAGGTTTAGAAGTAGATGATAGACTATAAACACAACAATGTGGCTCGCTCACACGATAGTCTGGCAGATACCAAAATTAATGCATGTAACGCAGCTCATGGTGGCACCTGACATATAGTTTATTTCTGAGGATACACACCCAAATATACCCTCACCCCGAGCTGAGTCACTGACTCTTTACTAGTTGATACTATCCATGTATGTACAGTACTTGTTGTAAATATGTCCCTTGCATCTAATGTGTAACCTCTCTAACTTGTGTGACTGGTTGCTCTTGTATGACTTGTCACTAAGCTGGATGACTTGTCACTAAGCTGGATGACTTGTCACTTAGCTGGATGACTTGTCTCTAAGCTGGGTGACTTGTTTCTAAAAGCTGGGTGACTTGTCACTAAGTTGGATGACTTGTTGTTAAGCTGGATGACTTGTCTCTAAGCTGGATGACTTGTCTCTAAGGTGGATGACTTGTCTCTAAGCTGGATGACTTGTCACTAAGCTGGATGACTTGTCTCTAAACTGGATGACTTGTCTCTAAGCTGGATGACTTGTCTCTAAGCTGGATGACTTGTCTCTAAGCTGGATGACTTGTTGTTAAGCTGGATGACTTGTCTCTAAGCTGGATGACTTGTTGTTAAGCTGGATGACTTGTCTCTAAGCTGGATGACTTGTCTCTAAACTGGATGACTTGTCTCTAAGCTGGATGACTTGTCTCTAAGCTGGATGACTTGTCACTAAGCTGGATGACTTGTCTCTAAGCTGGATGACTAGTTGCTAAGCTGGATGACTTGTCTCTAAGCTGGATGACTTGTCACTAAGCTGGATGACTTGTCTTTAAGCTGGATGACTTGTCTCTAAGCTGGATGACTTGTCACTAAGCTGGATGACTTGTCTCTAAGCCGGATGACTTGTTGCTAAGCTGGATGACTTGTCTCTAAGCTGGATGACTTGTCTCTAAGCTGGATGACTTGATGCTAAGCTGGATGACTTGTTAAGCTGGATGACATGTCACTAAGCTGGATGACTTGTCACTAAGCTGGATGACTTGTCTCTAAGCTGGATGACTAGTTGCTAAGCTGGATGACTTGTCACTAAGGTGGATGACTTGTCACTAAGGTGAATGACTTGTCTCTAAGCTGGATGACTTGTTGCTAAGCTGGATGACTTGTCACTAAGCTGGATGACTTGTCACTAAACTGGATGACTTGTCACTAAGCTGGATGACTTGTCACTAAACTGGATGACTTGTTGTTAAGCTGGATGACTTGTTGTTAAGCTGGATGACTTGTTGTTAAGCTGGATGACTTGTTGTTAAGCTGGATGACTTGTTGTTAAGCTGGATGACTTGTTGTTAAGCTGGATGACTTGTTGTTAAGCTGGATGACTTGTCACTAAGCTGGATGACTTGTTGTTAAGCTGGATGACTTGTTGTTAAGCTGGATGACTTGTCACTAAGCTGGATGACTTTTTGTTAAGCTGGATGACTTGTTGTTAAGCTGGATGACTTGTCACTAAGCTGGATGACTTGCCACTATGCTGGATGGCGTGTCGCTGAGCTGCCTCATGCCTGAATAAGAGGTTCTTTCTGCTCGATTTTAAATGACAACTCTGGCCTTGTACTTTCCTCGTGCTAACCTGAGATTATGTCATTCAAGCTCACTAGCTTAGCTGCCTGACTGGCTTTCTTGGCATGTCACATATTTCTGTATCTCCTCGGTAAAGTGTGGGATTTTTTTCTATCGGAGGCAAAAAGAAAATCCTAACCTGCACAGTTTACAGTGACTGCACTAGCCAGGCAGCCTTAATTCCTCAGGCTCAAAGACCACCACTGCCATACACCACAAGGTACTATACTGGCAGTAAATGACAATTGACAGTATAGTCTATTATTATTTGAACTAATGTATAATTGTCAATAATTCTTGATGGCTGATCATTCAGTCATAGTTGCTCTGTCTGGATACCTGACATATGGAAATTTCAGTGCAAAAGCAGGAAAGGATAGAACAGTAGATGTAGTAGGTGATTATTGTTTAGGATAAACAAAGATGAAAAAGCATGACAACTGGTGGAATGGGCAAAACTGAGTAAGATGGTTGGAACCAAATGGTTTGAACACTTTAAGAGACAATGGTATACAGGAAAAAAAACCTGACAAAACAGCATCCAAGCAGATTGACTGTGGACTGATCAGTAGCAGGTTTAGAAATGCCTGAATAAATAAATAAAGACAATTCTTGGTGGTAACAGTGATCACAACCCTTCAGTTCACAATTCACAAGTGCAGTGTTTTTTTTAGACTGCTGGGGGTCATTGCTGGAGCTATGGAGTTCATGCTTTGTGCAACGCTTTTGGCAGCCCACACTGCAGAAAGATACTGAGCTATATGGGATAAAAACCTGGTGCAATGAAGTCGACATTGTCAACTTTTAAGAGACTTTTTATTCCAAAAACAGATAATGATGTCAAAGAACAATACCCAGTGATTGTGGAAAACAGATATAATGCAATAAATAAAATACAAAGTGTAAATGAGGAACAGAAAAGGCCAAGGGACTCAAATAACCAAACAGATATTAGAGGAGAGAAGACAAAAAAATTAGCTAAGAAAAAATTTATACTGATGAATACTTAAAATTTATAGACAAAGAAAAACACAGTACAAATATCACAACAGATATCATAAGAAATGCAAAGAAATCAGAGATAAGTGCACAAAGAAAAAAAGAAAATTTGTTAAACAAGGAGTGCAACCAAATTGAACTGATTTCTATTAAAGGTACACAGAATATGCACAAACAGGTTAATGACAAGATGTTTGAAATCAAAACCAGGAAACATATTATTGTAACAAAGTGCTATAATGAAGAGATGGAATGAATACATAAGAGAGTTATATGATGGAGAAAGAGCAGAATTATTAGAATAAAGTAATTTAGAAGGTCCACCTATACTAAAATATGATGTCACTGGTACAATGAAACATGTGAAGAAATGAAAAACAGCTGGGCCAAGTGGAATCATAATAGAAGAATTTAAAGTACTGGGAGAATTTGGAGCAGAAATATTAACTAAAATATTAAATGATATTTACAACAGTGGATACATACATTGCAGTTGTAGACATGTTTCAGGCGAATGAAAGAAGAAGAAGAATACATAGTGATATTCTGAAATGTGTATTTATAGCTCTAACAAAAAGACCAGGAGCTATTGAATATGAAGAATTTTCTACTCTCAACCTCATAACCCAGGTCATCAAACATCTACTCAGAATTATGAGAACACAAATGAAAATACAGATGGAAACTTGTGAAGAACAGTATGGATATGTCGAAGGAAAAGTTACACATAATGAAATATACACATTACAAACACTAATATGAAGATCAGTTGATACACCCAAGAAGGATAACCCAGTCAACAAACGCCTGCCAAAGTCAGATATGTTGGCCTAAGGGCGCATAACTGGAAACACAGCAAATACGCCTGAAAAAACACTCCGGATGAATGCAGAAGAAGAAGAAGAAAGTTCAGTTGTTACACAGAAAGACATATACTTATATTAATATTATTATATCTTTTATATATATATATAAAAGATAATGTATGTTTGTTTGTGTGTCTTTTATGCATTGTACAGATGTTGTTCTCACTCCCGTGGATCAAACTGACATAGTTAGTTAGTTTAAAATCAACAATTTTTCCTCAAGCACAAAAGAAAAAGGCATTACGGGCTTCAGAAACAGACAAAAAAATGTCCTGCCATCTTGCTCCAAGGGAACTCACTCTTTGATTAAATCATAAATTAGTTATGAACAGTTGTTGCTCTCACTCCCGCGGATCCAACTGAAATAGTTAGTTTAAAATCAATTTTTAATTTTTGGGAACAGGAATGGGATCATCAGAAACAGATGAGCAACAGGAACTGGAATGGGAGCAGGGGCGGTTCCAAATGTTGCTGTATGTAGCCGGGGCGCAGTGTTGGGGTGAGCACCCAACATTGCTTAAATATCCCAATGGCTCGTGAATACATAACCTCTGCAGCAAAAGTCCAACTCCTGGCCTTCATGTGGCGGAACTTTTTAAACTAACAGGAGAAGGAGCAACGGCGAGTTTCTGGCGCCGAAAAATAACGAGTATGCTCTAGATGTGTATGCACGTACATGCATGCGCAGGCACGTGTGTGCGTGCGTACACATCTAAACTCGAGTGAGACCACAGTCTGCTCTAGCAAAGAAAAGGTGCTGAAGACGGAGGCAACCAGACAGGAGGTGCACCACATAAATCAGGATGCCACGCAATTACGCAAAATAGAATATGTCGACTACTGCTAAATTTACGGTGCAAGCCCTGCTTTGGACCCCCAGGCAGGTGCAGTGCCGGGCCCTATGTCTCGAAAGGGTCCAACCCCAACTACTGGAGGTCCTTCTCAGATGTCCTGTGGAGCCAGGGGACATGAGAATAGAACGGCTGGCCATACTAAACAAAGACTTAAAATAATGCACTGGAATGCGGAGGGAGTCAGCAATAAAAAAAATAGAATTAGAAAACATCCTAGCCCAAGATAAAGTAAGTGTGTGTTGCTTGCAAGAAACTCACCTCAACAAAAAAAATAGCCTTCAAAATCAGAGGCTACCAGTGTTACCAATCTGACCGAAAGGACAGGCGAAAAGGTGTGATACTGACCCTTGTCAAAAATAACATCACTGCTTCCCAAATCGAAGTCTACATGGAAGGGGCTGAGTATCAGACCCTTTAACTCAAGACAGGCAATACAGACCTACATCTAATCAATTACTACTGTCCAAGTGACCGCCCACAGGCACTGGACACACCACCAATATCAGAAAAAATGATTGTGTGTGGCAATTTCAACAGCCACTCGCAGAGTTGGGGCTATGATCACATGGACAGAGGAGAGAGACTGGAAGACTGGCAGGATGAGAATAGATTCATCTTGGTTAACAAGCCGTCCGACCCACATACTTTCTACTCGAGATCATGGCACACTACAACTACACCTGACCTGGCTTTTCATTCACCAGACCTGAAGTGGAACATTACACGAATTGTTGGGAAACAACCTGGTGGCAGTGACCATCGGCCAGTCTTTCTAACCATAGAAAATGAGCTTGTAAGTGAAAGCAGCACCCTCTCGAGGTGGAACTGCAAGAAAGCAGACTGGGCAATGTACAAGAATCACACCAGCATGCTGGTTAGAAACCTGAACACTGAGAAAGACATAAATTAAGTAGTTGAAGAATTTGGGAAATGCATACTACAGGCAGCACGAGAAACAGTACCAAGAGGAGCCCGTAAACAATATAAACCCTACTGGGGTAGTGAACTGGAACAGTTGTATAACGACATGGAAGTGTGTAGAAAGCAAGCAGAGGCCACACCCAGCCAAGAGCACTACAATAAATTCCAGCACGCAAAAGCCAAATTTCAAAGGGCCAAGCTGCAGGCTAGACGGAAAAGCTGGCAGGAGAAAACAGAGACACAAGGAAATTGTGGAAGCTAATAAAACAACTTAACGATGAGGGCACAGGGAGAAACTCAAAAATTGCACTACATAAAGATGGAAACATCTTAACAAGAAAGTAAGCAGCTGACCATTTTGCAGACTCATTCGCACAAGATAACAACATCAAAATTAGTCCAGAGAAACAACAAGAGATTCGAGAGAAACAGCAACATACGGGACAGAAGGAAATAGTACATGAGGTTCTGGAGGCACCCATCACAATCAGCGTACTGGAGCTAGCCATATCAAAACTGAAAATGAGAAAGTCACCAGAAGCTGATGGTATCTCCAATGAAATGATCAGGAACCTAGGAAAGAGGCCAAAGCAAAGCTGTTGCAGATCTTCAATAACAGTTGGACCTTAGGCAGTGTTCCACAAGCCTGGAGAGAAGCAATCATGATACCCCTCCTAAAATCAGGGAAAGATAGTTCCATTGCCTCTAGCTACAAACCAATTAGCATCACCAGCTGTCTCTGCAAAACACTGGAGTGCATCACCAATCACAGACTGCTGTGGTACATTGAAAGTAAAAACATCCTTGTGCCACAGCAGGCTGGCTTTAGGCAGTGCTACTCTACGGAAGATCAGACAACCTACCTCTCTCAAGAAATTGAGGATGCATTCCAAGAGAAGAAGCTGGTGCTTGTGGCATGGATAGATCTGAAGAAAGCCTTTGACAAAGTCTGGAAAGAAGATCTGATGAAGAAACTGAGAAACTGCAAAGTCAATGGAAGAAAGTACAAATGGGTGAAAGCATACTTGCACAACAGAAGAGCCCGAGTACAGATAGACGGACTAAAGAGCAAGAAAGTACTACTGCGTCACGGAGTTCCCCAGGGCGGAGTCTTGTCCCCCACACTCTTTCTAGTGTTCATCAATGATCTTGTTGCTAATCTACCGCATGGAATTAAAGCAGCAATGTACACCGATGACCTGGTTCCATGGAGCACAAATGAACATGCATCAGTGGCCACCAGATCGCTACAAAGAGCTGTACATTTGTTGCATGGGCAAATAGATGGTGTGTCAGCATAAACACTGACAAGTGCAGCACCACTCTATTTACCCTCTCTCCAAAACAAAAGGCAGGGATCATCCAGATAAATGGAACACCCCTAAGAGAAGATAACCAACATACCTTGGAGTAACATTTGATGACAGGCTGACATGGAGAAAGCACACCAACAAAGCAGTAGCAAAAGCAAGAAGGAAAATAGCCATCTTGAGAAAGCTAAGTGGAACCACATGGGGAGCCAGTGGGAAAATACTTAGCAAAGTGTATCAACAGAGCATACGACCACACCTGGAATACGGGTCAACTGCGTGGTGTTCAACATCAAACACCACACTACAAGAGCTGGACAAGGTGCAAAATCAAGCACTTAGAGTCACCACAGGAGGGATGAGATCAACCCCTATAGTGGAAATGGAGAAGATGGGGAGGACACAAGCACTGAGAGAGCGCAGAGATACAAAAACGCTAATACAAGCAGAAAAGTTCCTCAACTTGCCAGGCCACCCTATGAAGAACAGATTTGATAAACTAGCTATGGGGCGCTTGAAAAGAAGTAGTTTTATCCACCAGGCCAAACGACTCTGCAGATAAACCACCGATCTGCCCACAGTTGGTATCCCTCTAACAACTATTCCGGAGCGAACTCCGTGGAAAGATGAACATAGACTATCATTAAAAATCCAGACAAAAGTGAGAGGAATATTTGACAAGGAAGAACAGAACAGTGTGCAGCGTAGAACAGCCACTCTCAGCTTCCTTGATGAAGAATACCCACAGGACCTCTGGATCCGAGTCTACACACTTGGGTCAGTACAAAATGCTGTTCGAAATGGAGGAGCAGGAGTGTACATAGAATACCCACATAATACTAGGGACACAGCCAGAGTACCGACAGGAAAGTACTGCCATAACTATGATGCTGAAATTGATCCAATCAAGATAGCAACAGAGAAATTACTGGGTGCCAGCAATGGTACACAACCTGTGGTGCTACTGACATGCAAAATCAGTACTCGAGGCGCTTCTGTCTGGGAAATTGCCAGTACTAAGGACACTACTTTCTGAACTTAGCAGTCAGCATAAGGTCACCATACAGTGGATACCATCCTACTGTGGAGTACCCAGAAACGACAGAGCTGATCAATTGGCTATGGAAGGAGCCAAAGAAGAACAGCCAGATGTGCCCGTTACATACCACCAAAAGAAAAGAATGATAAAATCAGTCAGAAAGCCACCAAGACCTGCTCAAGATGACTACCACGTTATGGATAGACCAGAACAAGTCATTATTCTGCGCCTCAGAACAGGACACAATAGATTACACAACCACATGTATACAAATTTCAATATTGGTGAAACAGCCATGTGCACATGTGGATTGGCGTCGCAGACAGCAGAGCACATACTCAAAGACTGCCCAAAATATAACATATCTAGGCAAACCTTCTGGCCTAGAGAGACGACAGTGGAAGATAAACTCTATGGACCGCTGTGTGAACTAAAAAAGACTGTTAAATTCATACAAGAGACAACATTGCAGTTATAGACATATTTCAAGTGAATGAAAGAAGAAGAAGAATGGAGCAGGGGCCGAATGCGTACTCTGTATATTATATATATTGTTATATTATAGATTATTATACCAAGTGTCATGACTGGGAGTGTGAGCTTTTGTCACACTCTTGTCGCTGTTGGGCGTGCATAATGCCTTGTGCGAGAAGTACGCTTTGAACTGAGTCAGAGCGAGAAAGTTTGTACATATTGAAGTTAATCATTATAAACAGCAACTCATGATACTATCAATACACTCATGACAATGTAAGTTGAACCAATACTCCAACGTGATGAAATGATCAAAATGTTAGAAGATATTAATAAAGATGGGAATTATCTTGGAATTATAACAAATATTTACTGGAAAAAAGCAGCAGCAATTAAAATGGGAAATAAACATAGCAGTAATAAACAAATGAAACTCTTAGTACGACATAAAGGTGTTTTGTCACCAGATCTAATCTCTTTCTCTATATCAAAGTAATAAGAGAGATCAAAGTGGGGCCAGGATTATGAGTTGGAGGTTATAATATAAACAATCTGTTGTTATATGCAAATGACACGCTGTTGATAGCTGAATATGCAACAGATCTGTTGTAATAGAGACTGCACTAAAGTACTTTTCTTGGATATCAAGAAAACATAAAGATTATATCAAAGAAAATGATAACACCAAACCAAGAATTGATAATAGAAGGGAAACGCTTAAACAAGCAGATAAATTTAAGCTCCATAAAACAAAAAATTAAAAGTATCTTAGAGGCAATAAGTCACCATCATTGAATGTCAGAAAAAGAGTCTTGAAATGTTATATAGAACCTGTCTTACTGTATGGTAGTGAATCATGGAACATGGATAAACAAATTCAGAACAGCATAGAAGCAGCAGAAATGTAGATGATGAGACAAATGTGAATATGTTGGACCTCCAGAGTAACTAACAATGATTGCCTGGTAAAGGCTAATGCCACTAGAACATTATATACAACCATAAGAAGGAGACAACCATCATTCTTTGGTCATGTAGTGAGAAGAGGGGAATTGGAAAACATTGTGATGGTTGCATGCTGGATGGACTGAGACAGTGGCATGCTGGGATATCATCAGCAGATTTGATTCTGAGCACCAGGGACTGAGATCTGTGGAGAGATATGAATGCTTATGCCAGTTGACAAGGCATATGATAATGATGAATGTATGAGTCTAGTCGGTGAGCATCAGCAAATGACCAGTGGTTTCATAACCTTGTCCTCAAAAAGTTTAATCTAAACAGCTGCTGTTTCTGTTAACATAATGGGACGGTGAACACCTCGTGGAGTTCAGTGCACTGTAGCAGATGTGTGGACCAATAACTCTTGAGTTACATTGAGGAACAGTTTCAATGTGGAAGTTTTATTTTTTGACATACTACTTAGAGGTTATTATTTTTTTAGACATGCAACCCCAAACTGATGTATTTTACTGACATTATATTTCGTGTTTATGTTTTTTTTTCTTTCCAATGTGCAACCATTAGATTGTTTTCCTTAATATGTCACCTCAAGTTGCACCATAAATGTTAGTTCCAGGCAGGAAGTTAACACTCTTGATTGTGACTGCAATGAAATATCAGTATTGCTTGTTGTTATAAATTGATTAGAGACATAAAATATAATTCATAAGTGAAAAAAAAAATGTCAGGGATAAATTAACCATGCAAAACCTGTTAATCTGTTAATTTACACTTATGCAGTCATTTAGTCATTTCAGTCATCATTATGCAGTCACTCTTAGATCATACCTGAGCTTACATCATACATCAGTCTAGAACATACATCAGCTTAAAACATATATCAGCTTATATCATCATGAACTTATATCATCATGAACTTATATCATACATCAACCTAGATATTGCATCAGCTTTTATCATACATCACCTTATATCATACATTAGCTTATTTGATACATCAGCTTATATGATACATCAGCTTAGATCATATATCAGCTTATATAAGGGTCGTTCATTCGAAACCCGTTCCAATGGCATTATTGCAAAAGCATGAAAGAAACATTAACAGGTGTGATTGAATTAAACAAAGCATTCATTTTGAATTAATTATGCACCATGAGTTGGTCAGAAGAAGTCGCCATAGGCATTCAGGCAAGCATCCCATTGCTTAGGTAGGTGGTGAATGCCATCCGCAAAAAAGGATTGTTGTTGCTCACTGAACCAAGTGTTTACAGCGTTCATTACGTCCGCATCTGTGTGAAATCGTTGCCACTTGAGAGCTTATTTTAGAGGTCCAAACGTTTAAATGAAAACCACATGGTGACAAATCAGGACTATAAGCTGGATGTTGCAGAATTTCCCACTTCTTCCAAGCTAATACTTCCTGCACAATCTTTGCAACATGTGGACGAGCATTATCATGCAACAAATTCACACCGCGAGAAAGCATGCCAGGTCGTTTATTCTTGATGGCTTTTTGCAGTTTGTCTAGTGTTTCCAAGTAGTGGGTAGAGTTGATGTTGACACTAGGTACTATAAAGTCGGCCAACAATAGCCCTTCGTGGTAAGAAAATGCGCTCAGCATAACCCTACCAGCGGAAACCTGTAACTTGAAATTTTTGGCTTTCGGTAATCCAGCATGCTTCCATTGCATGCTCTCTCTTTTGCTGCCCGGCTCAAAGTGGTGACACCATGATTCATCGCCTGCTACTATGCAGAAGAGAGGTGCATCACCCTCCACTCTGTAACGCAGCTAGTGGTTCAAACACCATCCAATGCGTTCCTCTTTTTGGTGGTCGGTCAACATCCGTGGAGCCCACTGTGAACACACCTGCCGATATTGCAGTTTCTTATGAATGACCTTTTGAATTGTCCCAATTGACACATCAAATTCTTTCGCTAGCGAACGTGTGCTTCGACAACGGTTCATCTGTACTGCTGCATCAATTTTGGCGATGGTTTTTTCTGTTGCAACAATATGTCCTTTGGAATACGGCCCTTGGAACCCTATCTCCCTCACTCTCAACCAAGGGACGTTACCCCTTGCAAACCTCGTCCTGAACTCATGACGCAACTCTGGCAGCTAACTATGGATGGTAACAATCTGGTGTATTATACAAGATGAATGAGAATGATAATGATGATTCCGAGATAGGCCTTGCAGTATCTATGAGAGATAAGACGTGGCAAGGATCGAGTAGCCTCCTGGAGAAAGTATCATCATCGTCAGGGCCTCAAGTCACACTATTGGGTAAGTCAGACACGCTCACCAAGTATCTCAGACCTCCCTCCAGGTATAGGTTTCTCCACTTGGATAGGATGGCTGGCGAGTCGACTCACTGGTACTTGGGACCTCCGGTGGATGACATCCCTGAAGTCTGGATCACCTTAGGGTAGGGATAAAAACTGTCTCTCGGGAGCTGAGGAACTAGAACACTCCTCTGAAACGTCTGGAAGTATCGATGGTACTGCGGGTATAGCAAGAGGGTGATCTCTCACTCAATGGTAGTAGCAGTCCCAACTGTCTATGCAACCCACGCAGATCCTCCGACTCATAGCGCAGATATCACAGCACAGATACCTCCCTCGCTGAAACGTGGCACTGTAGATAGAGTTCAAAACAGACAAAAGTTTTTCCACAATATCAGGCACCACAGGGTAACAGGCACTTGGTAGCGGAGACATCATAACTAGTTGGCATGAAGGCAGTCAGTCAGGGTCACAACCGGAACACTAATAACAACCAGATACTTGCCCATCTGAAGTAATGAACAAGGCGATATGGTGCTGTCATGGCGACCAACCTGGGATATCAGACGTGGCGTGGGCGATGAGTTAGCTGGAGCCCATCCTGAGACGTACTCTCAATTGTAAGTACTGCTCGCTGAGGTGGTGGACTTCCAAGCTGTTCACACCGACTCTCGCCCTAGTCCCGATCACTGGACTCATCCCCAGATCGTCGCTCCGCTCTCAACAAGATAGAACCTGTGGAGGATAAAACTCAGTGAGAGCACCATGAATCAGACTTACCCACAGCAGATAAACTTAGGTCCCCTTTACTCAGACGTGTGGACCCTTCCCATAAGGGCTGCACTCTTTCATTGGCCACTTGAACAGTCGAGGACAGACTGGACCTAGAACCAATGTGGCAGCTGTCCACCTGCATCCTCTTTCCCAGATGAATGGAGGGCTGGGCCAAGGTTAGTGTCTTAGATATGGGTCTCTGCTGAAACATAACTAGACAACACATATGGTTAGTGATTTAGTTGTACTTATAGATAGAAGGGCCCTGAAGGAGGGCCGATGGCAGTACTTCCTAAACCCCCTTCCTGTTATCCGCCAAAGCTGATGTCGTACCATGCCGTAGGCACAATCTAGTAAATCCAAATAAATATACAGGGTGATCCCCCTGTAGCAGAAATCTACACCCCGTTCCCCCCCCCCCCCCTGGTCCCAGGTCAGAGCATTTAGAACGGTGTCATGTTCAATATGAACAATTCTGTCGCAACAGTCCCTTCTCCCTCTATCCACCTCTCAGGAATCCACTATGTATTAAGCTGGCATTCCATCGAGGGAACTAATTAAAAGATAGATGTGAGGAAAGCCAAGAAGAAAGCCAGTGGTCGCCCCACCATGTGATCTGAAGCTCGACTCCCGGTACGACCTTGAAACGACCTCGGAGGTTCCGGCCGACTGGTGCATTCGATTCGTTGCGCTTGCCCGAGTTCGTCGATATATCACTCAATATATCCGAAGTGACTCCTTAATCCACTTCCGGTAGCGCTGCGGGTAATGGTTCGGCCACGCTGGCCACGCCGACGCTCGAGGTTACAAAGTTGGCCATGTGTGAACTCAAATTACAGGTCTCGCTTCCCTGAACCCGATTTTCCCAATCTACAGGGTCTGTAAATAAGCCGCGCGCTACTACCCTACGAAATAGCTTAGCAATACTATGCTGGTAAACACGCGTTTGCCACAGGCTTAATTTACAGTCAGAAAACACAACCATACCAATGTTCACACGTGACCTCCTTTCTCGCGCCGGTCACGCGTTAACGAAATCTCATAATTCGAATCACCGACACCGCACTAGTTAAGGAAAAAGGTTGTACACATACCTTCACACAAACAGCACGACAGTGGATACAAGAAGCGTTGTCACTGCAATTGGAGATGATGTCAAAGGTCTTCAACCCTCATCAAGACACGGCGTCCCGCTCTCTCTCACTTAGCACTGGGCCAAAATGTCGACTGCCTGCCAGCAATCTTCGTCTCCAACTGATCATTTGTTCCGGGACAATCGACTGCGCTTGCGTCAGACATGCGCAGTCTGTCTTGCCCGAAAACCGGTTCCGCCACCCACATACTGGAATATTCTTAAAGGGCGAGCAACGGCTCTGGTCGGGTTGAGTCAAATTACTGGTTAATTCCCTTTCACCGACAAATTTTCTTCACCCGACTGCCCGATGTCTCAATGGACATTTCCTCAAGCAGAAACATCACGAGGCGGACCCACTGAGTTCTGCGACAATCATACATCAATCTAGATCATATATCAGTGTCGATCATACATCAGATTATATCATCATGAACTTAGATTATATATCAGCCTAGATCATACATCAGTTTAGATCATACATCTGCCTACATCATACATCAGCTTATATCATGAACATAGATCATACACCAGCCTTGATCATACATAAAGTTAGATCATCATGAATGTAGATCATACATCAGCTTTAACATATAGCAGCTTAGATCATCATGAACGCAGATCATACATCAGTATATATCATATTTTAACTTACATCATACATCAGTGTTTATCATTATGAACTTAGATCATACATCAGCCTAGATCATACATCAGCCTAGATCATACATCAGCCTATATCATACATCAGCCTATATCATTGCCACGGAGCTGAATCTTACTGGCTCGCTTTCTCAGCCTCTATGACAGATTCAGCAGGATCATTCATCTGACAGACTTGGTAGAATCATTCATACGAGATGAACAGCAAGTCGTCCTTGACACTTCTCACAGTTTATTGTGGACGATTATCACAGCCCTGATGATCACAAGTTCCCGTACAGATGGGACAACATGTGAAAATATATTTACACTTGCTGACTGTTCAATACTTTAACAAAAGACAATCGTTCATCTGCCTAATACTGGCTACCCCAATGGCTGACTAGCTTCAGGTCACAACTTACGCTTGGCTGCCCTTGACGCCTGGCGGAGAACATTGCTGGGTCGTCTTCAAATCAGCGCACTGCACTAAGCGTTGACTGGCTACATTTGGCCGCACAACTGGACGAACACTTTCACTGTTGTTGAATAATCATTGCACTAACTGTGCGTATATTCTTTCATAACTTCAACACAAGCTTACGTCCGTCTTTCACCGAGACCCTGGCCTGACTGAGGCTGGCTATCCCGGATTCACGTGATACACAACTTCTTTGAATAACCTCCCTTCGTCATTCATCATCATCATGTGTTCTATCCTTGATTTATTCGTGGGTGTTAGCTCCTTGTGATCGGGTGAATTGCTCTCACTACAGCAATTCTTCTACGTTAAACCTGCTCTTAATCTATCTGTTTCCTGCTGTCTGCCTCATATCGGCACATGGCAATCATACATCAGCTTCGATCATACATCAGCTTATATCAACATGAATTTAGATCATACATCAGCTTAGATCATCATGAAATTTTATCATATATCAGTGTAGATAATACATCAGCATAGATCATACATGAGCATATTAATTATTATTTTTCTCAATCTTTCATTCACTTAGAATTGATTGTCTATAGCTGCAATGTATTCTTTCTTGATTACACATACACATCTATTCAATACCTTGTATATTCATGAGGCTATTAAATATTTACTTTGGTATGTTTCAGAAACACATTCGTGGTCTCCAAGTAGTCCTTACCTTCCTATACAAGAGCATTCACAAAAGTGGACATATGACAGCATAGACATGAAGGTTGTGAAACAAGAACTATCAAATGTTCTTTGTGAGGACAGGAGTCACAGCTTCAGTAAAATGGTAGACATGGCTGGTGGTAGCATCATTCAAGACATGACAGAACACAGCAACTCAGAATCAATAATGGTTGAGAACAGTTGTAAGGCATCGGTAAAACATGAATATTGTTGTCAAATGTCAGAAAATGTGTCTTCTGTGATTGATACAAACAATAAACAATTTCTGGCTATTGAGAATTGTCAGCAGGAAAATAAGGAACCACAAGAAAAAGATGCTCAGAGCAAATGTAATGAATTGGATGGTATTTTGATTCAAAATAACCATCTAGAGTGCCAGAATAACATGAATCACAAGAGAATACATACAGGAGAGAAACCTTACAAGTGTGATGATTGTGGTGCTTCTTTTACTCATGCTGGCCATCTGAAGATACATAATAGAACACACACAGGAATGAAACCTTACAAGTGTGATGATTGTGGTGCTTCTTTTACTCATGTTGGCAGCTTGAAAAGCCACATAAGAACACACACAGGAAAGAAATCTTACAAGTGTGATGATTGTGGTGCTTCTTTTACTCAAGTTGGTAATTTGATGTACCACATAAGAACACACACAAGAGAGAAACCTTACAAGTGTGATAATTGTAGTGTTGCTTTTAGTTATGCTGGTGATCTGAAGAAACATAAGAGAATACATACAGGAGAGAAACCTTACAAGTGTGATAATTGTAGTGTTGCTTTTAGTTATGCTGGTGATCTGAAGAAACATAAGAGAATACATACAGGAGAGAAACCTTACAAGTGTGATAATTGTAGTGTTGCTTTTAGTTATGCTGGTGATCTGAAGAAACATAAGAGAATACATACAGGAGAGAAACCTTACAAGTGTGATGTTTGTGATGCTTCTTTTGCTCAAGCTAGCAATCTGAAGACACATAAGAGAACACACACAGGAGAGAAACCTTACAAGTGTGATATTTGTGATGCTTCTTTTTCTAAATTTGAATATCTGAAGATACATAAGAGAACACACACAGGAGAGAAACCTTACAATTGTGATGATTGTGGTGCTTCTTTTGCTCAAGCTGGCCATCTGAAGCAACATAATAGAACACATACAGGTGAGAAACCTTACAAGTGTGTTGATTGTGGTGCTTCGTTTACAAAAACTGGCAGTCTGAGGAGACATAAGAGAACACATACACGAGAGAAACCTTACAAGTGTGATAACTGTGGCGCTGCTTTTGCTGAAGCTTGCAATCTGAAGACACATAAGCGAACACATACAGGAGAGAAACCTCACAAGTGTGATGATTGTGGTGTTTCTTTTACTCAAGCTGGCCATCTGAAGAAACATAAGAGAACACATACAGGAGAGAAACCTTACAAGTGTGATGATTGTGGTGTTTCTTTTACTCATGCTGGCAGTCTGAAGATGCATAAGCGAACACATACAGGAGAGAAACCTTACAAGTGTGATGATTGTGGTGTTTCTTTTACTCAAGCTGACCATCTGAAGAATCACAAGAGGTCACATACAGGAGAAAAACCTCACAAGTGTGATGATTGTGGTGTTTCTTTTACTCAAGCTGGCTGTCTGAAGAAACATAAGAGAACACATACAGGAGAGAAACCTCACAAGTGTGATTATTGTGGTGTTTCTTTTACTCATGCTGGCAGTCTGAAGTTGCATAAGCGAACACATACAGGAGAGAAACCTTACAAGTGTGATGATTGTGGTGTTTCTTTTACTCATGCTAGCAGTCTGAAGATGCATAAGAGAACACATACAGGAGAGAAACCTCACAAGTGTGATGATTGTGGTGTTTCTTTTACTCAAGCTGGCAGTCTGAAGTTACATAAGAGAACACATACAGGAGAGAAACCTCACAAGTGTGATTATTGTGGTGTTTCTATTACTCGAGCTGGCAATCTGAAGAAACATAAGAGAACACATACAGGAGAGAAACCTTACAAGTGTGATTATTGTGGTGTTTCTTTTACTCATGCTGGCAGTCTGAAGATGCATAAGCGAACACATACAGGAGAGAAACCTTACAAGTGTGATGATTGTGGTGTTTCTTTTACTCAAGCTGGAAATCTGAAGATACATAAGAGAACACATACAGGAGAGAAACATCACAAGTGTGATTATTGTGGTGTTTCTTTTACTCGAGCTGGCAATCTGAAGAAACATAAGAGAACACATACAGGAGAGAAACCTTACAAGTGTGATTATTGTGGTGCTGCTTTTGCTTATGATCACATTCTGAAGGAACATAAAATATCACATACAGGAGAGAAATCTTACATGTGTGATGATTGTGGTGCTTCTTTTATGAACATTAGCAACTTAAAGAGACATATGCGAAGCCATACATGAGAGAAACCTTACAAATGGGATGATTGTAGTGTTTCCGTTAATCAAACTAGCAGTCTGAAGGACCATAATAGAATACATACTGGAGAGAAACCTTACAAATGGGATGATTGTATTGTTTCTGTTGCTCAAACTAGCAGTCTGAAGGACCATAATAGAATACATACTGGAGAGAAATCTTACAAGTGTGATGATTATGGTGCTTCTATTTTTCAAGCTGGCGGTCTGAAGCATAAGCGATCACATACAGGAGAGAAACCTTAAAAGTGTGACAATTGTGGTGTTTCCTTTACTCAGATTGACAGTTTAAAGTACCACAGGAGAACACATGTATGAGAGAAACCTTACAAGTGATGAATTCCTGTAACAGAATAGGTTGAGTATGGAGGGGTGATATACTGAGTCCAGCGGACCCCAACCCAGTAGTGGGTTAAAGATAGTACAAGGTTATGTAAGAGACAAGTCAAGGCCATTTAGTACGGGATTGTCGGCGAGTTTGTTGTGTATCTCATCTCATCAGGTTTCTCTTGTACCTTGCAGTGTCGAGGTGAAGCATAAACAGTGGCAGAGTGCCCGTGTATGGGCTTCATATATATATTGAGGTTACCATGGTCTCTGTAATTCCCTCTATCCATCGTTTACGTAGCCGGCCTCCTCTGCTTCAGTCTGGTCTGTACATCATCGCTTGTTGAGTTATACTGTTAGTTGGTAATCTAGTTATATGGGAGTGAGTTCCCTTGGAACAAGATGGTGGGACATTACTTCATCCCGTAAAACAGAACGTGTTTTTTCCTAAATGTTTGTGGATTAAGTGTGTTTTCAAGGTGAAATGGAGTTCGGACCGTACAACGGAGTTCATGCATGCACGCCCGGACTCCCTTCGGTGTATCATCCGCGCCTGGTGGTGATAGTTAAGCCTAACATGATGACCAGGTGATGACCGGCAAGGACACAGCGTGGTAAGAGAGCAGGTGCACGCAGAAGGCAATTAAAATGTGACAGATCGGACATCGTGCATGTTTGAGTACTGTACTGGAACTGTGCATCATTTAGTCAATGCTGACCCATTCTTGAAAAACTACTCTATTGAAACAATATTGTAGTCTTACAAGAAACACAGCTCAGTGTCACAGGGTTTCAGGGCTGCTTTAACAGGCGGCACCTTGGACAGGTCATTCTGGTCTGCGACAACATACTGGTGTCTGAGATCGATATGTCTGATATGGAACAGTGATGCCCTGCAAGTGCAGGCATTAAGAATAATGACGCCAGTGCAGCTTGTAGTCATGAACGTTTATGCGTGTAATGGTAAGGTCGACGTGTGACAATGGCAGAGTTTGTTCGATATGGATGAAAGGCATATCATCTACTGTGGGGACTTCAATGCCAGAGGCAGTCAATGGGGGAATAGCATCACCAATAGACAGGGAAAAGATCTGGAGGACGCCCTGGCATCTGCTGCCCTAGTCTGTCTGAATGATGGGAAGGTCACTAGAATAGCCACTCGACCAGGTGACTCTGTCAGCTTCATTGACTTGGCCCTGGTGTCACCCACCATTGCACCAAAGTACCGGTGGGGTACACTGGGATACCACGACAGTGACCACTACCCTTGTATCATCCTGATCGAGAAAGACAGGGCCAGGAGTCAAGGAAACAAGACAAATGCCTTCCCGTATGACAACACTGGTCAAGACTCCATAAGCAAGATCAGAAGAAGAAAACTAACTTCCTCCCACAGGAGACAAGAAAGATGGTTGCAGCCACCATGGTGGAATGGAGAGGTCGAGAAGGCATGGCTGGGAAATAGGCAGGCTGTCAAAGACTGGCAAAAGGCCAGAAAGGCTAACATGCCACAGGGTGAGTTGGTGAACCTAAAGACTGAGGTCCATAGGATGATGACTTTATTCAAATCCTGCACCAAACAGGCCAAGGCAGAGAAATGGGACGAGTTCTGCAGGAAGGTGTTCTCTGAGCGATCTCTTACGACATTCTGGCGCCTCCATAAGAGCATGAACTGTGCTGCACAACGTAGGGGTATTCCAGACTTTCAAGGCACAAATCTGACAAGGAAAAAGTTGGATACGGATAAAGGTAAAGACCTTCTTGCACGCTACATAGAGCAGACTGACCAGAAAGACGAGCCCGCCAGACAGAGGACCACAACGACACTCTCTCAGTTGTGCGAGGGGGTTGGGACAGATGAAGAATGCATAATCACAGTTGAGACAATACGTGCGATGCTCAAGAAATCACCTAACACCGCCCCAGACCCAGACGGCATCCGATATGATGACCTACTGGTGATATCAGATGATGACATGGAAGAACTGGCCAGAGAATTCAACACCAGTATCCTGAGGGGTCAGATAAAAGAGGAATGGCTACACAGCTACTTGATGCCGCTGTCAAAACCGACCAAAGACCATTCCAAGATAAGCTGCTACAGAATCATTACGATGCAGAACACTGCTGGCAAGCTACTGGAGACAACTGTAGCACACAGACTTGCTTGTGACTTGGAACAACGCAGCTGCTTCCCGCCCACACTTGGAGGATACAGATGTAACAAAGAGTCATGGCTGAATGCGGCGGTCTTTGCGCAAGATGTTTACGAAGGATTTCAGGTCAGAGAAGAGACATGTGCAGACGCCATAGACTTGGAGGTCGCATACAATAGAGTATCCTTCGAGCACTTGATGCAAACCCTCCTCAGACTGAAAGTGCACCCTCACCTTGTACGATGGATAGCTGCAGTCTTGCTCCAAAGGAAGGTGGTGCTAAGATGCGGGAGTTGGTCTTCTGAGCCGATAACGATATGTCCAGGATTGCCGCAGGGTTCACCACTGTCACCAGTACTATTCAACGTGTATACGGTGCCGATCACTGAACAACAGTTGGACGGGAGTGGTAGGACTCTGTCATTTGCTGACAACATTCTCGTGTATCGACAGGGTTGAGATAGACACGCGATTGCCAATGATATACAGGGTGAACTAGATCAAATTTCCTTATGGTGTGCTGATGCCGGTGCCCTTGTCAACCCTGCAAAGGCATCGGTTAAATGGTTCTCCCTAAACAACCATATTGTGAACACAGACCTGCCGTCAGTAAGAATGGATGGGAGCATTTTGAGTAGAACACAGTTAATTACATATCTTGGTGTGAGGCTTGATCATAGCCTGTCCTTCAGAGAGCATGTCGATTATGTCATAACGAAAGCTCGAAAAGGTTTGTCAGCAATGAGAGTCATGGCGACTGCCAATATCGAGCAAAGACTGCTAATACTTCTGTTCCAAGGACTGGTGCTTTCACCCATCGAGTATGCCCTGTCCATCCTCACTGTCAGCCCTACACAGATTGGAAGACTTGAAAAGGTACAAAACGAAACCATTCGCATCATTTTGGGCTGCACGAGAGACACCAGCTGTGTAGCAATGAGATACCTCATCTATGATCACTCAGATAGCCCCGAAGTGCTCATCTATACAGATGGATCTGTTGTAAAGCAGCAGAGAAGTGCGTCGGCATTTACAGCCCATTCAGCAGGCCGAACCGTTCAAGAATCCAGAGGTGCTCACTCTATGACCATGAGCAGCATGACGATGGAGGTGATGGCAGTTATACGGGCTTTCATATGGCTGGAATCACAGCATTATACTAATGTGTGTGTACTAAGTGATTCAATGAGCATGATTCGGAAAGTCAAAGCTGGATCTGTACGTAGACAGTTGATAGAGTCTCTGTGGAAGTCTGTTGCCCGTAAAGTTACCTTCATCTTCGTCCTGGGACATGCGGGAGTTGAGGGAAATGAACGAGCTGATAAACTGGCTAGCTCTGCACCCCCTTTAGATGGCCAGCCCATGGATCGTGCCGATGTTATTAACGTCCGTAAAGACATGTCGAGAACAGAGGACTTTGACATCAGTGAATACACATCGCTGTCCAGGATGAAAGACTTGGGAGTAAGAATTGGCACGGCCAGACGCGAGAGGTACATCGGGAAAACGAGGTGCCTGGTCAACCAACACAGAACTGGCACTATTTGCTACCGGACGCTGATGTATATGCTGGGGGGAGGGTCTGAGCACCTATGGATCTGTTTGGAGTGCAATGAAGATACCCCAACTGATAAATGATAACTGATATCTAGTTATATGGCCAGACCATTTAACCAACCTGCTGTTTTCTGATAAAATCTAGTGCAGCTATAACCTCAACTTTATTCCTGGTTTCATCATTTCTTATTTTCTCTCTACTTGATACATTGAGTATTCTTTTCAGGAATCCCATTTCTGTTGTTGTGATTTTTCTTTTCACTTTTCTGTCATTGTCCAGGTTTGGCATTGGTAGCATAAAGTTGGTAGGAAGATTGTGTTGTAAAGTGCTTTCTTAGTAATTATTGATACATGTTTGTTCCTTAGTATTGGTGCCATTTGTCCAGTGAGTTGGTTTGACTTATTGCATCTATTCTCGATCTCATCTGCTGATTTGCCATTTTATGATGGTATTCTTCCTAGGTACTTGAAGCGCTTTACTTGATTCAGTGAGTGTTCTTCTAGATGCATGTTTATTGTGCTTTATTCTTTGGTTATAATCATTACTTCTGTTTTTCTTGTGCTAATTTTCATGTTATCTTCTTCTTCTTCTTCTTCTTCTTCTTCTTCTTCTTCTTCTTCTTCTTCTTCTTCTTCTTCTTCTTCTTCTTCTTCTTCTTCTTCTTCTTCTTCTTCTTCATCTTCTGCGTTCATCTGGAATTTTTTGTCGGACGTGATTGCGGTGTGCCTGTTTACAGCAGAGCTGTGTTCTTGCGCCATTAGGCCGACACATCCGACTTCTGTGGGCATTTGTTGACCGGGTTAATCTTCCCGGGGGTTTTGTAAGACATTTGACTCTCACCGTTGTGGTGTTATCCCCCATCCCAGCTGGCCCATTTAGAACAGCTGAGGATATAATGGTCAGCCCTCAAGGGATGGCAGGGGTAGACCATGGGCATTCCCCGCCATCCAAGGAGGCTTCCATAATTTCTGAGCTGACACATAGCACTCTGGTACTGGGCTGACCCAAGGAATCGTCACGTCCTGCACATGGCTGCTTAGCCTCACTTCCATATATTGGGCCCTCCGTTCACACAGGCTGTTCCTCCGGAAACCAGAAGAATGCAGTCTGCAGATAACATCCACACAGTGAGCTTTCGATTCAGACTTTCCACGTAATGGATTTGCTATGCAAGCAATATTCCATTTCGTGCCACTAGGACACTTTTTCCACCTTTGAAGACTCCCACACAATGAGCTTTTGATTCGGACTTTCCACGTAATGGATTTGCTAGCCAAACAGTATTCCATTTCATGCCTCTAGGATGCTTTTGTAACCGACATACCTGTGGTATGAAGTGTGGCAGTCTAAGTACTTCTTCATGCACCTTTAGATGTCAATCTGAATGTAGTTAAAGTAAGCTACGATCAACTTGAGCTTGTTGATATCTCCATAGAGCTTGTCCTCAAATGAAGCAGGTGTGGGCCAAAATATCTTTCTCTGTTCTGCATATATAGGGGACTCCTGCAGCAAATGTTTAGCTGTCATTTTACCAGTTCCGTAATTACATTCATCGGTATCTCCTATCTTTAGTTTATTGAACAAGTGGTATTTTAGCCTGTTATGTCCTGTGCGGAGTTTGAAGATTGCTACTTGTTCTCTTCGGTCGAGTTTGCAATATGCATCATCTTTCTGGTGGCCTGGATGCTCTGATTCCTATTTGGTTCTATAAGTGCTTTTTATAAACCTCTGCCTCATTATAGGTAATGTCTATGTCAGGTTGAGGTTGTCGTCCGCCCTCTTTCTTCATTTCCAGGTATACTGCAATGTGATGGGATCCACTGTGTTACAACTTTATTTTCCTCCATCAAGAGCATTTCTGCTGCAGTTTTCAAAGCTTCTACCTTTGCTTTGAAGTTACTTGAAAATTTTCCGGTTGCCACTGACAGTAATTTTTTTCACTCCATTTTTTTAAATTTAGGAGAATTTCTCCTCCTCCATTCTCTATTGAATTTGTGGCTGATCCGTCTGTATATGCATGGGTCCAATTTCTACTTGGGTAATGTTCTTTTATGTAGTTTAGAGCGATTTTTCTTCTTTTGGTTTTATTCTGAGTATTCTTATTCTCAATACCAGGAATGTTTTCTATCATCTTAGGCAGTTGCTGCTGTCTCCAAGCTGGGAACTTGTGTTCATTGTAAATGGGTTTGACTGTTGATATGTTAAGTATAGGATCTGCCCTAATCTTTTGTTTTGCAGTTTCTACAAAGTTGCTATGCTTCAGCCTTCCCTTTCCAAAACCATTAAACCTGTTATACATATGGTGGTCTGTCAATCTTCTAAATTTTTCTGCTTGTTGCTGGGCTCTGCTATCTCTTTTATCCTGCATTGGTTGTAAACAAGTGATCTTTTCTTGTTCATTAATAGGTGTTGTCTTCAGGCTTCCAGTTATGATTCGCATTCCTTGATTTTGTACTTGTTTTGTTAAAGTTTGACTTAACTGCTGTTGCCAAGCTGCAATGCCATATTCCAGTACTGGCCTTACCCGTCCAGTATATAACTTCTTGAGAACTTTCTCATCGGCTCCCCACGTTGTACCAGCAAGCTTTTTCATGATTGCCATTCTTTGCCTTGCTCTTGTTTGAGTTTTCTCAACCTGTCTTCCATGTTAGGCGACGATCAAAGGTTACTCCTAGATAGTTTGGATTTTCTTCTTGGCGCAATATTTTCCCATTCAATACCAGTTTAGGTTGCTGAGTTTTATTTGAGAGTGAGAACACTGCATTCCAATTCCAATTTAAATTTCCCCCAAAAAAGTTTCAAATTCGGTCTCGTCCAGCCTGCTTCCTCAGTTGTGGTTATTGTTGAGAGCCATGGTTGTGTGGACTGTTAGTCCTAATTCCTAAAACCTACTGGTTTTATTGGTTCCACTCTGTTCGTCGGGTAGATATATTTTGTGCTCTCTGTTTGTTTTCTTTGTCTTGCGTTGGTCCTGATAAAGACCGGTCCTTGGTCGGGCCTACTGGGGTCCGCTATCTTTCGTTTGTTGGCTTCTTTTCTTTATTAGCACTGCTACGTGCTTGTCGCTTCTTGTGTTATTCTCATCGGTGCTGGTCCCGGTCATGTCCAGTCCTCATAAGGACTCGATGTAAGCAAAGGCAGAGCATTCAAGTGCAAGTCTCAAGTTGTCCCCCCGGTCAGCGGCCCAAACTCCTTTACGTTTGTTTTTTGGTGTTTTTCATCATCACGTGTGGGTTTGGTGTAGCAACAAGATGACCCGGTCTCCCTGTCAGCCTAGTTCAGGTGCCCTACCGGAAGAGCCAACCCACTTTCCTGCCATTCACCCCGCCATACTCAGCTGTCCCCCTCAGGACAACCGGTTTTTTTTTGTTTGTTTGTTTGTTTGTTTGTTTGTTTGTTTGTTTTTGGTTTTTATAAATTAAAAATAACATACATACATACCTACATACATATACATATACAATGTAGAAAGGTTATATGGTCTTCCCTGCTCTGCATAGGAACTGTCTGACCAGTCGCTGTATTTCTGGGTTGCTGTTTGTGTGCAGACACTCCGTCATTGTCATTGGAGTCTTAGTTTTGACGAAGTGATCTCTTAGATCCCTTCGCTCTCTATTGTACTTGTCGCATACTAGTAAGTAGTGTTCAGTGGTGTTGTTTTCTAGGCAATCTCTGCAGAATGGGTTTTCTCTTGAGTCTTTCCAATTATCTAGTCTGATTCTCCACAGCTGTCTGTTTGCCGGTGCTTTTATGTTGGTCTTGACTTGTGGCTTGTATCTGGGTTCACCCAGTACTTGGTATGCATGACGACCTTTAGCGCTGTCTCGCCACTGTTTCCTCCATTCCTGGAGAATGTAGTTTTTGACGATATTCTTCCCTTCTACTTTACCTAGGCCTGTGCTGATTTTATTATTGCTGGTAAGTCCTCGTTTCGCCGCTCTGTCTGCTTGTTCGTTTCCCGGGATACCCCTGTGAGCTGGTATCCATGCGATGGTGACTTGGCATCCCATGTACCTGAGGTTTGTGGCTGTTCCTAGTAATTCCTCTTTTATGTTGGGTCTGTTGCCTCTATTGAAGTTCCCGAGTGTTTGTACTGATGACAGGGAGTCTGTTAATATACACAGTCTCAGTGGTGGATTTTCGGCTGCGATCTCTAGACCTTTCATTATGGCAACCAGTTCGGCCGTGCATACTGCTGTCTGGTCTGTTAGCTTGAACTGTCTCTTCAACTTCCAGTCTGGGACCACTACTCCTGCTCCTACCTCTCCCTGTTCGTTTTTGGACCCGTCTGTGTATATTATGAGGTTGTCCTTACTGATTTCTTGTATGTACGCCTTGGCCGCATCTCTTGCATCTGTGTCCTCCGTGTCCTTGGTGATGGTCTTTGCTAGATTACAGTCAGTGAATGGGACTGTTAGTTCCCATGGTGGGATTGTTAGCTTGAACCGTAATGTCTGTTTCAGGGTTTCTGCTAGCTCAATTTCTTCCTTCATCTTCTCCGCTGCTTCCCATCCTGCCAGTCTTTGCAGTTTTACTATTGGGATGCCTCCCCATTTTCTGCGGTTGTCACTGAACGTTTGGTATCCAGGATGGTCTTAGTCTTGTGCTACCTTTGCCCAGTAGTTATACTTCAGCTGTTTACGCCTCAGACTCAGTGGTAGTACACCCAGTGCTACCTCCATGGCTGCTTTGGATGTCTCTTTTCCAGCTCCAAGGATGGTGTTTAGCGCTTGGTCTGTATGGTGTCTAGCCTCCTCTTGTTGGCTTCTGATGCTGAGTCGTATACAATGCTGCCATATTCTAGCTTGCCTCTGATAAATGCTTTATAGAACATCAGCATTGTTTTGGTGTGAGCACCCCAACCGTTACCTTTTATCACCCGCAGTAGGTTACTTGCTTTCTTGTATTTTTCTAATGTCTGGCATATATGTTTTGACCAGTTCATCTGTTCGTCCAGGGTCATTCCTAGGAAGACTGTGCTCTTTGTTCTGTTAATGGTTTCCCCTTTTATCTCTATTTTCCAGTCCTTGTTAGGATTTATCTTCTTCTTGCTGCTAAATACCATGCTGACTGTTTTGTTGGTGTTGATATTGAAGCCCCATTTGTCCATCCATGCGGTTAGCTTGTTTATCTGTTTTTGGAGGGGTCCTTATGTAGTCTTTGCCGCCTTACCACTCCTCCATATGGCGCAGTCGTCTGCACATTGAGATAGTCGTGTTTTCTGGTCTTGAATTTCCTCTGTCAGGTCATTCACCAGTATTGAAAAAATTGTTGGTGAGATGACCGAACCCTGAGGGATGCCGTTCTCTTGCACATATGAGTCAGTTACCTCATTCCCTATTCTCACTGAGAAGCTTCTATCTTTGAGGAAGTTTTCTATGTATTTGTAGGTTCTTCCCACTATGCCTACTTTCTTTATCTTGATTAGTGCGGCTTCTCTCCAGCATTGATCGTACGCCTGGGCTAGGTCCAGGAATACAGCCGGCATCTTTTCCCCTCTCTTGAATCCTTTCTTTACATGGTTTTCCAATTTGATGATCTGATCCATCGTGCACCTGTTGGCTCTAAACCCAGATTGTGTATGGCTGTACAGCTCATTCTTCTCCAGGTTGAATGTTATTCTTTTATTTATCACCGTCTCCATAACTTTGCCCAGGTGCGAGATGGGGCGGTATGATTCTACCCTTGTTGGCTCCTTGGCTTGTTTCTTGATTGGGGTCACCGAGGCTGTTTTCCACTGTCTGGGGATCTTTCCCGTCAGCCATATTACATTATACAGTTTAATAATTGTTTTTATGGTGTTATTTGGGAGCTTTTTGAGGATGGTATAGTTTAGGATATCCGCACCAGCCGCGGTTTCGGATTTTTCGTTTAGCGCTGTCATCACCTCATCGGTTGTGATGTCTGCATCCATAAAGTGTTCCTCGATGTTCTCGTCTGCTGTGTCTTTTAACTCTTGCATCATCTCCTTCCTTCTTTGTCTTTCTTTGCTTCCTAGTCTACACTGTGCATGTTGTTTTCTCCTCACTTATCTTCACTAGCCATGATTTTGACCAGTCCTCTAGCGCTAATAAGGCTTGCTGTATTCTGCTATTAGCTGTACTAATATATTCTTCAGATGCCCATATGGCTAGGTCATCTGCAAAGGAGGATGTGTATACTCTGGCTGGAATATTTTCCGTGAAGTCATTTATATATGCTAGGAATAATGTTGGTGACAGAACTCATCCTTGGGGGACACCTTGCTGCAACAGCATCATTTTGCTGGTTTGTCCTTGTACTTTTGTCCTGGCAGTTCTGTTCTCAAGGTAGTGGCTGATCTATTTGTACATTTCCCCCACAAACATGCATTATTTGCAGTTTTACTTTCAGTTCTTCCTTCCGTACTTTATCAAATGCTTTTTCTAAATCTATCCAGACCGCTAGTGTGTGCTTTTTCTCTTATAAGGCATCCTCTGTTTCCTGAGTTATATAGGTTACTTGATCTTCAATGGATTTGTACTTTCTGAATCCTGCTTGGTGTGGTGTTATGAGTTGGTTTTCTTCCAGATGTCATGTTAGCCTGCCATTGATAATGCTTTCCATTAATTTTCCTACATAGCTAAGTAGACTGATAGGTTGATAGCCATTTGGCTCTTCCAGGTCTTTTCCTTTCTTTGAGACTGGTATAAGTATAGCTTCCTTCCACGCCTGTGGGACTATTCCTCTCTTCCAGCTGTAATGTAGGACTGCTAGTAGTTTCTTTTTTGCCTTAGTGCCTAGTCCTATTAGCATTTCATTTGTGATGCCATCCTTTCCTGGCGATTTCTTCTTTTTTAGGGTATTCATTGCCTGTTAATTTCTTCCATTGTTAGATTTGTCATCACATATTCTGCTGCTGTCTGTGTATTACTATGATGTATCTGTTTATCCCATCGATTGACGGACATCAGTCGCAGCGATCGGGCAAATCTTGAGCTATAGCCTACGATGGGTGACGTAATATTCTGTTGTGATAATTTGGCCGTGTCCAGCGTATGCCACGTGATCTAGTGTTTACACACCCGCTTCACATGCCAGTGATCCAGGGTTTGTTTCCGGGTCCGGTCAAGGATATGCACTACTGATGACCTCAAACGAGAGCGAAACTCGAGTCTAGTGCTTTCACATTGATATGGGTAGGCTTTAGGTTCATACCAGAATACAATCAGCGTTGCCAGTAGTGGGTTGTGCTCAATATTTAAATCTCAAATCTTGAAAAAACAACATAAATCAAAGTAAAAGATATTGAGGCAGAATTGTACACCAATTTAGGTAGCAATGTAGACACATATGGGTCAACATATAAAGATATTTAACTAAGAAGGCAAAGGCAAGAGGAGGTTTCATAGCAATAATTGTAGAAGTCAAAAGAAATAGATGATTCAATTGTAACATTAAGTCAGTACTACAAGACACATACCTTAATGTATGTGTGACTGGTTATTTAAATGTGTGTATAAATGTATGACAGAACCAACATTCTTAAAAAATGGGAATGTCAGTGAGATAGTATGATGATATTCGATGCCATTATATTAACAATGAATGATGTAATAAAATATTCAACACTACAGTTCATTCATAATCATCATCCAGTGCATTGAAAGCTGGTTTGGGCAATCATACCTCTCCACGAATTGTGATCTCCGAAAGCATGAATGAATTCATGTCTTGATTCCCTTCCGTGCCATGACTCAAGACTGGTAAGAATCTTCTCATGCTGTCTGATTGCTCATTTTGGTTGTTCAATTAATTTTCAGCATACTTTTATAAGACCACATTTCCAAGGCTTACGGGGGATTTTTAGACTGTTTACTACTGTCTAGGACTCACAGCCATATATTGAAATTGGTTCTATTAACATGCAAAAATTCTTTTTTTCTAACTTTTACCGAAAATGGCTTATTGTACAAAACGTATGTTTGCTTGTTCTACTCTGTTCTTTATCTCAGTGATGCCACTATGCAACTTCCATCTGATGTTATCCTCCTTGTCAGAATGTGATTAATGCATGCCAGTAGACAGATAAACAAATCAAATCAAATCAACTTTATTAGGGTCACAAATTGGGCACACAGGCCCGTCTTACATTCAGCCCTTCCAATCACTCGTCTTTCGTTCATCAAGAGCATTATACGTTTACATAGGAAGAGAATAAACAATGTGAAATGAATGTTGTAAACATAAACAAGGCAAATTACCATGTTATGAGGCCCATCTCCCACCTACCCATACATCACCCCACCCACACACACACCCCCACCTACCCACACACACGCACACCAAGGGACACATACATACCCCACCAACCTACCCATCCCCCTCCCGCACATCCCCCACCCACACACACTGCCCTCACCTGTTCCCCCAACCAAAACACACTCGCCACCCACAAACATTCTCCCATCAACCCACACATCCCACGCCCACCCACATACACATCCTCACCCACACATCCTCTCCCCACCCACACCTCAAACCACCCATCCCCAGCCACATCTCCATCGACCACATATTTCCCACCCACGCACACAATCCCCCACCAACCCACACATCACATCCCCACCAACTGACATCTCCCTCCCCCCCCCCCCCCCCACACACACACATCTCCCTAACCACCCACACATCCCCAATCCACTCACACACACCCCACCACCCTCACATACATCCTTCACCCACCCACACATGCCTTAACCAAACCCCCACCCACCCACACATGCCTTAACCCAATCCCCCACCACACAAAATCCCACTCGCACATCACATACATCCCCTACCACACAATATTCCCAGCCCATGCACCGCACACACACATATCCCTCACAAACACATCCCACACCCACATATCACCACACATTTCCATCTACACACCACACACATATCCCCCACCCACATACCACACAATATTCACACCCACACAGATACCCTTACCCATCCACCCCACATACCCCCACCCACACACCACAAAAATCCCCCACACACACATACCTCACCCACACAATATCTCCAACCAACACACGACCACACAGACAGTGTTATGGAGACTGGCATCATCGTAGCATGATGTGGTTTGTATTCTCTCTCTCTCTCTGTCTGTGAAGGCAAAGACTTCACATGCTAAACTCGCAGAGAACTCTACAGCTGCACATTGGTAGCATGCCTATAGAAAGTGTAACCAAGCACAAAGCACTGGGTCTTATCATAGATCAAAATCTAACCTTTAACTCACATGTTCATGCTCTCATTAGACAAATAGCCAAAAAAGTATACCAACTTGCCAAAATTAAAAATTTCCTTGACAAAAACACAAGAAAGATATTCTATACTTCCCATATACAAACGCATATTGATTAATACTCCACAAACTTGGATGGATGCTCCAAATCAATAACAAAATGCCTATATTCACTCCAGAAGAGAGCAGTGCTTTTAATTAATGGTGAAATTCTAACCTACATAAACGTCTTCGGTTACTGCCACTCCACAAATGCCTACTTTTTAATAAGGCCAAACTAATTCACAAAATCCTATTTAAAATTGCTCCAAGCTATCTTTGGCCATTGTTTAAATATAACGCTAGACACAGTGAACTACTAAATGTACTTCATGTCCCAAAACCTAGGATAGACTTATATAAAACAAGCTTAGCATACTCTGCCGCTCAGTTGTGGAACAATCTTCCACAAGAAATCAAAGACACCACCAATCATTATACATACATTCGCAACCTGTTTGAACACTACCTCAGTACAGACTACATTCCCCCATAAACAAAAAGACAATAATAATGGTAACTTATCTCAAACAACAACTAGCCAAAAATCATTCCCTTATGTATGGCACGTTACACCCTCCTTAGGTATTTATAATGCCCATGTTAAACACTGCCTCAGTGAGTAATTTGTTATTGATTATTTTTCATGTGTTTTAATGCTATTGTTCTTTTGTTGTAAAAATTTGCTTCATAAGTGATGTTGAATGAAAGAATGTATGAGAGGAAATAGAGAATAAGGGCAGAACGTCAGATGGGCCTGCGTGCCAGACGGGCCTGCGTGCCCAATTCTTAACCCTTTGAAAATAAAAACTTTCATTCGTTCTCTCTCTCTCTCTCTCTCTCTCTCTCTCTCTCTCTCTCTCTCTCTCTCTCTCTCTCTCTCTCTCTCTCTCTCTCTCTCTCTCTCTGTGTGTGTGTGTGTGTGTATATATATATATATACACTAGCTGACCCGGCCCGGCTTCGCCCAGTCCCTGGTGGGAGCATCTCATTTAATTCATATAAGTAGTCATATAAGTTCTCGTTCCCGTTACCGACTGTCTGTCTGTCTGTATGTCTGTCTGTCTGTATGTATGTATGTATGTCTGTCTTTCTGTCTGACCCGGCCCGGCATCGCCCAACTCCTGGTGTGGAGCATCTCATTTAATTCATATAAGTAGTCATATAAGCTCCCGTTCCCGTTCCCGACTATCTATCTGTCTGTCTGTCTGTCTGTCTGATCCGACCCGGCTTCGCCCAGCCCCTGATGGCGAGCATCTCATTTAATTCATATAAGTAGTCATATAAGTTCCCGTTCCCGACTGTCTGTCTGTCTGTCTATCTGTCTGTCTGTCCATCCCTCCCTCTCTGTCTGTCTGCCTGTCTGTCTAATCATTTATTGGTTGCAGTTAGAACAACCTTAGATAAACGAAGACCAACTTACAAAAAGCATTAGAAAGAGCACTTGAAAGATCTTTACATCTTCCCCAACAATTAACTTGGGTAAATGGAGCGGCGGCAGCAGCATCAGCAGAAGAAGGAAAAGGAGGAGTAGACAACTGCAGCGAAAAGGTGGGTCTGTCTATCTATCTGACCCGGCGTGGCTTCGCCCAGCTCCTGGCGGGTAGCGTCTCATTAAATTCATACAACAAAAAAAGTAACTTAAAAGAATGTCCTTCCACACACCATCCATTATTTTTAATGAAAACTCTTTCTAATCACCTGCATGACTACAGTAACTTCTTAAGCATAAAAAGATGAGTTACAATGTTATGCATTGTGCATTATTTTTATGAAAACTTTGAAAATGCCTTAAAGATTGTATCATTATTTATTATAACTCATATGCCGGTACATATCTATAGACACAGAGTTTATAAATCTTTGAAAACGATGCCACAATATGACTATAAGGTATACAGAAAAGTTATTCCCCTTGAAATAACTTTTACAGAGTTAGGTCCCCTGAAATATATGAAATTATAATGAAAAATTAAATAATATTGGGTAAGCAGCCGATTTCACACTAAAAAAATATGTCAGTGGGCTGCGCTGGAATGAAAGGAAGGCGTGTAGAAAATTTCATCTCAATCGGATGGGCCGTTCGCGAGCGCATAAAGGACATATGGACATACAGACAGACAGACGGAGATCGCCTTTTATATATAAGATAAGCAGACCTTGTCGTGTTGTGTTATAATGTGCTGGTATGGGAGCCAGTCGTTCAGAAAGCAATGGCAAACTACTGAACATAACACCTGCCTATTACATCAACAGCAGCTGAAAAATGCTGGTGTTGACTGCAATGTCCTGTGAAAGAATATGCGAATATATATGTACATTAATTGTATATATTCATATACATTAGCTATATATATATATATATATATATATATATATATATATATATATATATATATATATATATATACGGCAATTTATGTGTGTGTGTCCGTTCTTTATGCGTTCGCGAACGGTCCATCCGATTGAGATGAAATTTTCTACACGTCTTCTTTTCATTCCCGTGCAACCTTCTGTCATAGTTTTTTTTAGTGTACAATACTAAATTACTTACTAAAATTTAATAATTAAATTTACATGACTTAACATAAGAAAAATTTAATAAAGGGACATAACTTTTAGTAGCAATGCTATATCTTAGGTTAAGTCCCCTGGCTATAGATAAATAGCCGGGTCAGACAGATAGACAGACAGATAGATACATAGACAGACAGATCCCCGCCAGTGACTGGGCGAAGCCGGGCTGGGTCAGACAGACAGACAGACAGTCGGGAACGGGAACTTATATGACTAGTATGAATTAAATGAGATGCTACCCACCAGGGACTGGGTGAATCCGGACCGGGTCAGACAGATAGATAGATACATATATAGATACACAGACACATCCCCGCCAGGGAATGGGCGAAGCCGGGCCGGGTCATACAGTCGGGAACGGGAACTTATATGACTACTTATATGAATTAAATGAGATGCTTCCATCAGGGACTAGGCGAAGCCGGGCCGGGTCAGACAGATAGATAGATAGATAGATCCCACCAGGGCCTGGGCGAAGCCGGGCCAGGTCAGCTAGTATATATATATATATATATATATATATATATATATATATATATATATATAAACAATGTATGTGGGTCTGTTCTTTTTGCGTTCGCGTAAGGTCCATCCGATTTATATGAAATTTTCTACACGTCTTCTTTTCATTCCCGTGCAACCAACTGTCATAGTTTTTTAGTGTACAATCAGCTACTTACTTACTAAAATTTAATAATTAAATTTACATTATCATTTCTATATAGCAAGGGGACTTAACATAAGAAAAGTTATTTTAAGGGGCATAACTTTTAATAACATTGCTATTATTTTATATATAGATTGTTGCATTGTTTTCAAAGATTTATAAACTCTTTATCTATAGTTATTTACAGGCATATGAGTTATAATAAATAATGATATAATCTTTAAGGCATTTTCATAGTTTTCATAAAAATAATGCATCTATTTAAATAGTGAAAATTTTCTAACTCATCCTTTTATTTTCCTTCAACAGCACATTAATTTTTTTTTTAACATTCTCACATGTATGGCGCGTTTCACCCATGTTGGGTATTTATGATGATCGTTGTCAAAGAATTGCTTCAAAAGAGATGTTGAATGAAAGAATGTATGAGAGGAAATAGAGAAGAAGGGCAGAATGTAGGACGGGCCTGCGAAAGATTTTCGTTCGTTTAAAAAAAAAAGTAATTTTTTTGTGAGAGAAAGTTAGTTGCATATCGTTTGCAGTCAACCCACCGCCCACCATTTATTGGCTGTTCGTGATATCTTGGTAAGTTTACTTTAGATAGATCTCTTCCAATCATATTTTCTACTATCAATCTATCTATTCTTCTATTCTATCTATATTTTTAACGGGAACGGGCCGAACATACATAGATAGATAGATAGACAGACAAACAGACAGACAGACAGACAAATAGATAGTCGGGAACGGGAGCTTATATGACTACTTATATGAATTAAATGAGATCCTCCCTGTCAGCGACTTGTGCGCTGCAGCTTTCAAGACCCGCTACTTTCGCACTGCACGAAATAACACTTCATGACATTTGCGAAAGGAATGCAATTTATTCAGAGCCGACATGTGAATGGCTCTACAAGCGTTAGGTTTTATCATTGTTACACAATATGAATCCATCAACGTGATGATAGATGATGCTAGCATTACACAATCTAAATGAAATAGCCCTATGTTTGCCTATGGCATAGAAAGCTATCGTATTGGTCAAGGATACGTCCGACCTCTCTACCGTCTCCAGTCAGTCTGTCCCGCTACACATAGCGTGGACAAGCACGGACACTTTTACCCTCCGTGCAGTTGCTATTATTGCGTGCCTGGTCTTGCCAGCACGCCGGCTGGTGAGTTTGAGTAACCTGGCCTATCACGGTTACTCGCAAGGACCCGTAACCCAATTGCTTGGGGAAAGCCCTCGCTCATCCGTACTTGTTGACCTCTGGTCTGACACAAATGTGTCTCCCAGTGAGGTTATTTATAGTACTCGGTTTCTTCCCTGTCTGGGTGTCTCTCTACTAGCCTAGTGTTAACTCCTTACTCCTGTAAGGACTTATTGGGGATGCTGACAGGGTCCCCTCCTCTCCGCGAAGTGTTACTTCCCCTTTTCATCTTTGTAACACTTCTTGGTAACAAAAGAAAAATTGGTTGTCCCAATTTTGTCAGATCTCCAATAAGTATAGAACTTTCTAGTTTGGGGATAGAACAATATCTTCTACCTTCATTCACAGTGTTCTATCTTTTCACTTGGCTGCTTTAGTAGCCCATGTCTCAGTATAGTTGGATCTCTAGATATCTTAAGGATTGGTAGTGAACCGGAAACCGTTGTCCTATGACTTATGTCCTGGCTTCTGTCATTTGACCCTATGTCTTTTGACTTCCACCCATTGACTTCCGTCTTGACCTGTTCCTCCTATTGCCCAAAATGACAACCCACACACTAGTTGACTCTGTTATGAGTACAACACATGAGCACCAAGTGTTCATGTTCCCATCAATATCCCCTCCAACTCTATACACATAGCTCTACTGTTCACCTTCTTGCTTCCGCATGTGAAAAAGCTATATTCACTGTTACATTTTAGGTTTCTGATTATTTATTGTGTCCCCTGGATTTAGAGTTATTGTTCTTTGAATTAATTGGTGTGTGCAACTTTTATGTGTTCGTTTTCCTGTTTGTTTGCGTGTTTTCTAATAAACTACAGTATACTTAACTCTCTAACATGTGTATGCGTTAGTGTACTAAATGTGTGTGTTCCTTCGAGCGCCGCAAATCGGTTTATTGTGGTTACAAACGTTCGTTATTTTTATTTGTGACCACAACTCCGCTTTCTGAAGCTCAAAGTACGTTCTCTCTCTACTCTGCTAAAGTGTTGCTGTAACACATATAAAAACCTTGACAACACATTGGAAACACACATGACACAGACAAGTCAAATAAGACCTTTTCAGCGGTGGAAAAAAATTTTCCTCTGTTTTTCTCTCTCGCACTCTTCCTTTCAGTGTTTACTAAGTTTTCACATTCTCTCCTCGCATTTTCTCTTCTTTCATTCATCTTTCATACCCTTTCATACTGTTCTTTCATTCAATCATTCTCTCGTCATTAAAATATGGTTCATAGTATTACATACATAAACAATATATATATATACATTAAATGATTGGCTGAATGACTGTGCGTTTTGTTTGCACGCGTCATGTCTATACACAAATATACATCGTTATACGGATGGTTTGTTACCGATCCTGACATAGTAACTTTCATACTTTGGTGTGCTGACCTAAATTACCTTCAAGGGAAATAATTTACTACTACTTTCATTTAAGCGAAATGGGTTAATTACCTTAAATGTTACTTGTGAAAAAGATGATATTCATCCCTAAATGATTGGCATTAGTTTTGAAATGATATATTAGCTAAATGGATGTATAAATGATTATGATTATAAGTTAATTAACTAATATAAGATCTAATAATTGTATTTCTATAATGGATATTTTAATAAATGGGTTATTAATTAAATGATGGTGATTTCTAACTATGCAAATAAGAAAATAACGTTATATATGCGTTTACATAATTTGCAATAGAATAAATAATAGAAAATGAAGTTATAGATACTGTAAATAAAATAATAATGTACATATATCACAGTTACATTTCTATATCTAATTACACTAAGTTGACGTCCTCCTCTGCGTTGTGAAGCTAGAGCAAATCTCTTTGTAGACTATTCTAACATAGTTCATTCCGCCAAAGTCTTTAATGCTCTTCTTGAAGGATAGTGTATTAATATCGTTGCCTACCACATTATGTAGGTCCATAGCTAACCCTGTACTGTTATTCGGGATCTAAGCGTTGGTTCAATAAATTCTAGATTCGGGGTCTAAGCTGGGTTCGCTGTCCTCTTGGCGTTAGTTCCCATAATCTAAATTACGTGTGTCTCAGCGCATGTTAATTCTGCGTCTGTTCGTTACACTTTTCATAGCACTGTTCTATTCCCACAAGTAAAGTATCAGGCGATAGTAACACACTTACGATATGTCTTACTCACCACACATGGCACTTGGTTATTTAACATTACAGTGTCACTGTTTCTGGTGGTGTATGGTCCCTTCCTTCCTGTAACTCAGGTATTTGAATGGATGAAGGACGACTCAAAATGTCTGCAATCGTATTTAATCTCCCTTTTAAATGTTGGATGGTAAACGTATAATTTTGGAGAATCAAAGCCCACCTGTAAATTCTATTGTTGGTAGGATGTCCAGATTGCATCACAGACAATGGAGAGTTATCGGATTGGATTACAAACTGTGCTCCTGCCAAAAATCGGTGAAACTTTCTCACGCAATAGATCAAACTAAGGCCTTCCAATTCTGATGCTGAGTATCTTCCTTCAGCCGGAGTGATCTTGCGACTTACGTACATTACGGGATGGAACGTCCCGTCGTAGAACTGTCCTAGTATCCCAGATATGGATATGGCACTCGCGTCTGTGCGTAAGAAATAAGTGAGTTTTGGATTAGGCATACGGAGAATAGGTGGAACGCTGAAACAATGTTTTAATTTCGATAACGCACTAATTAATCGTGCATCTTTTACAGATAACTTAGCCGAAGCTTTTAAGATGTTAGAAAAACACTGGTGATTTCCGCCAGGTTAGGAATCCATCCATCCATCATGTGCCATGCCGGTAAGCGTGGGCGGTCATGTTCTGCCATCTCACTCGATCAACAGAGTCGTGGATCAGTTCCGTGTTTCTGTCTCGACCATGCCACAAGGCCAAGCCATCCAGATACTTGTTTCTAGGTCTTCCCCTTGGTCTGTTCCCCTCGATCTTACCAGTTGTCACCAAGTTCTCCAAATCATTTCGTCTCATAACATGCCCAAAAAATTGTGACTGTCTACGTCTAATGTCTCTGATCAGTTTACGATCTTCATTTGTTTCTTGAAGGACTTGTTCATTGGTCTTTCTGGCTGTCCATGGTATTCTTTGCATTTTCCTCAGAAACCACATTTCTACAGCCATCAGATGTTTTTCAGCCTGGCTGCTCATTGTCCAAGCTTCACATCCATATAAAAGTACAGGTTCTATGTAGCATCTCAACACTCTTTTTCTCGTTTCAATTGACATCTTTTTATTGATTATGTGGTTGTTTCGGGATTTGAAATTTAAATATTGAGCACAACCCACTACTGGCAACGCCGATCGCATTCTGGTATGAACCTAAGGCCTATCCACGTCAATATGGAAGCACTATACTCGAGTTTCGCCCTCGTTTGAGCTCATCAGTAGTGCATATCCCTGACCGGATCCGGAAACAGTCCCGGATCACGCGTGTGAAGCGGGTGTGTAACCACGCGGCACACATTGGACACACCAAATTATCACAACAGAACATCACAACGCTACCCATCGTAGGCTATGCTCAAGATTGCCCAATCGCCGCGACCGACGTCCGTCAATCGATGGGACCCAAACGATCAGGACTTCTCACTGACAAGGAACACCAGGCCTCCTAAATCCAGTGAGCAATAATCAATTGATTATGTGGTTGTTTCGGGATTTGAAATTTAAATATTGAGCACAACCCACTACTGGCAACGCCGATCGCATTCTGGTATGAACCTAAGGCCTATCCACGTCAATATGGAAGCACTATACTCGAGTTTCGCCCTCGTTTGAGCTCGTCAGTAGTGCATATCCCTGACCGGATCCGGAAACAGTCCCGGATCACGCGTATGAAGCGGGTGTGTAACCACGCGGCACACACTGGACACACCAAATTATCACAACAGAACATCACAACGCTACCCATCGTAGGCTATGCTCAAGATTGCCCAATCGCCGCGACCGACGTCCGTCAATCGATGGGACCCGAACGATCAGGACTTCTCACTGGCAAGGAACACCAGGCCTCCTAAATCCAGTGAGCAATAATCAATTGATTATGTGGTTGTTTCGGGATTTGAAATTTAAATATTGAGCACAACCCACTACTGGCAACGCCGATCGCATTCTGGTATGAACCTAAGGCCTATCCACGTCAATATGGAAGCACTATACTCGAGTTTCGCCCTCGTTTGAGCTCGTCAGTAGTGCATATCCCTGACCGGATCCGGAAACAGTCCCGGATCACGCGTGTGAAGCGGGTGTGTAACCACGCGGCACACACTGGACACACCAAATTATCACAACAGAACATCACAACGCTACCCATCGTAGGCTATGCTCAAGATTGCCCAATCGCCGCGACCGACGTCCGTCAATCGATGGGACCCGAACGATCAGGACTTCTCACTGGCAAGGAACACCAGGCCTCCTAAATCCAGTGAGCAATAATCAATTGATTATGTGGTTGTTTCGGGATTTGAAATCTTTTTATTGGTCAGTATGCTTTTCATCTTGCTAAAGGCTACTTTTGCCATGGCGATTCTTGTTCTAATCTCTTCAAGGCATCTCCCATCAGATGTTATTACTGTTCCGAGATAATTGTACCTATTCACTTGTTGAAGAATATTCCCATTTACTTGTATATTACACTGTGGTATTTCGTTCTTCCTAGTGACGACCATAATCTGTGTCTTTTTACAATTTAATTCTAACCCTTGTTGTTCACTGCGTGTAACAACCGCATCTACTAAATTTTGCAGGTCCTGTTCTTTGTCTGCAATCAAGACTGTATCATCTGCATATCTAATGTTATTGATGTATCGTCCCCCAATGTTGATTCCTTCCATATTTTCTATATTTCTGAAAATATTTTCACTGTACAGGGAAAACAGATCTGGAGACATTACACATCCCTGTATCACACCTCTCTTAATAGGCTGATATTGGCTTACTTCATTATCAACTCTTATGGCAGCTTGTTGTTTCCAATATATGTTTTTTACAAGTCTAAGGTCTTTCCCATCAATTTGTAGATCTTCAAGCATCCTTATCATGTTGACATGTCTCACTTTATCAAAAGCCTTTGTGTAGTCAATAAAGCAAAGGTGTAGATCTTTGTTTACTTCTATAGAACGTTCGATTACGGTTCTCAGTATATACACAGCATTTACTGTACCCTTGCCTACTACAAACCCACATTGTTCTTCTCCTATTTCAGGTTGTATTTTCCTCCTAACTCTTTGCATGATAATTCTTAGCAAAATCTTTGTGATGTGACTCATTATACTAATTGTTCGATGTTGATCACATTCCAAGGCTCCTGATTTCTTTGGGATTGCAATAAATACAGAATTACATAACTCATGAGGTATATTTCCAGTATCATATATTGTATTAAGCAGACTGGTAACTTGATCTATTCCATATTCTTCTAAAGCATTAATCATTTCTGTTGTGACGCTGTCTGGACCAGGGGTTTTGCCAGATGTCATATGATTAAGAGCATTCTGAACCTCCATCTTCAAAATTTCTGGCCCTTCATTGTTATTTTGAACAATATATTGTTCGTCTCTGTTATCGTCACAAAGGTTTTTCACGTAATCTGACCATTCATGTAATATCTGATCTTTTTCTATTATGACTCTTCCATCTTTTGTCTTTAGGCAGCCTGCTGATGTACGTGTTCTTTGATTAGTAATCTCCTGAATTCTTTTGTGCATTAGTTTCGCATTTTTACTGTTGTGTTGTTTTTCAATTTCTCTGCAATTTTTCTCAAGCCATGTTTCTTTAGCCTCCTTACATAAGGTTCTGACTTTTCTGTGAATTTCTTCATATTTGGCAGGATTATTTTTGTTCTGTCTTCTTGTTTCCATTAGTTGTACAATTTCTTCAGTCATCCAAGTCTTACGGCCCACTTTCTTTACTTTTGGAATAGTTTTTTCTGCTGCACAACTGATTGAATTCTTCAGCATTTCCCATTGATCATCTACATCTTGAAATAGGATCTCTAGATCAGACAATAAATCAAATTTGTTCTTTACTTCTATGTTAAAATTATCTTGTATTTCTTTGTCAGTTTTCAATTTGCACAAGTCATATTTAGGGTTTCCTGCTGTATACTTGACTTTCTTTAACTTTACCCTCAATGTGCCAGTAATTAATCTGTGATCACTGTAACAGTCTGCATTTGGAACTGTTTTTACAACTGTTAATGCATTTCGAAACCTTTTGCTTATCAGGATGTAATCTATCTGGTTTTTAATCCTGCTGTCTGGACTCCTCCATGTCCATAATCTTCTAGGATGTTGTTTAAACCAGGTGTTTCCTACAACCATTTCTTGTTCTTTTGCCCATTCTACAAGTCTGTAACCTCTTTCATTTCTCTCTCCCAAACCATGGTTGCCTACACTGCATCCATCGCTTTGCTTTCCTATTTTTGCGTTGAAATCACCCATTATGATATTTATTTCTGATTTTTTACAGTTCTTCAAAGCAGACTCCATGTCATTATAAAATTCCTCTATACTTTCTTCACTGCTTTCACTTGTTGGGGCATATACTTGAATTACATTTATTTTAAAAGGTTTTCCGTTTAATTTTACTAATAGAACTCTGTCTGACACAGCCCAATATCCTTTGACAGAATTTGATGTTTGCTTATCTAATATAATGGCTACCCCTCTTTGCTGTTCTTCTCCCCCCGAGTAAATAATCTTACAATTCTCTCCTGTCCTTATCCCTGCTCCTCTCCATCTCGTTTCCGATATTCCTGCACCCATGGCTTCACGTAACCCTGATCAGGAGCTTCCGGTTTCAAGATGGCGACGGACGGTCGTGTTGTTTTGTGTTCATTAACTTTTTCGCGTAAGGGATGGATTTATTCATTTCTTGCGTGTAATTGGTGTGCCAGGATGTAAAACCAGGAGTTTCTACTCAAGATCTGCGCGGGTGCTACGGAGTTCGTGCATCGAGCGAAGCCATCCTTGAGTGAATTTTCAGCAGCGTGTGTGGTTCTCAATCAAAAGTCAGTGTTTACGTTTTTTCAACATGGCGGAACAACGTGTGTTTTCCGAACGATCAGCAGTCAACATACCGAAGCGGCGTGGTAGCCGCGCAGGGAAAAAGAAGCCGGGTAAGCGCGGTGGCTTGAGACGTTTTAGACTCAAGTGTCACCGTCTAGGACTCAGGAACATCCGTATTCTATATTGGAACTGTGCCAGTGTAAAACAACGGGGCTCTATTTTAGAAACCCTAGTTTACAGGAACGACATTGTAGCACTCCAGGAGACGAGACTGGGCGATCAGCTACTCCGAATTGCCGGCTTCAAATGTTTCTATAACAGACGACATCTGGGAACGGCGATTCTCGTTCGCGACAGCATGGTGGCGTCAGAGCTAGACATGTCCAGTTGGAACAGTGACGATATACAAATACAGGCGTTGAGAGTTCATTCCAGTACACCATTCGTGTTGGTTAATGTTTATGCCCGCAATGCGAGTGTGGACGCCCAGAAGTGGCAGTGCTTAAGTGGCATATTAGGCCACGAGAGAAATGTTATTTTCTGTGGTGACTTCAACGCTAAAGGCAGATCATGGGGAAACACTTCCTCCAATACACAAGGGGAAGAGCTCGAGACTGCACTGGAAACCATCGACCTGGTTTGTATCAACAGTGGCTGTGTCACCAGGACAGCAAGCCGTCCAGGCGATGAGGACAGTGCTATTGATCTGGCGCTAGTTTCACCTTCACTCACTACAGTGTGTAGATGGGGTGTCCTAGGACACCATGGCAGCGACCACCACCCATGCAGCATATTGGTGGAGAAAGGCAGAACCAGGCAGCACAAGCTAAAGGTAAAGACGTTCCAGTATGACAGTACAGGGCAAGATGTGGTGAGTAAAATAAGACGTGACAAGCGCAGAACGTTTCAGGGCAGGAAGAAAAGGAAAAAAAGCTGGGAGCAGCCACCGTGGTGGAGTTTCGAGGTGGAGAAGGCTTGGGTGGATAAGCGTAGTGCTGTAAGGAGATGGCAAAATGCCAAGAAGAACAGAGCTGGTCATCCTAGTCCCTGCTTGCACTTAGAAAGAGAGATGCACACAAAAGTAAGCTATTTCAAAAAACTGGTCACGGTGGTTAAAAGCGAAAAATGGGCAGAGGTGTGTCAAAGAGTAAGCACAGACAAGTCACTGAAATTGTTCTGGCGACTACATAAAAGCATGAGTGGTGTAGTCAAGAATAAGAGCATTTCTGACTTCGAAGGTGCTGACCTCATCTGGCAGAGGACTGACGAGGACAAGGGCAAAGCCCTCTTTGAACGCTACCTTGAGCAGAGCAACCAGACAGACATGGGAGGCCGGAATCTGGCCAAGGAGGTCACCTCAGACAGATGCAAGGCCCAGAACACTTCGGATGAAGACACAGTGACAGTGCAAGAAATCAAGGCTGTGCTTCGACGATCAAAAAACAGTGCTCCAGGTCCTGATGGCATAAGATACGACGACATAAATAGGTGTACCGACAATGAGCTAGAGAAACTAGCAGACATGTACAACAACAGTATAGGGAGTGCTAGCATCAAGGAGGAATGGTTACACAGCTATCTGATTCCCTTGCCGAAGCCTGACAAAGACCACAAGAAAATTCAGGGATATCGAATTATAACCATGCAGAATACAATAGGCAAGCTGCTGGAGAAGGTAATTGCCAGGAAAATATCAAGCCAACTAGAGAGGCAAGGTGTTTTCCCACCTACCCTGGGTGGGTACCGTCCAAAAAGAGAAACCTGGACCAATGCAGCAGTCTTTGCCCATGATGTCTATGAAGGTTTCCACTCAGGCACTGAAACCGTTGCTGCAGCGATTGATCTTGAGGACGCATACAACAGAGTACCACTGGATTTTTTAATGTTTCAGCTTCTTGAACTAAACGTAAGTCCATTCCTCCTTAGTTGGATCGCTGCAGCTCTCTTCCAACGGAAAGTAGTTTTTAGATGTGGCAGTTGGACTTCGGAACCAACAACAATATATCCTGGCCTACCACAGGGATCACCATTATCTCCGGTACTGTTCAACGCCTACACAGTGAGAATCACCAGTGAGCAGATCACTGGACCTGGCAGGACATTGTCATATGCCGATGATGTTTTAGTGTATCGTCAGGGTAAGGATAGAGAGGAGGTTGCTGTGGAGCTACAAACCGAACTCAATCGCATAAGTACTTGGTGTGATGAAGCTGGGGCAATGGTCAACCCAACAAAGGCAACAGTGACTTGGTTCTCGTTGAATAATCATATTGTCAACAATCCAACACCAACTGTAATGCTGTGTTCAGAGACGGTGGAAAGAACGCAGGCAATGAATTACCTGGGGATACGGTTTGATCGAAGCCTTGCTTATAATGTGCACATAGACCAGGTGATAACAAAGGCCACGCGGGGTTTGGCAGCGATGCGGGTGATGGCGGCAGCAAACTGTGAGCAGCGCCATCTATGTCTTCTGTACGAGGGGCTGGTCATGTCTGTTTTGGAGTATGCAATGGCAATCCTGACTGTCAGCCATAAGCAGATAGAAAGGATGGAAAGGATACAGAATGAAGCTATGCGCATTATTCTTGGATGTACAAGAGATACAGCATGCAGGGCGATGCGCTACCTTCTTGATTTTCCAACCATTGAAGAGAGAATGCAAGTTTGCAGGGCACGCGCCTACCTCAGAATTAACGCAAACACACAGCATCCACTGCATAGTGAAATTAGGAAGGTGAAGGGCAGCAGGTTAAAAAGAGGACGGTCGTGGATGGGTCAAGCCGAGGACATTCTTCAACAGGTGTGTTCACTTGAGGACTTAGAACCTGGCGAGGAGTGGGTGCAAGTGCCAACAGACTTCTGCACATCCTTTTCAGTTTGCATCCAACTAGATAGAAAATGCAGACAAGAAAATCCGGCTGCTGTTGAGGCTGAAGTACAAGCGTTGATTTTCGAGAATTCGCTAGACAGTGACGCGGTCATCTACACAGATGGGTCGGTCATCCGACATGTGAGAAGCTCATGGGCCTTTACAGCTCGGGCCGGAGGGAGAATTGTGAAGGAGGACTCTGGTGCTTTCACTGAAACCACAAGTAGCCTGACCATGGAAGTCATGGCAGTAAGTAAAGCAATAACATGGCTCGAGACACAGACATTCACTAGGGCTTGTTTCCTTAGCGACTCAATGAACATGATCAAGAGGATAGAGGAGGGGTCGATCCGAAGAGAATGGTTGCTGCCTCTGAAGCGGTCTCGGCTGGCAAAGATTAGTTTCATCTTCGTGCCAGGGCATGCGGGAGTACAAGGAAATGAGCGGGCTGACAAGCTCGCAGGTGAGGCTACTGTTGAGGGCGGACGCGCCATGGACCAGGCTGACATTCTGAATGCTCTACGAGAAGTGAGACTTTTGCAAGAACCAAGTGATGACTGTGAATCTACAACAATGGCCAGACTGCGAGAGCAGCAAATTAAAAGAGGGGTGGCCAAACAAGAACACTACGCAGGAAGCCAAAGAAGATTGATAAACCAACACAGAACTGGCGTCGTTAGCCGCTACACGCTGCGGGATTTGCTGAGGAGGGGATCCGAGCACTTATGGACTGAATGGTCCGACGTGCAACGAGGATGATCTGTCGACTAACTAACTAACTAACTAACTAACTAACCCTGATCGGGGGGCTAAACGGGTACTCCACCTTGCCCAAGGGTGTCCCGTAGGCTAGCGGAGGGAAGGAGGCGCCTTACTTCTCCTTTGATAGGGGATACCCCTACCCCGCTACCCGGAATGAATTTACTATAATAGTTTACAAGACCCAGTAAACTTCGGACCTGTTTTTTGGTCGTTGGCATTGTCAAATTCAGAATCTTAGTAACGATTCTGTCATCAGTTTTTAATTGGCCCCTGCAGATGGTGTGACCAAGGAAGTCAATTTGTTCCATGCCCAACTCTACTTTGGACGGCTTCGCTGTGAGTCCAAACAATCTTAACCTGTCGAAGACTTGTCTAAGTTTCAGTTGGTGTGTTGTCCAGTCTTCTGTATGGATGCAAATGTCATCTATATACGTCGAAATATTTGTCATCCCGTGGAGAAGATCCCTAGTTAGACGGACGAAAGTCGCAGGAGCGTTACGAAGGCCGAAAGGAAGAAAGCGCCACTCATATAGTCCAAGAGGAGTAGAGAAAGCTGTTAGATGGATGGAATTTACTTCCATCGGGAGTTGCCAGTAACCTTTCGTGAGGTCAATCTTGCTAAATATGCGAGATGTAGACATGTCCAAGATTAGATCCTCGCATGATGGAATCGGTTCCGCGTCACTTTTAGTTATTTTATTTAGGCGGCGATAATCGACGCATAGTCGAATAGAAGAGTCCTTTTTGGCGACAAGGACAATCGGGAAGGAATACTCTGACTGAGATTTTTGGATGATTCCACTCGACTCGAGAGATAGAATTTCTTTGTCGAGGTTCGACCTATAGTTTAATGGAATAGAATAAGGTCGACACTTGATAGGTGTGGTGTCAGTCAGAACGATAGAATGTTCTACTCTGCCATAAGGCAGATAACCGATATGCCATAAGGCAGATACTCGCGGTTGACGTCATTAATAATAGGTAGAGAATCCTGAAACTCAAAAGCTTACGGAAAGCTAGGAGACTGGTGATAAACGGTGAATCGTCACTCTGACGTAGAAGGACAATGGAGATTGTGACTTTCATGGAACAGATCGGTTGTGCTTCGGAGTGTGAGAAAAGGAAGAAGGCGCGTTCCAGAGGAATGAGGTATCAACGGAGATTCATTCTGTAAAGGACCTAGACGATATTGAAACAGAAAACGATAGAACAAGTGGAAGGAAGATAACTGGGAATCGGAGACATAGGATTTTAAGAATTGTTTTGGACATCTAGTTCTTAGATGTTTTGAATGAAGACCGACCATGCATTAAATGGCACTTCATTTGTCTTCGAGTAGTTTGATCTATGAAAGATTCTACAGTGCATGAATAAATGCCGTCCTTCAGTTCTCACGGTTTGTCGTCAGTTATTTCCATTCGCTGCGTTTGAGCATTTTTCAGACAGGTGAGAAGATACTTTCGTTTTGTTGTTGACTGTTACCAATTATCATTAACGAGCGGCAGCACAGGCTCCGTGGCAACTTGGGGACTTCAGTTCCGGGTATATAGTGAATCCGTTGGACTAAGTTTTAAGGCACCGCAAAAGAAATACGCCACTTGCCTCAATGTTACATTACCGATTGCACGCTACGCATCTCATTTCGTATGCATACCATCCACTACCACGGCTGAACAGGAAACCGGAAGCCGCAGTGTAGCCCAGACGTCTGACAATGGCAAATTAAATGGTGACAGCTACAAACGATCTTTTCTTCATTTTAATTTGAGTAATATCCAGTGGCAGATCTACAGTAAGTACATTTAATGCACAAAATAATGCTCTCCGAAATGTCTATTTTTCATAGACATATCACAAGTAGTTATACTTATGATTTCATCAAAACTGACTTCGACATGTGTTGAGATCGAACATAGTCCACAGTGAGTCTCCATTTGCAAATCATACTAGACTTTATTATACACAGTCAATACCACACGATGACATTATGTATCTATACTTTGTCATCTGGACATTAACAGCACGAAGAACAGTCACTACTTAGCATGTATCTGGACAGGATGCTGGTTATATCACTACTGCGTCCCACTGTGTAACTGATGCGATGTATTACGTTGATGGACTTTGCTAGTCGGTCCTGGGACTTTAACGAGATAGGACTATTATGCAGTTTGTTATCGAATTTCAGTAGCATGTTTATCGATATCAAGAGGACATCGTGACACAGTTGGACATGGAGTACTGAAATCTAAAAGCACTACACTTCACGGGTAGCACATATTACCTAGGACAAATTATAACACTTCACACATCCGTCATCCTACTTCGGGATCAGACAGTCGCTAGTATACATACTGTGAACATTTTTTCTACACGAATATTAAGAAGATAGAGACACAGTACACCAAGATGCGAGTATTTGTCAACAGCGATCCTCACTGGAGGACCATTACTATCAGATACGAACATTGAACTTGTCACAGTACCACGTCGTTGTTTACCCTACTATACACATGAAACTTCAACATATACTTACGAATATCGGACAGAATACAGGGTTACACGTCATCATCTAGATTCCGACACGGCAAATTAGACAAGCAGTTGACACAGCACATAGTACGTCGGGACTTATTGCATTTAGTCTTCTCACGATACCATTTCATTATTGTGGATTGATACCTCTCTTGCAACCTCAACGCATACGAATTTTCTACATCAACGCTTCACACTTTACACTGCCTGACTTTACACGGATACACGGCGCACGTCATCACGGACAAATCGTAGAACATTACACTGAACCGACACCTCACTCGCTCAGGATCAACACAGTTGTCGTATACATGGAATGTTACCCTTAATATTCTCCAACGGGACACGAGTAGACAGTACATATGCACCACACAACAGACAACAGGAGGATTTGGAGCTTTCAACTACTGAAGAATAACCGAAGGATACTTACCTTCACATACGGCGGGATATTTATCCACAGTATTTAACCATACCAACATTAAGCCACCATTGGTCAGATATTAGACCCACTTCAATATTTCTGGGTCTACACGTCACGTTAACACACAGGGAAATAAGGCCAGTATAATTGGTTGATGGTTATGTTAATTGTTGTTTGATCAAGTGCAGACATAATATATCAATAGTCAGTATTATTTTCTTTTATAAGAGTAGATATTTACATCACTTGTCACTTATTTTCTCATAACTGTTACTTGTCTGTTGTTATAATATTCTTTATACTGAATATATTTGTTATACTACTTTCTGTGGTTTACATATATTAACACTTAGGACATTTTTATCGCATTAAGATTGCTGAATTTCTGTTGCTGAATTATTGTTGAGTTGAAGTTGACAGTTGGTTCATTTGTTATATTGTTTACTCTTGATTGAACGTACTTCCATATTGTCGATTTCCTTTACATTTTTGCACATCTCTTCATATTTCAGCTAGATAAGGTAGATTAAATGGCAAGACAAGATTCCAGACACTGAAGTCCTAGAAAGAGCATCCATACCCAGTATCCACACTCTACTGATGAAGAATCAGATTCGCTGGGCTGGTCACTTGACTCGCATGCCAGATCACAGGCTCCCTAAACGAATTTTTTACAGCGAACTGCGTTGTGGTAAACGCTCCCAAGGTGGCCAGAGGAAACGTTTTAAAGACACTGAAAATTTCACTGAATGCTTTTGGAATTCATCATGACACCTGGGAGGCTGCAGCCAGAGACCGAAATTCGTGGCGTGCATCATTGCGCAAAGGTGCAGTTATATGTGAGGCAACCAGGACTGCAAGAGCTGTGAAGAAAAGGCAGGACAGAAAAACCACTGCAGGAAATCCTCCTCCAGAGACGTCAAGCATTCTTTGTCCACATTGTCAAAGAACATTTCGAGCCAAAATAGGCCTTATCAGCCATCTTAGAACCCACGGCTCCACACCTTCAACCCCACTGGATGAAATGAATGGTCATCATCATTCTTGATGGACAAACAACAGATAAGGTATTGCGCAGGTAGGACAAGATGTTGTCGGTATTTCAAGAATACATGAAATTAGGGAAGAAGAATGGTTTGACCGGTGGTTCAGAGATCAGGAATTATGCAATACAGAAAACTGAAAAATTAGAAAAATTGGTAAAGGAGCAAAAAAGGAAACAAGGACAAATATTTGAAACTAACACAATGTTCATCATCGACGATAACGAAAAGATACAAGACTCTCTTAATACTCGACAAGCATGGGTCAATGGTATATCTACGACCTGTATTAGAGATACTTCTTCAGTTATTGTGGGAGTCGATCACAAGCTAATAAACAAAGGTGATTACACAGGCAATAGTATTGGGTGCAGAACGTTTGGGGGTACCATAGAAACATACAAAACCGCATGGGTCATGATTGATTGCCCATATTACAAAGGTAAAGTATGTGCTGCTATATTACCAAACCCCGGTGTTGGGTTAATAGTGGGTAATATCCCAAATGCCAAAGATTTCGTTCAGAATGTAACCGTCGAACGCAAACCTGACGAGACACTCGCAAGTACCCAAACTCAAACGACGCATGAAGAAGAAGAAAATAAAGAAGAAGAAAACACACAATTAAAACAAGTTAGACCAACTGATAACGAAAATGAGCTAACACAAATGTGTGATAACGCAACAGAAACGAATTGTATAAACCAGGATATGCTCGAGATAAACGAACATTCTTCATCATATCAGAAACAGATGAAACGTGATTATATGTCTTTAAATGACATCTTTTTGAAACATCACAAAAAGAGAATAAAGGTTACACGCACTCAGTACAAACAACAGAGACAGCCTACTAAAGTGTTGCCTAAACAACGGCAATGGGATTTGCTAACAATAATGATTGCTCAGATCATAACTTTAGCGAAGTCAACCATGACACAGGTTGAATATGTTGTCATAAATGTGTATTGTCGTACACAAATATATGCATACATATACGCACAGCTCAAGAAACATGGTACAAACAGTTTCTTACCAACAAAAAGACATATCGCGGACATGCAAACAGAAGGCAAGAAGTATAGCACAAATATACACACAAAAGGCAAGAAATGTATTACATACATACGCGCAGAAGTCACAAAGTGTATCACAAACGTACAAGCAGAAGTCAGGATATGCATCACACATATGCACGCTGAAGTTAAAATGTATGTCACAAACATGTACGCACAATTGAAAACATATATTACTTGCGGCATTACAACTATCCATTCACAAGTTAAAAGAAGCTACACACAATCCAGAAAGAAACTGATAGATTGGTTAATAGAAACCAAGAAATACACTACAAACATTTGTACGCAAATTAAAACAAAAGTTATAAACTGTGGCATACAGGTAAAGAGGGACGTTACGAACTTGATAGGTAAATACAGAGAACACTACAAACGACAAACTACACTTGTATTTATTTACTGTAGTTATAATTACTTGTCTTACTTCTGGTACAGATTTACCAAACATACTTCATTACAACGTATGTATTACAGAGGATACACAAGACTGAAAACAATGACATTGTTCCAATCAACAAAGTTACAATGTACAAATATTGGCATGAGTGCAGAAGAGAGATTTTACAGGTTTGAAACAAAGAAAGAGAGGAAGAAATAGAATGAAAGGAAGAATAAAAGAAAAGAATAAAAAGAAAAATAAAATGGGATGAAAGTGGTAGGTTCATATCAACACATAGTACAGTACACTACAGACACATTAGGGTCTTAGGTCTTATTACTTGGTTATGCCAGGTGTCACTGATATAGATCTATACTTTTCAGAGGTGTTCACGCTATCTCATATCTCTACACTCAGTGGTGTGGAAAATAGTTCAGTTCTCTACTCGTTGGATAATGGTTCTTAACTATATCTTTATTGGAGAACTTAATAAACTATTCGATTTAGATATTTATTCTTGTTGAATCAAAATAGTATATTAATTTCTGATTTAATTTTAGAGGTCTTGAATCTTTAATAGGTATGATTCTTCACAAAATTTTAAGATCTGAAAAAATTCTAATCAATGAGAATATTCTTAAAGATGTCCTTAATCGTCTTAATCGTTGGAATCAGTTCAATTTCTGAATGTTTATCTACGTTAGTTGTATATTAGTTAGGCTGATTGAATATATTTGAATGCACCTGATTCGATAACAATTTACATAACAAACAACACAGTATTTACATAATATTATCAGGTATATACATATGTTGTCAATTTTTCGTTTATTGGCAGAGACATTATGAAGCCAGTCATCGTGTTCATGAGATCGAGTCGATGATTATAATATTTCCTACTATATGATATGGACATTGAACTGGTCCAGATCAACAGAGATCGAAATCGCGTTGATGACGATTCGGTGATATTTATGTTGAACTTTGTTAGTTAGTTTGTGATTATGAAGTCATGAACACATTAGCTACACATGTTATATTAATTATTTATTAGCAAGAAAACACTTATGTACACTTATATAGAGTGATAATTAATTATTAACATAATGATATTGAGATACTATTATTATAATAGTTAGATTAATTTAGATTAGTTTCGTCGTCAATTAATGTTGTTTACAAATTTAAATATGTATTTATTAATATTAATATTGATTGATATGATTTGGCATTATGTGCGCGCTAGCTCACAGGCGAAGAGTATGACACATGTTAATTTCACCATGAATTGCCAGGACATTGTTGAGAGTCAACGGATATGACTACAAATATGACGGAGTACCACTACGGCCACATTCAAGGCAAAGGACCTCACTTATACGGAAAAGATCATAGCAAGAGAGACATATTGCAGCGAAAGTTATAAAACAACCACTAGGACGGACAGCTTGGTACCTATGAATCAAACACGTCCCCTACTCAAGCTTAGCTTGAGTTAGGACGCTTGGCCATATGGTCAAATGAGGGACTAAATTATATAGATTTATATATTTAGTTAGTACAGCCTCCCCATGGGCTGACTACATGACGTCTACCGCGGGATAGTAGACAGGTGGGCATGCCCGTCAATAATAATTTTTTTTTTATTTTGTGTAAGATACATAGGGAACCATACAGTTGTACTTGGCATAGCTTTTAATATATTTCGTCTGCACGATTATTAGCAGATTTATTCTTGATGGTCTAGTAAAATGATAAGATCATTTTAAAGGTGAGGGGGGTATATGCCATAAGGCAGATAACCGATATGCCATAAGGCAGATACTCGCGGTTGACGTCATTAATAATAGGTAGAGAATCCTGAAACTCAAAAGCTTACGGAAAGCTAGGAGACTGGTGATAAACGGTGAATCGTCACTCTGACGTAGAAGGACAATGGAGATTGTGACTTTCATGGAACAGATCGGTTGTGCTTCGGAGTGTGAGAAAAGGAAGAAGGCGGGTTCCAGAGGAATGAGGTATCAACGGAGATTCATTCTGTAAAGGACCTAGACGATATTGAAACAGAAAACGATAGAACAAGTGGAAGGAAGATAACTGGGAATCGGAGACATAGGATTTTAAGAATTGCTTTGGACAACTAGTTCTTAGATGTTTTGAATGAAGACCGACCATGCATTAAATGGCACTTCATTTGTCTTCGAGTAGTTTGATCTATGAAAGATTCTTCAGTGCATGAATAAATGCCGTCCTTCAGTTCTCACGGTTTGTCGTCAGTTATTTCCATTCGCTGCGTTTGAGCATTTTTCAGACAGGTGAGAAGATACTTTCGTTTTGTTGTTGACTGTTATCAATTATCATTAACGAGCGGCAGCACAGGCTCCGTGGCATATTCTATCTGTCTTTCCAGGGATGTCGGAGAAAATGTCTCTGTATTCCGTCACTAGCTCTAAGATTTGTCGTCGTTGGTCATCTGTCAGTTTCGTTTCTATCTTTATGCTGTCAATGGTCGCAGTCGAGTCTACAGTAGGCACGGGTAATTCCATGCCGTCTTCGTCTGTCTCGTTCAATACTGTTGTGGTACTCGCTGTGTGTGCTGTTATCTGGCTAAGTGTGTTTGCGTTGTCGCTGTCGTGTGTCGCCCTATCTAGTGAAGTTGTGTTGTGTTCGTTTGTCGTCTCATTGATTGGTGATGGTGCAATTTGTTCGTCTGTCTGCTGTTCTTGTCGTGAAAAATATGGTTTCAGCATGTTGATATGGAATATCTTTAAATGTCCTTTTATTGATATTTCATAATCAACATCTGATATTTTACGTTCGATGTTGAAAGGCCCTTGCCAAGATGTTAGCAACAAATTACGTTTGTCGGGTAGTAGCAGCAAAACCTTTTGGTTTGGTTCGAGGTGAATCGTTTTTGCACCCTTGTTTGCATAATCGCGGTACATCTGTCCTTTCCTCTCCAAAGATGCTTTGGCTAATACACACGCTTTCATTATTCTATCGCGTGTTTCAGTTACCATCTCATATGGTGTTACTGCAGTTGGATTGTCTGGTAAGCTAGTGATTAGCTGATGGTATATTGTTAGGGGTCCTCGAGGGTTCGCCCCATACACTAATTCAAAAGGTGAGAAACCCGTACTCGTGTGCTGTATCTCTCTATGGGCAAATAGCACTGCTGGCAATAGTGTGTCCCAATCAGCTGGGTTTTCTGCTGTTACTTTAGCCAGCATGTGTTTGAGATCGCCGTTAATTTTTTCTATGATCCCGTTGCTCATTGGGTGATACGGGGTACATAAATGTTGCTCTACTCCTAACAATTTGGTTAAGGCTTGCGTAGCAGCCGAAATAAACTGCGTTCCCCGATCTGATAAGATAGATCGTGGGAAGCCAAAGCGAGAAAATATGTGCAAAAATACATTTGCCACATCTTTGGAGGTGATGTATTTTAGTGGAATTGCTTCGATCCACCTGGCACATAGGTCCACGAGAGTTAGTATAAAACGGTTTCCTTTGCTTGACACCTGATTCAGGGGTCCAACAATATCGACCGCTACACACTCAAATGGTCTGGTTGCTAATAATGACCGTTGAACTTCGGCCGTCACGTGCTTTCCCTTTCGTACAAGATGTTGACAAATAGTACAAGAACGACAGAAAGATTTTATGTCCGAACAGAATTTCGGCCAGTAAAAATGTGATAGAACTCTGGCTCGCGTTTTATCATACGCTAAATGTCCAGCAAACGGTGACTCATGTGCGATTTTAAGCACATTTTGTCGGTATGTTACAGGTAACACCGTTTGCTGAATTTCATGGTTATTATTTGTATAATAACGCATGAGAATTCCATTAAATTTTTTTAAAGTACCAAGATGCATTCTTAGTCACTTTCGCTCATTCACCCAAAAGTTTAAAATATGATGTAATTGTATGGTCGGTGCTTTGTGACTCGATAAATTTCTGTCGAGTAGTGTTGGTATCTGCACCACTTGGTGTTAATAGCTGTAGCATTTCATCTTGTAAGTCAGTATAGTTTGTTTCTGTATCTGACCTTGTTACAGCGTTAGCTATATGTGTATCTTTCCAGGCTTTTATGTCGTCGTCTGTACATTCTTTAAATGCATCTAGACATCCCAAAATAAGATCCGTACATGGATCTTGAAGGATAGCGCACGTAAATGTGCCGGTAAGGAACGGGGTATTGATATGCGCTTTTGCCAGTGGATATTTCTCGATGGTTCCAGAGAAAGTACGGCATTTGACAAATTCACCCGTATAATCTTCAGGTCTAGCAAGTTCTCTCCTTAGTCCCAGTAGAGTGCTGCCGCTATCAACTAAGCATTGGCATGGTTGTCCATTGACCAGTGCATCGTAGAACTTAAGTTTACCTCTGGAGGCACATGCTGCGTTAGCATCTTCATTTGAACATGGTATTATATGCCCACATTCTAATTTCCCATCCGCATGAAATTGATGGCATACTTTACATTTAAAGTCTAAAATATCAGTTACTGATGATACACTCTGACATTCATTCGTTGGCAATACATTGACAAGTTCAGGATCTATGTCACTCTCATCGTCTGATGATGTATCGATGAGGGCTGCGTTGTTTGCCTTCATTTTCTGTCTCCCAAGACACCTATTGCTATAATGGCCATAACTAGAACAAAAATAACATTTTACAGCACGTTTAAACGATGATCTTCTGCTTTCTTGCTTCTTTAACACTTGTTCTAGGTGTGACGGATATGTGGGGTTCTTATCACACATCGAATAAGTTGGGTGAAAAAGATTGCAATAATTACATCGAGGTGGTTTCTGATATGGTTTGTCCTTCTTACTATAGTCTTTCTGTTTGTAGGATCTATCAGGGACTCTGTTTGCAAAAGCTGTAATTTCTGTGTCATATGATGTAGTTTTAAATATGTCCCGATTAGAGGAAAAATAAGCTGACCCCCGTTTCTCTAATTGTTGAATGGACTCAATATCTGACTGTTGTAAGAATTTAGCAAAAGGGGTAGGTACTGTAGAAACAACTTTGTCCATTACCATTAGCTCTTCTAGTTTTTCATAGCTGTTACCTACTTTAGCCGCCTTGGTCCATTTTTTAAATGTGCTCTGCACGTTAGAAATGTAGTCTAAGAACGTTTCAGTTGCTTTTGGTTTAATCTTTGAGAATTGAATTTGGTAACCAGTAGCGTCCAAAAGAAAATGTTGCATTATCCTATCGTGTATGTACTGGTAATTGTTTCTAAGATCAGTAGGTATGGATTCTATTACTTTTAAAGGCTCCCCACTCAGGTTCCTCATGTAAATCATTGCCCAATCCTCTAAAGGTATTTTCTGTGTTTTTAGTTGGAACTCTATATTTTCAGTCCATGCGCTGATTGAATCACCTACAGTGTATGGTTTAATGAGGCCTTTGTACTTACTGAATTTGTTCTGTTCTTCTTGGCTCTTTTGTTTGCTAGAGGCTATTTGTATGTTAGAATCTACCTCCATTTCCTTCATCTTTAGTTTAGTTTCTGATTCTACCTGTATCTGCTTTTGTTTAGTGGCTTCCTCTGCTTGTTTGTTAGCAAGTTCTACGTCTAACTGTTTCTGTTTGGTAGCCTCCTCGATCTCTTTCATTTCTTTTTGATGTTGCCTTTCTAATGCTCTTTCAACTCTGTCAAGAGCAGCTTTTCTTTCTGTTTCTTCTCTATACTTTTGATCCGCCCATTTGATAATATAATAATATGCACAGAATAGTTTACAATAATGTGTTAGTACATGTACATCATTTGCTGGAAAAGAAGATGCATGATTAAGTTAGAGCATACCAAAATATTCGGAAAATATACTCATCTAATTTGTTGGACAGTACGGTACTTGAGATGTTCCACCGCGATCTTTCACACTACATACAGGTTTGATTTGCTATCACACGGGCTGCGTTCTGGTTGGTAGAGCAGCAAAAATTAGACACACGCTTAAGTTGTAAATACAAGCTCACAATTCATCATATTCTATCAAATATTTCATATTTCATAAAGTTGTTACTATAATTTCCTATTTCATGCGATTGGTGAATGAGAATGTGATAAATAGTGATAAATGGTATTAATGATGAATGATATGATCGCCTGAATGATTGTTAGATGATAATTGAGATGATTAGTCGTATGGCCGTCAATGTCGTCTTGTCTTCGCCGTTTGACTCTGGCGTACATTCGTTCTAGGCTGCAGTTCGTCGCTACTCTATTTATTGATTTCGTAGAATGGTGACATTGATGGCTGTCTCACATGCAATGGAATGTACACGGTGGTTACTATGTTAACGTTCACTGATGATTTTATACATTTCAATTGCTTTTAGTATACTATCACACTTTCAAAATAATATTGGTAGAATTTCACACTTTACCGATCTAATTTGACTCAATTGTGGTTCACACTCCACAAATTTGGCGATCGTATAATTCACCACAAGAAAAAAAAATTAATTTATAGCATGTATCACAATAAATGTGTATTACTTCGCAATATATCACACATCACAATTGTTGAAAACGTGCATTGAACTAATTCTGGTACAGAACTCTGTAATATCAATCGATAGCTAGCGTTCGTTTAGTGGTTTATAATACCACTTGCATGTTGGCGTTAACTGCTCGTTGATTCTTACTACACTGCCTGCTATGGCTGTTCAGAAACGTTCAATGTGTTCTGACCCTATTTTGCAGCTGGCGTTGATTCTTTGACCATTCTGACACAAATTCGCAGCTGGCGTTGATTCTTTGACCATTCTGACACCAATTCGCTGCTGGCGTTGATTCTTTGACCATTCTGACACCAATTAGATGCTGGCGTTGATTCTTTGACCATTCTGACACCAATTCGCAGCTGGCGTTGATTCTTTGACCATTCTGACACCAATTCGAGGTCTAGCCTGTCAGCGACTTGTGCGCTGCAGCTTTCAAGACTCCGCTACTTTCGCACTGCACGAAATAACACTTCATGACATTTGCTAAAGGAATGCAATTTATTCAGAGCCGACATGTGAATGGCTCTACAAGCGTTAGGTTTTATCATTGTTACACAATATGAATCCATCAACGTGATGATAGATGATGCTAACAATACACAATCTAAATGAAATAGCCCTATGTTTGCCTATGGCCTAGAAAGCTATCGTATTGGTCAAGGATACGTCCGACCTCTCTACCGTCTCCAGTCAGTATGTCCCGCTACACATAGCGTGGACAAGCACGGACACTTTTACCCTCCGTGCAGTCGCTATTATTGCGTGCCTGGTCTTGCCAGCACGCCGGCTGGTGAGTTTGAGTAACCTGGCCTATCACGGTTACTCGCAAGGACCCGCAATCCAATTGCTTGGGGAAAGCCCTCGCTCATCCGTACTTGTTGACCTCTGGTCTGACACAAATGTGTCTCCCAGTGAGGTTATTTATAGTACTCGGTGTCTTCCCTGTCTGGGTGTCTCTCTACTAGCCTAGTGTTAACTCCTTACTCCTGTAAGGACTTATTGGGGATGCTGACACTCCCCACCAGGGACTAGGTGAAGCCGGGCCGGGTAGTCTGATAGTCGGGAACGGAAACTTAGATGACTACTTATATGAATTAAATGAGATGCTCCCCACCAGGAGCTGGGCGAAGCCGGGCCGGGTCAGCTAGTATATATATATATATATATATATATATATATATATATATATATATATATATATATATATATATATATATATATAATGGATTGAGATGATGGCATGGAGGAATACCATCAGCAGAGTTGATCCAGAACACCAAACACCGAGATCTGTGGAGAGCCATGAAAGCTTATGCCAGCTGGCAGGGCACTTGATGATGATGATGTATGTGTTGGGTGAGAAAAGTGAGTAGAAAGAGAAGACAAGAATAGGGAGAAGGAGGAGAGTGAGAAAGAGAAAAAAGAATAAGGTAAAGATGAATAAAGACAAGAAATGAAGGTGGATTCTTTCCAGTGTAGAGACGACAACTAATGATGTAGCACCCTAAACTTTGTATTTTTTTTTTGTTATGTCAAGTCAACAAGTATAGAGACTGCAGGCTATTCCAGCCACAGGCTGCCCTACAGAACCCCAGTCTAACAAATCAAGTGGAAGACAACACAGCTTCTAGTTTATTTTCTCCTTATTATCAATCACCAGTACATTGGATATAATGACTTCACGTGTCAATCATATCATACAAATGACTATTAAAGGAGTTTTTTTTTTTTAGCATATCCTTTACAGGACTTAGCTGTCAACACCAGCATCTTTCAGCTGTATGTTGATCTCTTGGCAAGATTACGCTCAGTAGTTTGCCATTTCTTTCTGAGCGGCCGGCTCAGTATCCCGCAAGTCACGAGCGGGGGTCGAACCGCCTCAGCTCTCGCTCCGCTACGAGACTCTGCGTGATAAACGGGATTACAGAGAGAAAGGTGTTGTAACCCCACAGCCAGAGAGACCGGCATTAAAGGAGTACAATTACAATATACAATCAAATGAGAAAGAAGTACAATTAGCTAGCACTGTCTAATGGCCACCCACTAATTTACCCATGAAGATAACCGTTCTCCCTGTAAAATATAAATAGTGACACTTTTGACTATCCTTCCAAATATTATTACACAATCTTTACATTTAGACATAAAGTCACCATGTGTACATTCATCCATGGAAAGTCCCTAGCACCTAGTGACGTCCCTAATTATACTTTGTTAAATCTATCATCGCCATCATCATCATGTATCATCATCATCATGCATCATCCTCATCATCACGCACCATCATCATTATCATCATCACCATTATCAATATTTACCAACCTTACACTGGTAACCTCTACTCCCCAACGCATCTTCTAGCATTACACTCAGCCGGAGACCCATATAACCCTTTGCTCCGAATTTCCGTGGAGATTTGAACCTGCTGCACTTGCGATAGCAGGCTAGTTTGTCGGCTGATACATTTGCGAGTTAACTAAGTAGACCTGAATTGAACTCTCTGTCCAGCGGACAACACAAGGCGCACTCCATACCTAGTCTTTACCGACCCTCGGTGCTGATTTATTACCTGGACTCACCATCTGGTTGACCCAGTAAACGCTTCTTGTTTTGGGCGTGCCTGTCTGTGTGTTTTGGTTTTGTTTCAATTTCCTGTATCTGTAATGTCCTGGAGCCATTTTCAGACTAGCTTAGATTAACCATATAAACTATTGCTTAGCTAGATAGTTGGCTTCTCTATCTCTTACTCCATCGACTATCTGAGCTATTAAGTACTAGTTAATTAGTCGTGTATCCTTTACGGGACATCGCAGTCAACCCCAGCATTGGTCGGCTGTTTGGGATTCCTTGGCAAGTTTACCCTCAGTAGTTTGCCATCTCTTTCTGAACTGGGTTGGCGCCACATGTCTACTATTCTAACAGAAATGCTTGATTAAGCCTTATACCAACTTACGTGAATCCCCATTGTCTAGCGTTCGTCTTAGGTTATGTTGCCTGCAGACACTTTGGTTCGTACACCACGTCCGTTTAAATTGATTGTCCAAGCTCCTACTTTAGGTAGTTTTCCGCTCGTCACTCCATGGCTCCTTTACTTAGCAGTCTTACATGCGGCTTTCCTGAGTTTGTCCTCCTCAGTCGTCTTGCTACTACTAGCAATTTGTGCAAGTCTGTGCTGGACTCTGTCCCTTGGTCTGTACACCCAGGCCAGTCCCGCTATCTTGCTAGTAGTTTCCTTGATCGTTTGTTTTAACTTTGAATCTGTGTGTGGTTCTATGACATTGCATGAACCAGTCTGACATTTAATTTTAATAATTCCTAGCTAGATTAAGTAGAGAAGTATAAGTATCATAAGAGATCGGCTCTGTCTGTGAAGTCAACACTTGTTGCATCTAACCATGATGCAGTAGTGGCTTTAATATGTCCACTGTTGTTGCGACTTTTCCCACCCGCAGACTGAAGACAAAAAGTGCATGTCTGCATAGGTACCATGAAAGTAGAACAGAAGTCGTTATACTGGATCCTAAACCAATATTAGGTTGGAGAGACACTTAGTTTACCATTGATATGAATGTTTCCTGTTTGTTGTAACTTTAAGCAAACAGTGAATTTCAAGAGCCTTAGCGTGAAGTTCTGTGAAACTGGATGAGCAAATCTGACGTTTAATGTTGATCACAGTTTAAGTAGAAAAGTATCATAAGAGCTTGGCTCTGCGAAGTCACCACTTGTTGGACTTAGTCAAGATGCCATATCAGATGCTGGGATTTGGAATCAGATTTGCTGGCAAACAAAGTACCCAAAATATGCTGTCAACTGCAATGAGAAAAGAATGTTAAAATGGTACGTAGAACCTATACTGATATGTCCATGCAATGCATTGACAGTGAGCAGAGAAGCTGAGAAAATTTTGTCAGCGAAAATGTGGTTTCTGAGGAGTATACAAAGATTTCATTGACAGACAGAAAAAAACAAAAACTAATGAGCAAGTCCTATAAGCAACAAATGAAAACTAGACTTTGATTCGAGAAATTAGACATGGTCAACCGAGATTGTTTGGGCATGTTATGAGGAGAAATAAACTGGACAGCTAATGACAACTGGCAGGATTTATGGTAACATAGCAAGGTGAAGGAAGAGAGATAAATACCTCAAACACTCGGCCATGTTTCATAATTGGGACAAGAACATAGACCTCATCCAAGACTTGATCGAGAGAGTTGGCTAACCATGCCCACATCCACTTATTGGTATGGCACATGATGATCATGAAGATATTATTGATAATACTAGGTGGAATAAGCACACGGAATGATGTGACAAATACACAACTTCAGTCAATTAACATTCAGTCTCATCAATGTCTGCTGAAGGAGACTGAGAACTTGTAGATTTGCTTGTAGTTCTGTAATGTTACACAGTTCACGATCCGGCATACCCGCGTTTGAAAGACATCTGCACGCAATTTGGCAGCAGACTGCGTTAAGTTATTATTGTTGTTTGAAATGGTATGGGTGTCTGTCGTTCAGAAAGCAATGGCAAACTGCTGAAAGTAATTTTGCCAAGAGATCACAACAGCAAAAAATGCTGGTGTTGATTGTAATGTCGTGTAAAGGAAACGCAACTAACCTTTCTCTGTTTTGTTGGTCCAGTAAACAGCTAATTTAATTCATCATCATCAAGTGCCTTGCCATCTGCCATAGGCATTTATGTGTCTCCACTGGTCTCGGTCGTCGATGCTATGGATCAACTCTCCTCAACAAGATGATATTCCTCCATTCCACTGTCTCAGTCCATTCAGCATCATTTTGTCGCAGCCTGCCTTTTCTACATCTGATTTGACTTACCTTCACAATGTGTTTCCATGCCTCATTTTTGTTTTTCATTTTCAATTTTCAGTTCAACACTCTTGGGTTATAGTTGGGATATAGGAGGCCAGCATGGCCGAATAAATAAGTGCGCTCATTCTAAAGCATCCGGTGTGCTGAGCTGAGGTTGAGAGTTCAACCTATACACCAGCCAGTTGCACTAACATGTTGACTTCTCGTCCTTGGCTTGAGGACGTGAATTACAAGTCCTTCTGAAGTCGGAGTGGGTTCGCCTGACAGCGAGAGACACTGGTAATAGGGAAAACTTATCCATACACAAAATGCTATCCGGTGCTACAAGAAGTATTGTGAATGGACTACACTTCAGTTTAAATAAAGCCAGTGCCTGGAGAAAAAATAATAAAACACTTAATGGAGTATATATTATATGTTGTACATGTTGAGGAGTGGCTGACCGAGTGGCCAGAATGTCGGGTTCTCCTTCGGGAGATTCAGATTTGAATCCTTGGTAGGGATTGGATTTGTGTCTGTCGGGGAAATAAAGAAACCCTACGTTGCACAGTTCGGAGCAACTGCACTAGCCGGGCAGCCTTAATTCCTCAAGCTCAAGACCCCGCTGTCCTACAGTGCAAGGTGCTATAGGCAGTAGATGGCAGTTGCACATAGCTGAGCATTCTTTTTGTATGTTTTTCATAGGTAGTTTTTTCAACATATGTTATCAAAATATGACATATCTAGACAAGGCTTCTGGCCTTGAGAAAAAACAGTGGAAGATAAACTCTATGGACCACTGAGTGAACTAAAAAAGACAGTTAAACTCATACAAGAGACAACATTGCAGGTATAGACAAATTTCAAACGAACGAAGGAATGAGAAGAAGAACATATGTAATCTTAATTTATAACGCATGTATTTGTATGCATTGAGTTGAGCTAAGAACTGACATCACTGCACTCAGGATACTTCGTCACCTCGTTCAACAGCCAACGAAGAGTCATATTACTAATCGTTCCCACTACTATCTGATTGAAGGTTCTCCTGGTTTCCCTCTCAGTTTTGAAATTGTTTCTGGACCCTTGCCGAACCCCTGCAATATCATTCTTACTATATACAGGTTCTCAAAGTTTTCCCACATTTTGCATCTGGTCCCACAGGCGCACACCCACCTTTTCCACGTCTATAGGCAATCTACCCTCAAGAGGTGCATTCCCTGCCAGCCTATCAGCCTGTTCATTCCCCAGCACTCTCGCATGACCAGGGCAATAAATCCATAAATTCTCACAATCTGTGACCTCTGAAGCGATGATAGCCATTCCACACGAAACATGCCTTTCTTCACCTTATTAAGCATACTCACCGAGTCCATAACCAATAGAATGCCGCTGTTACGCTTCCAACTCCATTCTTATGCTGGAGGTCGTATTCTCATATGCCAGACTTTACAAGACAACCCCCCTCCTTCCCCATCTTACACAGAGGTACTATAGACAGTAAATGTTTCTTGATGCACTGTCTCATTTGTTTTTATGTCTGGCTGTGACGAGGTGGCCCGAATCTCATATCGTTTTTATTAGATTGGGATAGCCCTCAGTAAGCACCTCTATGTATTCTGCATTATTTTGCATTGTTATCTATATATCCGCCGGTCTCTCTGGCCGAGAGGTTACAACACTTTCTCCGTAATCCCGTTTATCACGCAGAGTCTCGTAGCGGGAGAGAACTGGGAGCGGTTCGACCCCCGCTCGTGACTTGCGGGATACTGAGCCGGCCGCTCAGAAAGCAATGGCAAACTACTGAGCGTAATCTTGCCAAGAAATCAACAGACAGCTGAAAGATGCTGATGTTGACAGCGATGTCCTGTAAAGGATATGCACACACAAAAAAAAATCTATATATCCATATATTAGCTAAGATCATCCTTTTTGGTGTAATAAAGTACGATGTATTCAAACAGTTAGAAGTGGATGTAGTGTAAGGTTTGCTTACACGCCAAGAAATCAAGTCAGGCTGAAAATAATATTCAGTTTGGCTTGAATTTAATTTGGCCACAGGAACTCGAGGAGAGCTACCCCGTTCGGGAAGATAACTCCTGTCATCATCATCATCATCATCATCATCATCGTCATCTTCCACTTCTGCCGTCAAGCGTCGTGGGGAGGAATAATTTGCGTTCCAGCGCCCGGTGGGCGGCACTGGATAGTGTCATTCCGTGTGGTTGTACAATGTCTCTGATGTAAATCCATTTTCTTCTTGGACGAGCTCGTGGTCTCGTCGCAGATGATTTTTGATGTAAGGCCAGTGATGGTAGCTGCTGATGTTGCATTCTAACGACATGGCCAAACCACTTGATCTTCTGTCTTTCAATAAATGTGGCACAAGGTGTTGATCCCACAGTCTGTCTGATAGTAGCATTTCTTACTCGGTCTCGGATTGTTAAGTTGGCAGCTCTCCTCAAGCATCTCATTTCACAGGTGTTGATTTTGCGAAGATGTTATTTGGATAAAGTTCAGGTTTGAGATTGGTAGCATAGGGTTGGTGTGAATATGCTGTTTATTATCTGTCGTTTTGCGGACATGGGTATGTTTGGATGTTTCAGTAAGGGTGATAGTTGATATGTAAGTGCACTAGCTTTTTGACATCTGATTTCAATTTCTCTGTCCAATCTGCCATCTTCTGTGATCATACTTCCAAGGTAATTGAATTCTTTAACTTGTTTCAGAGTTGTGTTATTTATCTGTATACTTAGTGGGCCTGGCGATCTGCTAACTTGCATTACTTCGGTTTTGGCTGTGTTTATGCTCATATTGTATCTGCTGCAGGTTGAACTCAGATTAGTAATATGATTTTGTAGTCTGCCCTCATCGCTGTAAAACAGGCACTGATCGTCTGCAAATAGAAGTTCATTTATTCCCTGTGGCTCAGTTGTTTCATCTGGAGTAAAGAGTTCTAAATTTTCTGAATCTGTTCTGTCGAGACTTGCTTCTTTGGAAATTCTGTTCATGTAGATATTGAATAGCAGGGGAGAGAGCACACAACCCTGCCTCACTCCTGCATTGACTGTGAACATATCTGATACACCTTCTTGTGTTCTTACTGCACTTTGGCTTGAGTTGTACATGGCTATGATGTTTTCTAGCAATTGCCCTTGTATCCCATAGTCTTAAAGGATGGTCCATAATTTGTATATGTCTACTCTATCGAAAGCCTTTTCCTGATCTACAAACACAATATAACTCCTGTAAAAACCATAAAATCGCTTTTTTGACAATTGGGCTCGAAGGTTGCAGGATCTTTCACGTCAACTTGCTAAAATAGAACTCTCGTCTGTGTCTTAAACCTTTAACCTGGCTATTGTTAAGCCGTACCTAACTCTAAATCACCATAGAAAAGCCAGTGCCACCCTTCTCACCCGATAGGTCCGATCAAACCAAGTTGCAGGAGCCTACACACTGATGAACAGTAGTCGTAGTCACGACCGGTGACTGAGCTACGCACCACTCACCTTGATACAGCAGAGAGTGGTGTCCATACCACTAACCAGTCAGCACCTTTCAGCTTACCATCCAGGAGGCCAGGGACCAACAGATAAGTGGCTGATAACCCGTTTGCCACTTCACAGCATTCACCAAACTGTTCGCTACTGGCCTAGTATACTAGTTGATGATTAGCATCTTCACAAATTGAACTTTGACATAGAATAAAATAATCTTGTAGACATTTAAGCTGAACCAGAGATCTGCGTATCTCTTATGTGTCCGTGAGTTCCTCGTGGGACTCACATAGTATTGTTAGAATTAAAATATTTTATGTTATATTTGTAAAATATTTGTATTTTGGTCCGCAAGGTATGGAATGTGTCTGGCCCTGAAGCCAGCAGAGTTAGGATCGGCTAGCCTCTCCCAGGAGGAGTGAAAAGCGAAAATTAGTAGCCTGCCGATGACCCGCAGACTACACAAGTCAACCCCCACCTCCACGTGATGCAGACCGGGCAATCATGACCGCGAGGTCATGGGCTAACGGGGCTATGGCTCGCCATAGGGGATGGACTCCCTGTGGTCAGATTAGTGTCCTAAACCTGCGACTGGCCTAGCAAGCCAGCAGGGGATCTTCATACTGCTCGTAGGAAAAATTAAGAAGTATAAACGGACTAACCTAAATGGATATCGACCCGGCAATGTCAGTGGACTACGAGATAGATCAGCGAATCAAAAAATAGGCACAATGAACGTCTGTGGTTTCAATAGTGAAGAAGAAAAGCTTATAGAAACAATGGAAGAGAGGAAAATTGTACTGATGGGAATAGCGGACACCAGAACAAAGGGGAAAGGATGCAAGGAGCTCCACCGCAGTTACACGTTTGTTTACTCTGGAGCAGAACAGCAAGAAAGGGCAAGACACGGTGTGGGAATAGCCATCGAACCACGGCTAGTAAGAGGAATACTAGAAATAAAATATATATCAGAAAGAATCATAACAGTGAGAATAAAAGAACAAACAACTACAACATATGTACAAATATACGCACCATGTAATGCAAACAATAATGAGCAAGAATGCGAGGACTTCTACGAAGACATACATAACGTGCTAAATAAAATAGAAAGAAAAACAGTGGAAGAAGAATGGGAGATGTTCAAATCAAGCATTTTAAATACTGCAAAAATAACACGTGGAATCACGAGAAAACGCAAAACACGGATAAAGAAAATATCAAATTGGTGGAATGCAGAAGTAAAGAAAGCGTTAAAAGACAAAAAAGGATTAATATAAAAAGTGGCTGAAGAGCAAACAGAAATGTGATTACATAGAATATAGAATAGCGAGAAGACATGTGAGTAGAATAGTAAAGAGGGAAAAAGAAAAAGACTTGGAAGAGTATGGAGAAACCCTAAATAAAAAATACAAGGAGGCAACTAGAAACTTCTACAAAAAGGTAGGTGCAATGCGAACCAGAGGAGAACCATTTGACCCAACTGAAATAATTAACAGCGAAAGTGGATAACCAATAAGTGAACAAAAACAAATCCTAATAAGATGGAAGCGGTATTTCGAACAACTTCTCAACATCCCATCAGATGTCATAGGAATTCAAGAGACCTACACAGATGTCACCGAAAAACTAGAACCAGACATACTAAAAGAAGAAATCATAGAAGCCATCAGATTAGCCCCATTGAACAAATCACCGGGACATGATGAAATACCAAATGAACTAATTAAAACAGCAAGAGAAGTAGGAACAGCTTGGCTACATAGACTATTCAACCATGTTTGGTGTGATATATTATATTTTCACAAACGTAACATCACGTTAAATATTTCCATGACGACAAAATCGGCGTTCACCGCAACCGAATTGTTTGTTCCACAATTGTACGATCCAAGATTTAATATACCCGTTGGCAATGAAAACCGTTAACCGGAAAAGGCACTGTATAAATAGCAGTGGACATCCGGAAGACAGCCTGTTTTGTTTTACCACCCAAGCAGAGGAACCAGGAGATTCGATGAGTGAAGGGAGTGATAGTCTCTTCAAAATCAACTTACCGAAGATAATTTAGTATAAGTTAGGTAGACGAAGACAAACATCAGCCCACGACATCGCTTCGGAAAAATCTGAATCCTGGCGCCGAAGTGTGGAAGAAATTCATTTTACATGAAAGGTAAACAGTAATAATTGATTTTAAATGTTAGATTAAGTGTGAGACTTTTTCCTAGAAGAAGAATTGGTAAGTCGACTTGTTGAACACGTGGTGAGTTCTTAAGAAGTTAATTATAATATAGTTAATTGTTATAGTTTATATATAAACTGTACATTAGGAGAAAACTACAGTGTTTTATTTTCTCCCAGCTAAACAACTTAGTTAATGTATAAAACATTAGACACACGTTGTACATTTTATTTCTTAGCATGAAACTCAATCTACAATGAATTAGAGTAACTTAAGGAAACTCAGAATTCTTAGTACAGTGGTAAGTACATATTGTACATGTGCCCACTGGTAAGATTAAAAACTAGTTTACATGTGCCAGCACTAATAGAGAAATTAGAGTAATGTGTAATTAGTCAGTAGATTTATTTTTGACATGAGCACATGGGCAAACAAATAGTTTTTTTTTATATTTCCTGAACACATGGGAACCAAAAAGAGTTCTATAGGTATCATGATTTGTGTGATGGTACAGCACACATGGGGTAAGGCAAATATATAGACATGGCTGTTAACCATGGGGAATAATATTATTTGTGCCACATAATAGTGCATAACCAACCGCCATGCAAGAAGTATTTTAATTCAAAATGCCTGAATGTGAATTGGATATATCACCTAAATTGTATGTATTTTATGAGAGCATGTGATAACTCATGGATTTCCTGTTGCTAAATCCTGGGTGAATTGCATAAGTATGTCTAATGATCACATGTCTAGGTCATTGAAGAGCATGCTTGTGTCATGTGTGGTTCATCATTGTTAAACAGATGTGAATGTATCATTTGATAAACCCCATCAGCATGCATGACTAAATATCCAGGAGATAGTATAAGTTAGGTTCAAGGATGAGATGCCCTTGTAATGTCATTCTTGTTGAATCAGTGAATGTATTCTGTTTAAAGCACCTACATAGGCATGATGTCATTCCTACAGATATGATGTGTCTGATGAGTGATTGTGAAATGAGAGATTTCATTGTGATATCAGTGATGTTAAACCTTTATTTTGTCATTGGGAAATCACATAAGTACCCACCTTACATGCCAGTATGAAGGATGTGTGATGAATGATTCCTGTATGATCACCCATACCAATATGAATGATGATAGATGAGAGAATTGATTTTCCATGCACATATGAATGATATCTGATAGATGAGAGGAATGATCATCCATGCATATTAATGATGTCTGAGATGAGTGAATTGACCTCACATGCACAGATGGATATGTTGACTGATACATGAGGAATTTGAATGAGTGAGTGAAGTTACATGCTGAGAGAGAGGGAGTAAAGGGCCAACAGTCAATCTCAGGATAGCCGGCAACTTTGATGTGGAATGCCATGACTATCACCCGAAACTAGTTCAGCGTAACCCATAAACTAAATAATAATTTAGTACACTCCGGCGCATAACACCACTTTGTATAAAATATCATTCATGTTACTATCATCTAGTTTTGTTTACTAAGCACGACACAAACCATACCATACATTACGCATATTACAGCATCTGTGTGTGTAATTTAAGCAAAATCCCACTTTATTTCATGTCACTACTGTTAACACATATGGTCTAGTGTAATGATAATAATGCACTACAAAGATGATGATGATGACTGTAATGTAATGTAAATGGTGTAATAATGATTATGATGATAATGTTAGAATGATGTAATGAATTCTAATGTCATAAGCATGATAAAAACTCTGTTGATCGAGTGAGATGGCAGAACATGCTGCCCACGCTTACCGGCATGGCACATGATGGATGGATGGATAATGATGAGGATGATTATCATAAGCATGATGATGCGGATAGCTGATATACAATCTTGGTATAGAGACGGTGAAGAGGGGGAATATACTCTCCGTAAAACTTTGGACTAAAAAGAGAAGTCATCTGTTTCATAATCTCCCCTGTAGTTGTGCCGCGGCGTCGTCAACGGCGCCAGGCGAATACAATTTACCTGTCCACAGGTTAGCCTGTGAGCGGGACTAACCGGACAGCGGTCAAGCCAGTACACGCGTGACGCAGGAAGTTCACGCAGGGACACAATCCCGCCTGGCAAGAACTCACAGCGAGAAACGCCAGACGGCTTGGGATTGTCGGACAGTGCGGACGGGTCTGAGAGAAGCTCGTATGACTGATGCGTCTGAATGCGAATTGATAGTAACCCTTGTGTGAGGCTAGGAGACTGTGCGGCTGTGATATAGCTTTGTGAGTGTATCCATTGTATTGATTTATTGAGTAATTGTGTTGCGGCAACGACGTTGTAATGGCGAGATGCCTGATCTGATTGTGTTGCACGAGAAGTATAAATAAAGTGTTTGAATTAGTGTTGCAGTGTGTTCCGTCAAGTCATTCTGTGACGGTGTTTGTCTCACATGTGTTAGAAAACACGAGCCTTAGTTATTGTTAAATGTAAGAACCTGACATGTGTGAACGTGGGTAGCTCGTCCTTGTCGGATTTGAACCATATTTGTAAGCGTGGGTAGCTCGTCCTTGTCGGATTTGAACCATATATGTGAGCGTGAATAGCTAGTCCTTGTTGGAGTTAAACAGTACACGTGAACGTCCAGCTTTTGAATCATAAGAAATAGGAATGTTTAGAATGTGTGAACGTGGGTAGCTAGTCTCTAGTGCAGTTGAACGATATATGTGAACGTAAGTGCTACGTCAGGCTTTGATTGAACCATAGATAACATGGTTAGCTTGTCCTCGTTAGATTAGTTAAGTAGCACAAAGAGCGTGTGTAAGCGGAAAGTTCTGGAAAGAAAGTTCTGGAAAGAAAGTAAGTTGTTGAATGTGTGCAACGGACGACATTACGACGAACAATCATACTTGACAGCATACAAACCCACAAAACTTAGTTGACACGCATACACCTCACAAAATTACATGTCCTAATATTTTCTTCGTCCAAAAGCAACAGGTTTTTGTGTGTCATCCGAAACCTTTAGCAGTAAAGGTCATTTTTCCGGGCAGTAGCGACCTTACAGTCTCTGGTCCAGTTTTCCACCATTCTCCAGTTATCCAGAGCACTTAAGTATTATCTTTTTCATATACTTTTGTAGGCAAGTTTAGGCACGCGCTGTAATTAAAAAGTACTGTACAAATTGTTCCATTTACTAACATCTTATAACTAACAGTTATTTGAACATTCATTATCATTGTAATATTCCATCATGTCTACTTTAAATGATTTCATCGAAGCGGGTTTGAAATTAAAGTTAACTGGTGACGAGTTGGCAAAATGGAGTTAGGCAAAGTATTCAGAGCACCTCCTAGCACAGGAAAAAGCTAATGAACGCGAAGACAGAGCGGCTGAAAGAGCTGCCAAAACTAGACAGGCAGAATTAGAAGCTGAGGCTAGAAAAGCAGAAGCGGCTATGAAACAGGCAGAATTAGATTTGACTGCAAAATCCAAACAGGCAGAGACTGACGCCGAGATGAGAAAGGCTGAGATCTTAGCTCAGAGTAAGCGAGAAGAACTCGAAGTGCAGCTGAAAATTAAACAGCTGGAAGCTGATACATCTGCAGACAAAGAGTCTAGAAAGTCAGAAAGACTTTAAAAAGAGAATCAGTACAAAAAGTACCAAGGGGTCGTGAGAAATTTCACCACTGGTGACTGCATAGGAGCCTTCACCCAGAACTTTGAAACGTTAATGGAGCATTATCAGATCCCAGAGACTGAATGGAACATCATATATATGAGAAGTCTGTCAGGGGAACATCTGAAAGTGATAGAGACCATCCCCAAAGATCTTAAGAAAGATTATCAGTACATTAAATCCAAAATTATGTCACATTTCCTGTTAGATGAAGCAGGCTACAGAGAACAATTCAGTAAAGTAGCTCCAAAACCTACACAAACGTTCTCTGACTACATTTCTGTAGTGCAGGATATTTTTAGTAAATGGCTGTCATCAGCCAAAGTAAACAACAACTTTGATAAACTGAAAGATCTCATTCTTAGAGATAAAATCATCTCATCTCTATCACCACCATTTTCTAAGTCTCTGCAAGAGCGTGAGTGCGAAAGTGTACAACAGATAGAGAAACGTGGTTCGGCTTATTTTATAGCCAACAAACAATGTTTTTCTAGTGGGTTAAGTGACTTAAATTTTGTAGCAGCCGCTACCTATGACAAATCAAGGTCAGATCCCTACAGTAGGCAAAAACCATTTAAGCAACCTACTGAGAAATACTACCAATGTAGATATTGCCAACTGCCACACAACCAAACTGATATGTGTGACAAAAACCCAGGGTACCTCACATACTTTCAAAACTATAATGATAAGCAAGATAAAGAGCGAAAGAGCTATAAACTGCTAACCAAATGCTTCCTTTGCAAAGCGTATGGCCACTGGCGCCATTCTTGTAAGGGTAGACACATGACCGGGAAGGCTAATGCAGCCTTGTTTGATAGCTCTTCCTCAGATGAGGAACAAGTGAAAAATCACCCTGTTAACCTTTTCTTTACTGACGGTACTTTTAAGTACCACTCACTTCAAATGGCTATATTTTTACAATCTGATCACGAATCCTGACGGTACTTAAAGGTCTATCTAAAATAACATTGCTTGTTTCCCAGGTAGGTGGCGTGAATGTTTGGAAGCGATCTGGGCATGCGCAATACATTTTCTTTGTGTCGAGTTTCATTAGTCATCCATCTTGAAATAGGGACTGGACACTGCCTGCATGACGTCTACTATTTGATCGTTATTTTACAGTTTGTTGGTGCTACAGATTTTTAATCAACTACAGTATTATACAGGTAAGCATTTGATATATGTGTCTTCTAAATTGCTAGTTTATTTTTAATTGTACGCACTAAAATATGTCATGGTACTTATAAGTACCGCCAGGTCGGGGGTAAACCAAGGGATGTGAGAAAAGTTAACTTTTTTGAACCTAATCATCATCATGTGATAGACTTATTTTGAACCTAATCATCATCATGTGATTGACTTATTTTGAACCTAATCATCACCATGTGATTGACTTATTTTGAACCTAATCATCATCATGTGATTGACTTATTTTGAACCTAATCATCATCATGTGATTGACTTATTTTGATAGCAAGTACCATATAATTTGTGTGTGTTTATATGATTTTTTTTATTTTTTTCTAGGTGTCATGGCCTGTAAACGAAAATATCTGACTGAGGAAGAAATTGTCATTGCCCTAGAAGAAGATCTCCCATCTGATATTGATACACCAGTAGAGAGCAGCTCGGATGAGGAACTAGAGAACAACCCTAATGTTGCCGGTTCTTCTGAATCTCAGAATGTGCAACTTTCTGATACTAGTTCCAGTGATGAGGAGACATTTTCAGTAATCCAAAGGAACTGGAGAAAGAAACCAATCTCAAAGAGTCTGCCAGTTTTCTCTAAGGAGGTTGGGCCAGTTCTCCAGCATTTTGTGGGAAAAGAGACTGCAGCAGATATATTTCTCACTGTGCTATCAGAATCCACAATTGAAAATGTAGTTTTTCAAACAAACTTGTACATTCAACAAAAACAGTTAAGAGTGAAACCTGTTGACACAAGAGAAATGCTTTCATTTATGGGTCTGCATTTCTTTTTCGGCTACCATAGGTTACCACACATGAGACATTACTGGTCAAGCGACATGGATTTTTCTACTCCAATTGTACCTAAAGCTACGCAGCGTGACACATACTTTGAGATTCTTGCGAATCTTCATGTAAATGATAATAGTGCAATTCCGAAGGACAATTGTGACAAACTGTTCAAGATTAGACCTCTTATTCAGGACCTGAATCGCAATTTTCAGATGCTCAGACTACCTAATGAAGTTCAGAGCATAGATGAGAGCATGGTTCTCTTCAAAGGGCGTTCATCGCTGAAGCAGTATAACCCCATGAAACCAATAAAGCGGGGTTATAAAATTTGGTGTCGAGCCGATATGACTGGCTATGTCTATGAGTTTGAAATTTATCAAGGGAAATCTCAAGACACAAATAATTCCAAAGCCAGATTTGGATTGGGAGGAAGTATAGTTGATAGACTGACCCACAGTTTGAGAGGATGTGGCTATGTGGTCATGCTGGATAACTATTTTACATCTGTAAAACTGTTTGAGCACATGAAGGCAAACAAGATATTTGCATGTGGAACTGTTAGATCCAATAGGAAGCATCTCCCTAAGCTTCAAGAGGATAAGAAGTTACAAAGGGGAGATTTTGACTACAGCTCTACAGAGCAAGGTATTACCTTCTTAAAGTGGAGAGACAATAAATGTGTTCACCTTTTGTCAAACTACCATGGCAATGAAGCTACAACTCTGAGTCGACAAGAGCGGAACGGGACTAGAAAAGACGTTGTAGCACCTGCTATAGTTGGGGACTACAATTCCTCAATGGGAGGCGTGGACAAGACAGATATGCTCCGATCATTATATGATCCTGATAGAAAGTCCAAAAAGTGGTGGCATAGATTGTTTTTTGCAATGATTGAAATGGCATACGTCATTGCTTTTGTAATTTACAAAGAGATCCACCATGAATCAACACTACTTGAGTTTCGAAGAAACTTAGCGATGGGACTAATCGCTCAGGGAAACCACACCACACCAGAGCAGCCAAAGAAGAGAAGGAAGAACAACTTTTCTGTGTCTAAAGACATCAGAGGACAAAACCTAGGAGCTCACTGGCCTACCTTTGTTCAAGAAAGGGGAAGGTGTGAAATGTGCTCTACAAAAAAAAAAAATCCAGTCCAAACCACATTCAAAATGTTCATTTTGCAATGTATTTTTGTGCTGCAATGAAAAATAGAATTGCTTTTATGAATACCATGTATAGATATGCACATAAGCAGATGTTTTCATAAAACAATTAAAAAAAAAAATTATGTGTTGGTTCCTGTTGGTACTTTAAAGTCCCAAAAAACAAATTGTAAAATATTATTGTTAAAAATTTTTTTTTCCCAGACTCATATCTTTGTTGTATATGTATTAAAATATACCATTTAGAAAAATAAAATGGTTACAAAGTTATAGATAAAATAATTCAGGATACAAAGGGTTAACTCAGCACAGGCCATTGATGTATTTCATCTTAAAGTGTACCATCTGTGATCGGTTCCATGAAGATGGCCTATTAACATGCGGCCACTCAATACCTATTGCCAATGAAGAAGCTAATTTGGTGATAGACTCTAAAGGCAAGATTAACATCCACCAAGGATATGTGAATGGCAAGCCTGCTACAGTTTTACGAGATAGCGGAAGCACTCTTATCGGTTTAAAGAGAGACTTCATATTGCCTACTGATTATACAGGCAAACATGTGACTTGCAGAACTTTCTCAGGTAACACCGAGAAATACCCACTTGCATGGGCATATATTGACACCCCATTCCTCACAGGAAAGGTTAAATGTTATCCAATCCATGTTGCGACATATTTGTTGGTAACCTTCCTGAGGTGAATGATATGCTTCATGACTTTATAACATCTGCTGCCAAATGTATTGATGATAATGCAACATCATCTCCAACTGGATGTATTGTTGAGAATGTGTTATCATCGAGTGAATGTATGGTTGCTAATTCAGTAATATCATCACATGAATCCATTGATTTAAATGTTTCATCACAATGTCATGTTATTGAAAATGCTAATGCAGTAACTAGATCTGCTACAAAAATGCAAGAGCAAACTAACCAAACTGAGGCACTAGAAATGCTAAGCCCAGTAATATTACCTCCCTAAACCATGAGGGAAAATTTTTATAACAGCCCAAAAGGCTGATTCATCATTGCATACATTTTTCAATCTTATAGGCCAAAAGCCAAGATTAACAAAGAACGCCAGATGGCATTTTGCTCTAAAAAATGGCATCCTTACAAGGTACTATACCAAAGGTAACAGCACCACAGAGCAAACGGTGTAGCCAATCGAACACCGCAAACAAGCCTTACATCTGGCACACGATATACCCTTTGCAGGGCATATGGCCTACTCAAAAACTAGATCTAGATTGTGGACCCAGTTTTACTGGCCAAAATTCTGTAGTGATACCAAGCAATATTGCAGAACTTGTGACATCTGCCAAAAACTGGCCAAGAAGGGTAAACACCCACAAGCTGAATTACAAGTTACAGATTTAGCTAGTAGACCCTTCGAGAAGATCTCTGTCGACATTGTAGGTCCTCTAAACCATGTAACATCAAGAGGAAATAAGTTCATAATAACGATAATTAATCTCTGTAGCCGCTGGCCTGAAGCTATTCCACTTAAGAACATAACTGCCAAGGATATAATGGAAGTTTTCTTCCACATATTTTCTAGAGTAGGGTTTCCTGATACCATCCTCTCAGATCGAGGAAGTCAGTTCATAGCTGCAGCCACTCAAGCTTTTACTAGAATGTTAGGGGTAAAGCAGTGTTTCAACAGCCCATACCACCCACACTCCACGGGAATTATAGAAAAAATAAATGGCGATCTCAAGTATATGTTATCTAAGGTTACCCAGGAACATCCTGAAGACTGGGATACTTATCTTCCTGCCATATTATTTGCATATCGCGAAGTACCTCATTCCAGCACAGGTTTCTCACCATTTGAACTTGTATATGGTGCCAAACCACGAGGCCCATTGTATATGTACCACTCCATGTTAACTGAAACTGTAACTATACATAAACACATATCATCATATGAACATGTAACATCATTGCGTGAAAGGATAATGAGATCTTGTATGATAGCTAAAGAAGCACTTAAACAATCTGGTGCTATTTACAGACAGTACGCAAACAGAGGAAATAGGACAATAACACTGACACATGGACAAGACGTTCTACTTCTCTTGCCTAGTGACCGACACCTACTGACAGACTCATGGCAAGGACCATTCAAGGTACTCAGACAGATCTCGACTGTTGACTATGAGATTGCAGACAAAGACAAACATAAAATAATCCACATCAACATGTTAAAACCATACTACAACAGAGACGAAGACCAAGACGAGACAGCAGCAAGCACAACGATAGTTGACCATGAAAACGACGATGAGACCGACGAAATACCGACCTCATCACTTGACACGACAAACAATTTGCAGGACATTAAAAAAAAACTCATCTGACGCAAACAGAAACTGACAGTTGCAGACAACTGATGCAAGACTACAGTACCATCTTCTCTAACCACCCAGGACAAACAGACTTAGTGCATTATCACATTACTTTGACATCCAACACACCAATAAAATGCAGACCATACTCCATTCCCATAAATTACAAAGAAAAACTAAACCAAGAAATTATTGACTTAGAAAAGAATCACATCATCAGACGATCACAGTCACATTTTTGTTCACCGATAGTGATTGTGAGAAAGAAAGACGACACAATAAGACTCTGTGTTGACTACAGAAAACTGAACAAAATCACACAGTTGGATTTAGAACCAATGACCAACTGTGAAGACATACTGACTGAACTGACGGACTCTAGATACTTTACGAAACTAGACATGACAAAAGGGTATTGGCAAATACCGGTAGACGAACAGAGCAGACACCTGACCTCATTTGCCACACCCTGGGGACTGTACGAATGGTGCAAGCTGCCATTCGGGCGTGTAAATGCCCCCGCAACATTCGTACGTATGACAAGACTGCTTTTGACAGTCATATCTAATATCTCCTACATGGACGACACTTGTGTACACACAAAGACAATGACGGATCATATAACGACATTGCATCAGACATTTGACCGTATCAGACAGCACGGACTGACAGTTAAACCATCTAAAGTTGACATAGCCTACCAACAAATCTCTTTTTTTGGGCTATAATATCTCTAACGGCTTTGTCACGACTGACGACAACATCGTGTCAAAAATTCTAAAATTGTAGCTCCCGACGACAAAGAAAGAAGTCCGAAGTGTCTTAGGTCTGTTGAATTACTACAGACAGTTTATACCAAATTTTGCGGAGGTGACCGAGTGTTTTACTAACCTATTAACAAAAGACCAACCAAACAAAATTGTGAACAGCGAATGCCTAAGACCTGCATTCTCAAAAGTAGTGTCTTATTTCTCAAATAAACCCATTCTTAAGTTGCCAAATTTGGATATTATTTTCAGGTTAAGAACTGACGCGAGCTCCGTGGCGATTGGGGCAGTATTATTACAGGAATATGACCATATTCTCCATCCTGTATACTACCTGAGCCGCAAACTAAAACAGAGGGAACGAAACTGGTCCACCCCTCAAATTGAGGCCCTTACCCTTGTGTATGCAGTTACGAAATTATCCAGATTCCTCCTTGGGAGGCACTTTATAGTTGAAACCGACAATAGTCCGTTAACAATCATCACATCGGGAGCTCCTATCAACCACATGATTGCACGTTGGTCACTACTGCTCCAAGATTACAATTTTGAGGTTAAACATATTCCAGGCACACAGAATACGATCGCGGATCTTCTATCCCGATGTCCTGACGACACCCAGTAACCTAACTACGTCTGAGTGCAATGTGTTATAGCACTCAAATCACACAGCCAAAAATGAAAGTGTTTCAGATAAGCTGTGGGAAATGTGATAGGGACCAGGTCCCAGTGTAAATATAGTTAATATTTTATAAATAGTGTGATAATTGTGATGTATACATGTATATAACGTGTTAGAAAGGAGACATTATTTATTGCAAATATTATAAACAATAACAAACAGTGCTACGGAAGTTTAAAACTTACTTCATGTGAACGATCTGATTTATCCGTGGTACCTGCCGACCGGAGATGTTCCGACGTATTTTAATCCGTGTGAAAGAAACTGTGACATTTAAATTTCTACAGAACACTTTAATCCATATTTTGCAAAGAAATAGTGATTTCACCAGCTGTTTTGAAGAACTGTGTATTCCGATCATTGTTACAACATCCATGCGGAACAACACTGTGTTAATAACATCCGAACACTTCGGCTGTGTGTGTACTTCCGGTATTTAGAAATTTAATCAAAAAGTTAGCAGACGACAAACTAATGTTCACAAAGAAGTGACGAATGTAATACACTTTGTGAACGCAAATTTACCATGTACGAATTGTATGTGAGGATTTTTCATTAATGTGATCTGAGAATCACAACTTGATTAACTTGTTCACAATAGCGACATCTAGTTCACTATTGTAAAGAAGCATCAATTTATGACGCTTAGAAATAAATTAATAAATGTAATTTATTGTTTTGAAAGTATGTTGAAATTATCTCCCATGAATTTTGAATTGTTTCACAGATTACACCAAAGGGAAACAATTGTAATAGGTAGTAATGTGTAAGAGATAAAAACCACCTTCATGTTGCCAGATTGTCAACACTCCAAGATGTCGTCAGCTAGGTATGGAAGAAATTGCCGAAGTTGTAGACCAACACGAGATGTTCCTACCAAGTCTGGGTGGGACTCAAATGTTGGAGTCGCATCATATCGAGACGGCTCGCAGTCTAACCTGACGTTTTTGAAATTTTTGTTTATTGGTTGCGAGGTAGTTGCGTGTGTCGCTGATAGCTACCGGACTGACTGTGTCACATTACAACTGACGTGATAATCCATCGAGAGGGTTGTACTTGGGAGATGTTACTTCTTGACAGCTTGTGAGAGTGTGTGGATATAACTTGCAATGCCTACATATTGCAATGAAACCTAAGTCAAGTCAGATGACAACTAATGGGTAGATCCTGACAGGGTTTATTTATATATATATATTAACTCAAATTTACAGAAAGCTCACATGAAAGGTTTCACCTTTCATGAGATGGAAGGCGGGGAAAGTGTCATAATCTCCCCTGTAGTTGTGCCGCGGCGTCGTCAACGGCGCCAGGCGAATACAATTTACCTGTCCACAGGTTCGCCTGTGAGCGGGACTAACCGGACAGCGGTCAAGCCAGTACATGCGTGACGCAGGAAGTTCACGCAGGGACACAATCCCGCCTGGCAAGAACTCACAGTGAGAAACGCCAGACGGCTTGGGATTGTCGGACAGTGCGGACGGGTCTGAGAGAAGCTCGTATGACTGATGCGTCTGAATGCGAATTGATAGTAACCCTTGTGTGAGGCTAGGAGACTGTGCGGCTGTGGTATAGGTTTGTGAGTGTATCCATTGTATTGATTTATTGGGTAATTGTGTTGCGGCATCGACGTTGTAATGGCGAGATGCCTGATCTGATTTTTTTTGCGCGAGAAGTGTAAATAAAGTGTTTGACTTAGTGTTGCAGTGTGTTCCGTCAAGTCATTCTGTGACGGTGTTTGTCTCACATGTGTTAGGAAACACGAGCCTTAGTTATTGTTAAATGTAAGAACCTGACACCTGAATACTATACAAGAATGGATACCATAGTGTACTTATATTGCTTATTATAAACAAACACTCATTACAAGGGGACTGATTTTTTAAAAACCCTTAGTGTATGAGACCCTTTTCCTGAATAGAAAAAGATGATGAAGAGAATATAATTGTCAAATTCCAAATCATTCAAGGTATTACTTAAACTATAGACATGAGAACAGGCATAGGTGAAGATGAAACTGTACATCTGCTAGTTAAACATTGAACACCTGATAGTGAAAGATTGGAGTGAAAGCAAACAACTATGTTAGTGATAACTAATTGAGAACACCAAGACTATCTTTCTTCTATGTTTATTTTCTCTAAGAACAAGATTCCTTTTATTGTTTTCACTTGTTATGTTCTTAGGCTTTTACATTTCATTTCTAATGTCATATTTATGATTTCATTAGAATTATGTGATTGATGGAATTTCAGGTAGTGACCTTACTCATGTAAATCCAGACCTGACTTGGTGAAGATTGAATGCAGAACCTATTGAGTGAGCACATTGTTGAGTGATGCCCTTGATAGAGTAGCGCAGAAACTTATCTACCTGCAACCATTCCATTTGTCTCATAGGAGAGGTAATCTTTATTTAAACATTTACCTGCCAACAATGGAAAAGAAAACCAAGAGCCAGCTTACGTTCTACTACGCCCTGGAACACTAAGACTACAGAACATACAGCAATTAGTTGATAGCCAGAGGGATTCCCAAAGCTGGAAGTGGAGAATTTTGAGTGTAGACAGTTCTTTTTTTCCAGATCATCCAGGCCAGTACAAGATTAGCAGTACATGCCACTGGAAAACATATAGCTGTTATTATACACATCATAATTGGCACATCAATTCTGTATATTTACTGTATATGTATATGCCCTTATTTTATGACAGGAAATTGTAATTTTGAATGCAATTTACAAAATCCATGCTTGTGTTTAATAAATCATAAAAAAATGAGGTCATGTCATGTATTGATTGTATTTTTACTTTTCATAGTCAAAATGTTTTAAACTACCCTAGATAGAATTAATTAGTTGGTAGAGGAGAGGCAAGGAACCACTTAAAGGATATTTTTGGTATAAAAGGGAATACAACTGTTTCAGTTATTTCCTGAAGGTATTCCTTGGTTCTCTAAAACTCTATTTCTGGTCTCAAACAATTGAGTCAGTACCGCTAAATTAATTAAACGGGCAGGATCACATTGGGAAAAATGATGTTACATCCTTTATCTCTTTGGGGTTGAGCCATCAATCTCGACGTATCCGAAAATACCAAATGAACTAATTAAAACAGCAAGAGAAGTAAGAACAGCTGGCTACATAGACTATTCAACCATGTTTGAGTACAACAGACACCACAAAACTGGGGAAACGCCATAATTATCCCAATTTGGAAAAACAAAGGCAGCAAAAGAGACTGCACACAATACAGAGGCATTCCACTGTTGAGTCATACTGGGAAAATATTTTGCAAAATTCTTGAAAAAAATATTACGAACTACTTCAGAACCCCAGCTAAGCGAAACACAACTTGCATTTAGGACAAACAAAGGATGAGCAGATGCCATGTTTGCTCTTAGGCAACTTATAGAAAAATCAATCGAATTCAATTAAACACTCTACTTAGCCTTTGTCGACCAAGAAAGTGCATTCGATAGAGTAGATAGAAACAAGCTGTTGGAAATCCTTAGACAATATGGAGTGAGTACACATCTAACAAACCTATATTGAAGTTTATACAACAACAGTGAATGCATAGTGAGAGCAACTGGAGGACACTCAGAACCCTTCACCATAAGATCTGGAGTACGACAAGGTTGTGTCCTGTCCCCTCTCTTGTTCATAACATATACAGACAACATATGTAAAGAAACCAGCCAAGCAGAGACAGCAAGAATACCGCATGACGAGAACACAGAAGAAGAACCATGTGCAAACCTAACCATTAGAGAACTGTTTGCGGACGACCAAGCACTAATAGCAAATCAGAAGCTGAATTACAAGACCACATGTGTAGTCTAAATGAAATGTGTAGGGAACATAACATGGAAATTAGCACAAGCAAAGCAGAGGTAATGACTATAACTAAAGAAGAAAAAGCAACAACGATTCACCTAAACGAACATCCTTTGAAACAAGTAAAGAGTTTCAAGTACCTAGGAAGTATAATATCATCAAATGGCAGATCAGAAGACGAGATCGAAAATAGATGCAATAAGGCAAATCAACTCATTGGACAAATGTCACCAATACTAAAGAACAAACATGTATCAGTAACTACTAAGAAAGCACTTTACAACACAATCTTCCTACCAACTCTGTGCTACCAATGTCAAACATGGACAATGACAGAAAAAGATAAAAGAAAAATCACAACAACAGAAATGAGGTTCCTGAGAAGAATACTCAACGTATCAAGAAGAGATAAGATCAGAAATTAAGAAATCAGGACTAAAGTGGGGGTTAAAGCAGCACTAGATTTTATTAGAAAGCGTCAAATGGTTTGGCCATGCAAGTAGGCTACCAGTCAACAGCATACCACAACAAGCAATGATGTACAGACCACATGGAAACAGAGGAAGAGGCCGACCGCGTAAACGTTGGACAAAGGGAATAGCAGAGTCCATGGGAATATCGATATATGAAGCCCATAATCGGGCACTCTAACAAAGTTTATACTCACCTCGACACCGCAAGGTACAAGAGGAACATGATGAGATGAGATATTTGTAAACATATCAACCAGCCTATGTCATTATCGAAGTAAATCTAATAGTATCATCAGATTGTGTGACGCGTGAAAGAACTGTATCTATACATATACATTTGTCTAGCTTCTTCTTGTGAGAATGAATTAGACAGTGGGGGATCATTTCTCATCCAGGCACGTTATCAGGAATCAACTGACATACTGTCTTCCTTTGTAAGTACGGTTGGTCGTCATAACTTTCTGCCTGGCACTGGTTAGAAGTAGTGATCCATTCTGGGACTTTGAAAATCATCCTTCTAGAATTGCGAGCCTTTTGATCGCTTCTTCAGCACTGGTTAGACTCTATTCGTAGAAGTATATTTTGTATCTACTTTGATCTATTTTCTTTCTTAGCAGTGATCCTCTACACTGACCATGGTATTCTGTACATTTTTCCTCACAAACCACATTTCCACCACCATTAGATGTTTCTTGAAGTACCGTCTCATTCATTTCTCTGCATGTTCATGGTATTCTGTACATTTTCCCCCAGAAACCACATTTCCACTACAATTAGATATTTCTTGAAGTACTGTCTCAATAATTTTTCTGTATGTCTGTGGTATTCTGTACATTTTCCCTCAGAAACCACATTTCTACTAACGTTAGATGTTTCTTGAAGTACTGTCACATTCATTTTTCTGTCTGTTCATGGTATTCTGTGCATTTTCCCTCAGAAACCACATTGTCCCTCAGAAATCACATTTCCACTACCATTAGATGTATGTTAGCTTTGAACTGTCACATCATGATTTTCTAGGCATCTGTACAGAAGGTTGTTTGCTTTTCCTTTCATTTTCGCAGATACCATACTGGTCAGCGACTGTAGCCATTGTCTCTATAAAGATATCATCTACCTACCATCATTATATGCACCAGTAAGAAATAGAAAGCTTTCTTTGGTCATGTGATGGGAAGAGATGCATTGGAGAGCATCGTGACAACTGGAAAGATCAGTAGGAAAGGAGGCAAACCAAGAGAAATAATGCTTGATGGACAGTGGCATGGAGGAATATCATCAACAGAGTTGATCCAGGACATCAAAGACCAAGATCTGTGGAGAGACATGAATGACTACGCCAGCTGGCAGAGCGCATGTTGATGTCTCTATAAAGATATCATCTACCTACCATCATTATATGCACCAGTAAGAAATAGAAAGCTTTCTTTGGTCATGTAATGGGAAGAGATGCATTGGAGAGCATCGTGATAACTGGAAAGATCAGTAGGAAAGGAGGCAAACCAAGAGAAATAATGCTTGATGGACAGTGGCATGGAGGAATATCATCAACAGAGTTGATCCAGGACATCAAAGACCAAGATCTGTGGAGAGACATGAATGACTACATCAGCTGGCAGAGCACATGTTGATGATGATGTGTTAATCTGTCAACCTTGTATGGCTGAAACAAGAGTCAGTGAGTGCACATATCCAACAGTCAGTCAGTCACCATAAACACCATCATCATCGTGTGCCATGCCGGTACGTGTGGGTGGTCACGTTTTGCCATCTCAATCGATCACCAGAGTCGTGGATCAGTTCAATGTTCTTGTCTCGACCATACAGTGTGACCAAGCCATCCAGGTATTTACTTCTCTGTCCTTCCCTTGTTCTCTTACCTCGATCTTGCCAGTTGTCACCAAGTTCACCAATTTATTTCTTCTCACAACGTGACCAAAAGCGTGTGACTGTCTACGTCTAATTTCTCTAATCCGTTTACAGTTTTCATTTGTTTCTTGTAGGACCTGGTCATTGGTTTTTCTGTCTGTCCATGATATTCTTTGCATTGTCCTCAGAAACAGTATTTTCACAGCCATCAGATGTTTTCCAGTTTGTCTGCTCATTGTCCACGCTTCACATCTATACAAAAGCACAGTTTCTATGTAGTACCTCAACACTATTTTTCTCGTTGTGAATGACATCTTTTTATTGGTTATTATGTTTTTCATCTTGCAAAAGGCTCCCTTCGTCATGGCAATTCTTGTTCTAATCTCTTTAAGGCATCTCCCATCAGATGTTATGACTGTTCCGAGATAACTGTACCCATTCACTTGTTTAAGAATACTCCCATTTACTTGTATATTGCATTGTGGTATTTCCTTCTTCTTATTGACGACCACAATCTGTGTCTTCTTACAATTTAATTCTAACACAGGTTGTTCATTGCGTTCAACAATCGCATCTATTAAATGTTGCAGATCCTCCTCATTGTCTGCAATCAATACTGATCATCCTCATATCCAGTGTTATTGACGTTATATCCCCCAATAATGATTCCTTTCATATATATCAACAATTCTGAAAATATATTTACTGTAAAGGGAAAAAAGATCTGGAGACATTACACATCCCTGTCTCATGCCTCTCCTAATAGGCGGATATTAACCTACTTCATTATCAATCTATGTTTTTTTATGCGTCTAAATTCTTACCCATCAATTTGTAGATCTCCAAGAATCTCCATCATGTTGACATGTCTTACTTTATCGAAAGCCTTTGTGTAGTCAATAAAGCAAATACTTTTTTTTTGTTTTGCATATCCTTTACAGGACGTTTGCAGTCAGCACCAACATGTTTGCTGTTGTTGATGTCTTGTCAAGGTTATGTTTAGTAGTTTGCCATTGCTTTCTGAACGACCGGCACCCATACCATTTTATAAAAAGCCAGCTCAGCGGTGTCTGCTGCCAAATTGCGCGCAGTTGTGTTTTGATCGCGATTTTTCCGGATTACAAACCGCGTCCATATCTCCTTTGCAACGGAGACTTCTATAGAACGTTCAATTAATCTTCTTAGCATATACACAGCATGTACTGTACCCTTGCCTTCGACAAATCCACATTGTTCTTCTCCTATTTTGGGTTGTATTTTCTACCTATCTCTTTGCATGATAATTCTTAGCAAAATCAGCGTGACATGGCTCATTATATTAATTGTTCGATGTTGATCACATTCCAAGGCTTCTGATTTCTTCAGCATTGCAATAAATATTGAATTACATAATTCAGGAGGTATATCTCCAGTATTATATAATGAGTTCTGCAGTCTGATGACTTGGTCTATTCCATATTCTTCTAAGACATTGATCATATCTATTGAGATGTCTCGGCCCGGTGTCTTGCAAGATTTCATATGGTTAAGAGCATTTGGAACTTCAATCTTCAGAATTGATGGTCCTTCATTATTACTCCGAACATCATATTGTTCTTCTCTTTCATCATCATCATACACGTGCTTCACATAATCTGACCATGTATGTAAAATCTCACGTTTTTCTATCATGATTTTTCCATCTTTTGTTTTCAGGCAGCCTGTTGATGTAGGTTTTTTTTTTATTAGTAATCCCCTAAATTCCTTTGTGCATTAATTTGGTATTTTTACTTTGTGTTGTTTTCCCATTTTTATGCATTTTTGTTTTGTTTTCACGCCATGCTTCTTTTGCTTCATTACATAATGTTCTGACTTTTCTGCGAATCTCTTCATATTTGTCATGATTATCTTTGTTGTGTCTTCTTGTTTCCATTAGTCTTTCAAATTCTTCAGTCATCCATTTCTTACGAAATATTTTATTTAATTTTGGAATAGTTGTTTCTGCAACCACATTGATTGAATTCTTAAACATTTCCCATTGATCATCCACATCTTGGAATAAGATCCCTAGATTAGACAATACATCAAATCTGTTCTTTACTTCTATGTTAAAAAGTGCTTGTAGTTCCTTGTCATTTTTTAATGCACACAGATCATATTTAGTGTTTTCTGGTGTATACTTGATTTTCTTTAACTTAACCTTCAATCAATCAATCAGGTGCCGTCTCCGCAATGCAGGTTGGCTGCAATGGATCTCCAACACTGTCTGTCTCTTGCCTTGATTGTACATTCTGTCAGGCTGATGTTCGTCCATCTCTTGGTGTTATCTTCCCACTTGTATCGTTGTTAACTCTTGCTCGCTTGCCCTCAACCTTGCCTTCCAGTATGGTTTTTATAAGAGTAACATGTCTTTTAACGTGGCCCAAATATTTCACTTGTCTCCTCTTTATTTCTTTCATCAACTCTCTCTTCATTCCCAGTTTTTCTAGGACCTCTTCATTTGATTGTTTTTGTTTCTATGAAATACGACATATTTGTCTGTATATCCACATCTCCAGGGCTTCTATGCGACTTTCTAGTTGCTTGTTCAATGTCCAGGCTTCCGAGCCATACAGTAGCGTTGAATATACGTAGCATTTGACAATTCTCATTTTGAATGTATTATTAATCTCTCTAGATGTTAGTATTGATTTCATGCCGTTGAAAGTATTTTTGGCCATTCCTATTCTCTTTTTGATTTCCATTTCACTTCTGCCATCATCTGTTATTATATGTCCAAGATAAGAGAAACTTGTTACTTGTTCTAGTATCTGCCCGTTTACTTTGATTTTCATTGACGACTTTCCTTTTCACTGCTAATTATCATAACTTTACCTTCAACGTGCCTTTAATCAATCTGTGATCAGTGTAACAGTCTGCATTTGGAACTGTTTTTGCAACTGTTAATGAGTTCGAAACCTCCTGTTAATCAGGATGTAATTGATCTGGTTTCTAATTCTGCTGTCACGACTTCTCCATGTCCATAATCTTCTGTGCTGTTGCTTAAACTAGGTGTTTCCGACATTCAGTTCATATTCTTTTGCCAATTCTACAAGTCTGTATCCTCTCTTCTAAGATACCATACGACAGCTTCGTCCTGAAAGAGTGAGCAAGTCCACATATGCACGAGTCAGTCAGTCAGTCACCATAAGACAGCTTCCTCCTGCCACATATACAAGCGTCAGTCAGTCACCATAAGACAGCTTGCATTCCGTTTACTAACCCTGGCAGTACCAAACAGCAGTGAGGCTGACGTCTGTCTGGGATTGTTTCAGCTGTTTTCATGAAAAACTGTAAGCGCATGAACTGACATGTTTGCCTATCTGCCTGGTGGTCATGCGTTCAAATCCTGACAAATGCAGGGATCGTTTGAAACTTCACTTTGGCTTACAGGTAAGCCTAATCTAAAAATGGTACCAGACATTTATTGGGAAGTAAACGAAGCTGACGTGACGCTGACCAGTTCATCCACTGATGATGATTGGTCTATAACATTATGGGGCAAGCGTCATATACCCAGTATGTCTGAAGGCGTGGAAAAGGTCCCGTTACTTGACACAGACTCCGTGTGTGTACAAACAAAAAGTAGGGTTGGACCAAACAAAAACGGGATGTCGATAAATGGGAAGTAGGGGTGTGTCACAGTTACGACTTAACAGTTTTTGATATGGTTGCAGACATGTTGTATTACGGGAAGTCGTTTGAAACGATTAATCATCCCTTGGCACTTATTCAGTTAGTCATGCTATCTTGTGTTCTGTGCATTGGTGAATAAAATTTCAGATATACATGCGTCATGTTTTGGATCATTTGCTGGTTGAGTGTACTCTTTCAAATGTGATTAAACATGTCTTTGTTTGCCCTTTTCACCTTCTAAATAACAGTTTGTAGTGGTTTGTTCTTTGTGAAATTTATTGTTTTAAATAATGTATGATAGTGTGTTCTTTGTGAAGTGTTTGTTTTAAATAACGACATTTAACAGTGTGTTCTGTGTGAAGTTTATTATTGTAAATACCAATGTATAATAATGTGTTCTTGGTGACGTTTATGGTTTCAAATAACCAACTTTTGAGACAAGTAATCTTGCTATGTTGGCTATTTTCATGTTTTCTGCCACCACATTTTACTGTGTTCTTTTGTTTTCACTTATTATGTAGTCACACTGCACTATACCCCATACTTTAATGACAGTTAATCAGTTGTCTACTAGTACCTGTCACCTGTTGGCTAAGATTAAAGATTTATCTGCACCTGGTCTGGCCAGGTGGTCAGGGTGCACAGGAAGTCATCCAAACTAGTTTAGTTTAGTTTAGTTTAGTTTAGTCGTTGGATCAACATCACGGCACACGGGTGTAACCCATAAGTGCTCCGTTCTCCTCCTAACTCAAACCTGAGTCTGGAGAAACTCAGCACAGTGCACGAACTCCGTAGCACCGGCGATGATCCTGAAATACTTTGGGTAGATATTTAACTCCAAATTTTGCCCGGGCAGCGCCGTTAGGCTACTCTTTCCAACTGCCAAGGGATTTTTTACGTGCGCAACAATACACACGGGCGCCCGATCTCACTACCCAGAGACCAGGGGAAATTTATTACTAGAAGTCCACGAGAAAAAATCCCGCCATCACCGGGGCTTGAACCCGGGACCTCCAGTACTCGAGGCGGACACCATACCTCGCGACCACGCAGCCCCCCCCCCCCCCAACTGCAAACTCGATTCGAATCACCAAATCCCTGTCCACTAACAATACCAAAGGGAGTGGGAGATCACTGTAGTGCATGCCCCATCTCTAACAAAAGAAGTAGAGCCCCATCCTCTTCTGTCTTCAATAACCCTAGAATATGAACCTTGAGTTATCTGCAGGCCTCGTTCTATTAAGTATGTCTAGGAGATATAGATTATGGCCCTGGTGAGAATAATGATTACTAACTGGGAATCTGCCCCTTCTCCAATGATTCTGATAGCTCTGGAGCCCCCTCATTGGTTATCAAATCTGAGGAAAGTCTGGAGAATTTTCTCAGCCTGATTTAGATGAAGAAAACATGGATGTTGAGCAGTTGATAGATCTAGAGTCTTCTATCCCCATTTTAGCGTCATTATGAGTTAATTTATTTTTAAACAATCAAACACATAATCAATCACATTAGATTCTGACAACATGATGTACAAAGAAGTTGTTGACTCACAGATAGGTTTGAACTGATAAATTAACAGAAGGTCAATTTATGTTAATCATTTATTGACTGGGCCTGAGCCTTCTGGCCAGTACATACATCTCTATTGTGTTTTACACAAGATATTAGAAAAGTTGCATATTGGACCAGTTACACACAGACCATCAATAAACAAGCATCAATACATGAGATGTCAACAAGTGTGAAACATAGTAAACATTTTGATGTTGTACATATTAAGTGTGATGGTGATGAATCCACAATTAACTATCAGTTTCCTGAAATTGGGTGTGGTGTGTACCAATGAGAAAAGTAACCTGGTGACTGGAAGATTAGGTAAGCCAGGGTCCATTGACTGATGGATCCACTTCAGGTCTGCCCGTATAGCTCCACTGAAGGCCTCCCCATACTTTGCTCATGGACAAGTCATCCTCCATCTCACCTGTGGTTCATCTCTTTCTCTCGGCCTCCCTCTGTCAGGTCTGATTTAGGTGGTTAGTTTGCTGATGGGTTGGGTGGTTGTTGGTATGTAGCCACCAAGATCACTGATGAATATTCACATAAATATATACATTCCTACCAATACAATATTCTAGAAGTAGGTCGGAAGAAATCTAAATTCCTGAAGTAGGAACTAGTTCCCCTCCCCTCCTTTTCTCTCTAAGCTAGTGTTGGGTTAATTTGGGGTGGTCAGAGTTTATCACACGGTGTACGCCTTGTCTCAGTTGGTACCTGCTGTATGTAAGTTCTCATTTGACCTGGGGTCAGTGAACGTGTACAGTAAGACAGTGACAAGAGTGAGAATATGTCAAGATGCATGTAAATAAATGATATACATTTAGAAAATTTCTTCCACTCAGTGGTGTTTATCGCGTCTATAAATAATTCTCTGTGTTTTCCCAATTAACTTCTTCTTGTGTCTAATAACTCTCTCCCATTATCTGTTGTTGTTGTGTTGAGTGGTGTGTTGAGTGGTGATGAGTGGTGTTGAGTGGTGTTGTGTTTTAAGTTATGTTGAGTAATGAGTTAAGTTCACTTCGTGTGATGGAGTTCCACGAAGCACAACTATTCTGATGCAATGCAGTTCATAAGTGCTCTTATCTAATTAAAATTTGACATAAATATAAATATTTATTCCGTCAAACCCTATTGATTCAATAGATGAAGGAGAAAGGAAAGATTGATTTCTCTTTCAGCTTTCTAGATTGTAAATAGGCATAGATAAGTCTGTTTTTGAACAAGGCACTTATTCTAGTACACGAACTGTCATTTCAGCTGTAGGTAGTGATAGCATCTTTTATCAGTGTTTCTGGTGAAATGCACAAGATTGCTTTCGAATCATCACTTCTCACAGTTGTTTAGAATAGAATGTAGTAGTATAATGCACTTCTTAAAGTTAATAATTATCTCTAAGAATATCAGAGATTGCAATCGAAGAGAGTATTGGAGAGTCATTTTGCCCGGGAACGGCTCTGCGTCGTTAGAATCTACAGTCGAGCATTTTTATATTTCAGAGGTTTTAATTAATAATAATACATTTCAATTGACATTACAAACACGGTTTACCATTACTTGATACCTGATACACCGGGTTCTTAGTCTAATCACGGGACTAACAAGCTCACCCGAAATTCAGACATTCTGCCTCCTCTATTTGAAAATTTGGTCACACAATTTCTGATGTCTGTTCGCCAGGCATGTTTTCGCAGGAGTGCGCTGCTTATCATAATCTATACCGGCGTTGGCGCGAAAGCGGTGTCACATGTCTCTCCCAACCAATGGGGTTCCGAGCTTGGTCTGATGAAATCTTTCTAAGAATCCACGTCATTTGTCACTTGTTCAGTTCCAGTTTCGATGTTAAGTTTTAAGTCCTAGTCTCCGTTTGCGGTTGTGAAGTCAATTTCTTTTAATGTTGTTTCCTCTTTTTGCGGCAGGGGTTGGTAAATGAATAATGGTGGTTGCGTTATGCCACATGGCCCCACTCCAGATTTTTCTATGGTATGGAACTATGTTTCCAACATTTTCAGTTATCAAGCTGTTCCCATCTTTCCCCCCTTGTATTCTCTTCTGCATCTGATTGACCTGGTTCATCAGGCACTGGGTGTCGACTCAGGAAGTCCGCTCCCACATTCATTTTCCCAGGAACATACTCAACCTGGAACGAATAAGGTTGAAGAAGCAGCGACCACCTCATAAGTCGGGCATTCAGAGTCTTAGATGCTGCGAGAAACATGAGCGGTTGATGGTCACATTGCACTGTGAAATGTTTGCCATATAGGTATGCTTGAAATTTCTGTACACTCCATACGAGCGCAAGACATTCTCTCTCGATAGTACTGTAATTTCTCTCTGCTGCATTCAATTTCCTGCTAGCATAGGCTACAGGGAATAGCTCTGATGGTACATCTCCCTTTCTCTGCAACAGCGTTGCCCCAATTCCTATGTTACTGGCATCGGTGCGCAGCACGAATGGTTGGTCGAGGTCTGGTAGATGTAAGACTGGATGAGCAGGTAATGCCTGCTTTAGTGCTGTGAAAGCTCTCTCACAGTCAGCTGACCAAGTGACTTTCTCTGGTTTCCCCTTTTTGGTAAGATCCGTTAAAGGTGCATACAGAGTATTGAAGTCCTTGATGTATTTTTGATAGAATCCACGTAAGGATACAAATGATCTTACATCCTTCTTTGTTTTTGGACGAGGCGCTCTCTGGAGTTTGTCCACATTTCCCTCTTGTGGAGTTATCTGTCCATGAGATATCTTATGACCTAGAAAGTCCAATTCTTGGAATCCTATCTGACACTTCTTTGGTCTAGCCGTCAATCCAGTTTCTCTGAGGCGCCTGAACAAAAGATGCAGGGTTTCTACATGCTCTTCAAATGTTTCAGTGGCGATCAGGATGTCATCCATGAAGTGACTGGTGTCTGGATGCTGTAGTGGGTCAAGTAATTTTCTCATCATACGTGTAAAGACGCTGGGAGCATTACTTAATCCGAATGGAAGAACGTTGAACTCATAGTGTCCTCCAGGCGTGCTGAAAGCTAACCATGGTCTAACTTCCGGTTTTACAGGAATCTGGTAATATCCCTTACTGAGATCAATCCTAGTAAAGTACTTAGCTCGGTTGAGTGCTGTGAAGAGTTTATTCTGATCAGGCAGAGGTTCTGCTTGGAATTCAGTTATAGCATTGAGCTGTCAATAATCGATGCACAATCTATGTTCTCCACTTGGCTTTCTCAATAAGACGACGCAAGCACTGTAAGGTGATTCAGATGGTGAGATTATTCCTGCGGTGAGCAGCTGTTGTATTTCTTCCTCTAAAGTCTTTTGCTTTGCATAAGGAACTGGGTAAGTCTTGACTCGCACAGGCACTGTGTCATTCAACTTCATGTCAAATTCCTCCAAATCAGTTCTTCCTGGCTTATCAGTAAGTACTTCTGCATATTTTGCCATAAGTTCCCTAATCTGCTTTTGCTGATCCTTTGTTAAGTTGGGATTGATTTCCACATCCTTAAAGGTCTCTTTGGCTTGCAGTTGGCACTCGACTCCCATTGTTGATCCTTCTTCGACTTCAGTAGCCACACTCATGGCCATCAGATGTGCAGGTTCGGTGGTTGAGGGTCTTTCGTGATATTTCTTCAAGAGGTTTATGTGAAATACTTTCATCTTGCCTTTGACTGAAATTCTGTAGTTGGTACGTGATATCTTCTCCGTCACTACATAAGGTCCTCTCCATCCTATTTGCAGCTTATTCTGACTGGTTGGAAGCAGCAACATCACCTTCTCTCCTACCTCTAACTCTCTATCCTTTGCCTTGCGGTTGAAGTTACGAGCAATTCTTCGTCTGGCTTGACGTAGATTGACATTCGCTTGTTTCCAACTGTGTTGTAAACGATTTTTCAACTCGGCAACATATGTAGATGCAGTCACGACTGTATCATCTAAAGTATTATCAGTCCATGTTCGCAGTAACGCCTCAAGGGGTCCTTTGATCGGTCGTCCAAACAACAGTGTGGCTGGAGCAAAACCTGTTGAGTGATGGGGTACTTCCCTGTAAGCGAATAAAGCTGCGGGTAAATACAAGTCCCAATCCTCTGTCTTCTCCTGGGCAATTTTGCGCAGGATACTAATCAATGTCCCGTTCCACCTTTCCACAAGTCCATTTGACTGAGGGTGATATAGTGAACTGAAGATATGGCGTGCATGAAAAAGTCTGAAGGTCTCTTCCATGAGCTTACCACGAAACTGTGAACCGTTGTCCGTCAAGATCCTTTGTGGGAATCCTAGACGTGTGAATATTCCTAATAATGCATCAGCGACGTGTTTGGAGTCACAGCTGGGCATAGGAACTGTTCGGCCCACATGGTTGTTGTGTCCACAAGCGTTAATATGAATCGGTTCCGCCTCTTCGTTGCTGAGAGAGGTCCGATTATGTCTACAGCCACTTTCTCAAATGGAATTCCAGTGATTGGCGATTCACCCAACATTGCCGGTGGTGTCCGGTGTTTTGGTGATACTTTCTGACACTGTGGGCATGATTTTACAAACCGTTGTATGTCTGAATTCATCCCTGGCCAAAAGTAGTGAGTGGTAATCCGCTGTGTAGTAGCGTTGATACCCATGTGCCCACTGAATGGTAGACTATGACCCATCTCTAAGATCTGAGTCCTGTATTGAGTTGGTACAACAAGTTGATTAAACTCTTGTCCAGCTCGTCCTGCTTTTCTGTAAAGAAGTGCTGACTTCATGAACAGATCACCTTTACGTAGAGGTAAATGTGATTTTGGCAGTTTTCTGAAGCAGGGTTCCAAGGTGCTGTCGGCCTCTTGTGCCCTCTTCAGTTCCTCCGTTCGAGGGATTGGCGTAGTTGTTTCTGGAGTTTTTGTTGCCTGGGATCGAGTGGTCATGGTCGCCATCGCCACAGGTTGAACAGGTTCTCCTAGAATGATAAATCTACGGCCGAGGATTACAGGATATATCGGATCGTCCAAGATTGATGCCTTGATCGTCCCAGTGACATACCACGAGGCTATGTTCACTTTTGCCACTGGAAGAGACATATTTGTTGAACTCTTCAGTGGTCCCTGTAATTCCACTATTTCCTCTGTCACCTGTTCAGGGTGAACTAAGGATGATGAAACAACACAGTCATACGATAATCCAGTATCATATAAACAGGTCGTTTTGAATCCATTTAGCATGATGGATTCTACAACCGGAATACGAGATGAGGTGTCTTGATGAGGTGTCTGTTTGGACGTTTCACCGGTGCTCACTTTTTTCTCTTTTCGGTTGGCCAAACATGCCGCTGTGTGTGGAGGTGGCTTCTTCCTGCAATTCTGAAATGTGTGACCCCTAATTTTGCAATGGGTACAGAATGGTTTGTCCTCCTTCGGCGCTGTTTGGACTGAGTTTTGAGTGTTTTTCTGGGATTTCCCCTTTTTCCCGGTGGCTACAGTGTTTTCACCCTCTTTTGGCTGTGGAGTTTTGTTTTGAGAGGGGGTGTTGTTCGAACGTCCCTTTCCTCCCATCTCCTTCTGAGATTTCTCAAATCTCTCTGCCAGGATGATTATAGTTTCCAGGCGGTCAGCCCCGTTTTGGGTTAAGAATGCCTTCATTTCGTTCTGCATTTTCCATTTGATCTGATCAATGATAATCATTTCACGGAGTCCTTCAAAATGTTCCTCAAATCCTCCCAAGCAAGTCCATCTTTGTATGTATGACTTCAGTCTTTCGACTAGTTGCGGGTAACTTTCACCCGGTTCCTTCCTTGCGGCTTTGAACCTGAGTTTATAAGATTCGGCGTCCACTTCGAATCGGCTCAAGAGTGCCGTCTTAAGTGTTGTGTAGTTCTGTTGTTCAAGGCCTGCGCTAACTTCGTCGCCCATCTACTTTCTTCAAGCCCACAGCTGACAGCCATTGCCTCGAAGCGTGATAAAAATCCTTCGATGTGGTCAGTCTGTTCATTAAAGGGTTCCAGAGGAAATGATATAGCTCCTGAATTAAGTTGAGAGACGTGAAGAGGTGGTTCTGTTACTGGCGATCCTGATGAGATCCAGACCAGGTGATAACAAAGGCCAAGCGGGGTTTGGCAGCGATGCGGGTGATGGCGGCAGCAAACTGTGAGCAGCGCCATCTATGTCTTCTGTACGAGGGGCTGGTCATGTCTGTTTTGGAGTATGCAATGGCAATCTTGACTCTCAGCCATAAGCAGATAGAAAGGATGGAAAGGATACAGAATGAAGCTATGCGCATTATTCTTGGATGTACAAGAGATACAGCATGCAGGGCGATGCGCTACCTTCTTGATTTTCCAACCATTGAAGAGAGAATACAAGTTTGCAGGGCACGCGCCTACCTCAGAATTAACGCAAACACACAACATCCACTGCATAGTGAAATTAGGAAGGTGAAGGGCAGCAGGTTAAAAAGAGGACGGTCGTGGATGGGTCAAGCCGAAGACATTCTTCAACAGGTGTGTTCACTTGAGGACTTAGAACCTGGCGAGGAGTGGGTGCAAGTGCCAACAGACTTCTGCACATCCTTTTCAGTTTGCATCCAATTAGATAGAAAATGCAGACAAGAAAATCCGGCTGCTGTTGAGGCTGAAGTACAAGCGTTGATTTTCGAGAATTCGCTAGACGGTGACGCGGTCATCTACACAGATGGGTCGGTCGTCCGACATGTGAGAAGCTCATGGGCCTTTACAGCTCGGGCCGGAGGGAGAATTGTGAAGGAGGACTCTGGTGCTTTCACTGAAACCACAAGTAGCCTGACCATGGAAGTCATGGCAGTAAGTAAAGCAATAACATGGCTCGAGACACAGACATTCACCAGGGCTTGTTTCCTTAGCGACTCAATGAACATGATCAAGAGGATAGAGGAGGGGTCGATCCGAAGAGAATGGTTGCTGCCTCTGAAGCGGTCTCGGCTGGCAAAGATTAGTTTCATCTTCGTGCCAGGGCATGCGGGAGTACAAGGAAATGAGCGGGCTGACAAGCTCGCAGGTGAGGCTACTGTGGAGGGCGGACGCGCCATGGACCAGGCTGACATTCTGAATGCTCTACGTGATGTGAGACTTTTGCGAGAACCAAGTGATGACTGTGAATCTACAACAATGGCCAGACTGCTAGAGCATCAAATTAAAAGAGGTGTGGCCAAACAAGAACACTACGCAGGAAGCCAAAGAAGATTGATAAACCAACACAGAACTGGCGTCGTTAGCCGCTACACGCTGCGGGATTTGCTGAGGAGGGGATCCGAGCACTTATGGACTGAATGGTTCGATGTGCAGCGAGGATGATCTGTCGACTAACTAACTAACTAACTAACTGATGAGGTTGAGGGTGTAGGACCACTCCCTTTCTCTATTCTCCGGATCTCCACTTCAATCTCCATTCTCCTCAACTCCAGTTGGTGTTGACGCTCTCTCTCCTTATCTTCCATTTCAGCCTGTAGTCGTTTCTCTTTCTCCTCCAATTCTGCCTGAAGTCGTTTTTCCCTCTCAGCCAATTCAGCCTGAAGCTGTTTTTCCCTCTCAGCCAATTCAGCCTGAAGCTGTTTTTCTTTGAGAGCCAATTCCGCTTGCAGTCTTTCTCTTTTGTCGAATGCATCTGAAACATAGTTAGCTAGCTCAAGGCCATCTAACCCGCATTCTCTACCTGTTTCTGTTATTTGGGCTCTAAACTTTGCAGTTTCCGCCATGTCTATAATTTATTGCTTTGTTCTGCCAAAAATATAATTGCAGTTAGTCTGATCCGCGTAAGCTTGTCAGTCCCTGATCTGCAAATATACAACAGAGCATATGCAATATTAAAAACACCCTATGTTATGTCTGTCTGTCAATGCTGGAAAAGCCAAAGGCAGCAGGCACTGAAGTAACCAGATTTAATTCCTAGTAAAGAAAAGAATCTGAAATTAGACAGAGTTTTCCCAACGGATAAGATTTTCCGGTGGTTGATGAAATGCTGTTAAGTTCAGACTCCACAGGAAAAGAACACCTTCTCTGGAAGAGAAGTAGTGTTGGTATAGTAGATACACACTATATATTTCACCTGGAGCACCTCTTTCTGAAGTATAAGCCTATTTGAACATGGCCCCCTTCTCCAGGAGGAAAGATCAGTCACCTACTCTTATTTATCTATAAATGTCATTCATATCATGTGGCTGTCAATCAATACCCCACATGGTATCTGTTAAACATTCTAGAAAATGACAATGTTCAAAATCTAAAGATATCTGTGTTAATGTAATTGTTTAAAGGTTAATATATGGGAACCATCCAGGACGTAGCCGACAATATGTCATATTTTTTTTTGAATGGAGTGGGAGATCACTGTAGTGCATGCCCCATCTCTAATAAAAGAAGTAGAGCCCCATCCTCTTCTATCTTTAATAACCCCAGAATATGAACCTTGAGTTATCTGCAGGCCTCGTTCTATTAAGTATATCTAGGAGATATAGATTATGGCCCTGGTGAGAATAATGATTACTAACTGGGAATCTGCCCCTTCTCCAATGATTCTGATAGCTCTGGAGCCCCCTCATTGGTTATCAAATCTGAGGAAAGTCTGGAGAATTTTCTCAGCCTGATTTAGATGAAGAAAACATGGATGTTGAGCAGTTGATAGATCTAGAGTCTTCTATCCCCATTTTAGCGTCATTATGAGTTAATTTATTTTTAAACAATCAAACACATAATCAATCACATTAGATTCTGACAACATGATGTACAAAGAAGTTGTTGACTCACAGATAGGTTTGAACTGATAAATTAACAGAAGGTCAATTCATGTTAATCATTTATTGACTGGGCCTGAGCCTTCTGGCCAGTACATACATCTCTATTGTGTTTTACACAAGATATTAGAAAAGTTGCATATTGGACCAGTTACACACAGACCATCAATAAACAAGCATCAATACATGAGATGTCAACAAGTGTGAAACATAGTAAACATTTTGATGTTGTACATATTAAGTGTGATGGTGATGAATCCACAATTAACTATCAGTTTCCTGAAATTGGGTGTGGTGTGTACCAATGAGAAAAGTAACCTGGTGACTGGAAGATTAGGTAAGCCAGGGTCCATTGACTGATGGATCCACTTCAGGTCTGCCCGTATAGCTCCACTGAAGGCCTCCCCATACTTTGCTCATGGACAAGTCATCCTCCATCTCACCTGTGGTTCATCTCTTTCTCTCGGCCTCCCTCTGTCAGGTCTGATTTAGGTGGTTAGTTTGCTGATGGGTTGGGTGGTTGTTGGTATGTAGCCACCAAGATCACTGATGAATATTCACATAAATATATACATTCCTACCAATACAATATTCTAGAAGTAGGTCGGAAGAAATCTAAATTCCTGAAGTAGGAACTAGTTCCCCTCCCCTCCTTTTCTCTCTAAGCTAGTGTTGGGTTAATTTGGGGTGGTCAGAGTTTATCACACGGTGTACGCCTTGTCTCAGTTGGTACCTGCTGTATGTAAGTTCTCATTTGACCTGGGGTCAGTGAACGTGTACAGTAAGACAGTGACAAGAGTGAGAATATGTCAAGATGCATGTAAATAAATGATATACATTTAGAAAATTTCTTCCACTCAGTGGTGTTTATCGCGTGTATAAATAATTCTCTGTGTTTTCCCAATTAACTTCTTCTTGTGTCTAATAACTCTCTCCCATTATCTGTTGTTGTTGTGTTGAGTGGTGTGTTGTGTGGTGATGAGTGGTGTTGAGTGGTGTTGTGTTTTAAGTTATGTTGAGTAATGAGTTAAGTTCACTTCGTGTGATGGAGTTCCACGAAGCACAACTATTCTGATGCAATGCAGTTCATAAGTGCTCTTATCTAATTAAAATTTGACATAAATATAAATATTTATTCCGTCAAACCCTATTGATTCAATAGATGAAGGAGAAAGGAAAGATTGATTTCTCTTTCAGCTTTCTAGATTGTAAATAGGCATAGATAAGTCTGTTTTTGAACAAGGCACTTATTCTAGTACACGAACTGTCATTTCAGCTGTAGGTAGTGATAGCATCTTTTATCAGTGTTTCTGGTGAAATGCACAAGATTGCTTTCGAATCATCACTTCTCACAGTTGTTTAGAATAGAATGTAGTAGTATAATGCACTTCTTAAAGTTAATAATTATCTCTAAGAATATCAGAGATTGCAATCGAAGAGAGTATTGGAGAGTCATTTTGCCCGGGAACGGCTCTGCGTCGTTAGAATCTACAGTCGAGCATTTTTATATTTCAGAGGTTTTAATTAATAATAATACATTTCAATTGACATTACAAACACGGTTTACCATTACTTGATACCTGATACACCGGGTTCTTAGTCTAATCACGGGACTAACAAGCTCACCCGAAATTCAGACATTCTGCCTCCTCTATTTGAAAATTTGGTCACACAATTTCTGATGTCTGTTCGCCAGGCATGTTTTCGCAGGAGTGCGCTGCTTATCATAATCTATACCGGCGTTGGCGCGAAAGCGGTGTCACATGTCTCTCCCAACCAATGGGGTTCCGAGCTTGGTCTGATGAAATCTTTCTAAGAATCCACGTCATTTGTCACTTGTTCAGTTCCAGTTTCGATGTTAAGTTTTAAGTCCTAGTCTCCGTTTGCGGTTGTGAAGTCAATTTCTTTTAATGTTGTTTCCTCTTTTTGCGGCAGGGGTTGGTAAATGAATAATGGTGGTTGCGTTATGCCACATGGCCCCACTCCAGATTTTTCTATGGTATGGAACTATGTTTCCAACATTTTCAGTTATCAAGCTGTTCCCATCTTTCCTCCCTTGTATTCTCTTCTGCATCTGATTGACCTGGTTCATCAGGCACTGGGTGTCGACTCAGGAAGTCCGCTCCCACATTCATTTTCCCAGGAACATACTCAACCTGGAACGAGTAAGGTTGAAGAAGCAGCGACCACCTCATAAGTCGGGCATTCAGAGTCTTAGATGCTGCGAGAAACATGAGCGGTTGATGGTCACATTGCACTGTGAAATGTTTGCCATATAGGTATGCTTGAAATTTCTGTACACTCCATACGAGCGCAAGACATTCTCTCTCGATAGTACTGTAATTTCTCTCTGCTGCATTCAATTTCCTGCTAGCATAGGCTACAGGGAATAGCTCTGATGGTACATCTCCCTTTCTCTGCAACAGCGTTGCCCCAATTCCTATGTTACTGGCATCGGTGCGCAGCACGAATGGTTGGTCGAGGTCTGGTAGATGTAAGACTGGATGAGCAGGTAATGCCTGCTTTAGTGCTGTGAAAGCTCTCTCACAGTCAGCTGACCAAGTGACTTTCTCTGGTTTCCCCTTTTGGGTAAGATCCGTTAAAGGTGCATACAGAGTATTGAAGTCCTTGATGTATTTTTGATAGAATCCACGTAAGGATACAAATGATCTTACATCCTTCTTTGTTTTTGGACGAGGCGCTCTCTGGAGTTTGTCCACATTTCCCTCTTGTGGAGTTATCTGTCCATGAGATATCTTATGACCTAGAAAGTCCAATTCTTGGAATCCTATCTGACACTTCTTTGGTCTAGCCGTCAATCCAGTTTCTCTGAGGCGCCTGAACAAAAGATGCAGGGTTTCTACATGCTCTTCAAATGTTTCAGTGGCGATCAGGATGTCATCCATGAAGTGACTGGTGTCTGGATGCTGTAGTGGGTCAAGTAATTTTCTCATCATACGTGTAAAGACGCTGGGAGCATTACTTAATCCGAATGGAAGAACGTTGAACTCATAGTGTCCTCCAGGCGTGCTGAAAGCTAACCATGGTCTAACTTCCGGTTTTACAGGAATCTGGTAATATCCCTTACTGAGATCAATCCTAGTAAAGTACTTAGCTCGGTTGAGTGCTGTGAAGAGTTTATTCTGATCAGGCAGAGGTTCTGCTTGGAATTCAGTTATAGCATTGAGCTGTCAATAATCGATGCACAATCTATGTTCTCCACTTGGCTTTCTCAATAAGACGACGCAAGCACTGTAAGGTGATTCAGATGGTGAGATTATTCCTGCGGTGAGCAGCTGTTGTATTTCTTCCTCTAAAGTCTTTTGCTTTGCATAAGGAACTGGGTAAGTCTTGACTCGCACAGGCACTGTGTCATTCAACTTCATGTCAAATTCCTCCAAATCAGTTCTTCCTGGCTTATCAGTAAGTACTTCTGCATATTTTGCCATAAGTTCCCTAATCTGCTTTTGCTGATCCTTTGTTAAGTTGGGATTGATTTCCACATCCTTAAAGGTCTCTTTGGCTTGCAGTTGGCACTCGACTCCCATTGTTGATCCTTCTTCGACTTCAGTAGCCACACTCATGGCCATCAGATGTGCAGGTTCGGTGGTTGAGGGTCTTTCATGATATTTCTTCAAGAGGTTTATGTGAAATACTTTCATCTTGCCTTTGACTGAAATTCTGTAGTTGGTACGTGAGATCTTCTCCGTCACTACATAAGGTCCTCTCCATCCTATTTGCAGCTTATTCTGACTGGTTGGAAGCAGCAACATCACCTTCTCTCCTACCTCTAACTCTCTATCCTTTGCCTTGCGGTTGAAGTTACGAGCAATTCTTCGTCTGGCTTGACGTAGATTGACATTCGCTTGTTTCCAACTGTGTTGTAAACGATTTTTCAACTAGGCAACATATGTAGATGCAGTCACGACTATATCATCTAAAGTATTATCAGTCCATGTTCGCAGTAACGCCTCAAGGGGTCCTTTGATCGGTCGTCCAAACAACAGTGTGGCTGGAGCAAAACCTGTTGAGTGATGGGGTACTTCCCTGTAAGCGAATAAAGCTGCGGGTAAATACAAGTCCCAATCCTCTGTCTTCTCCTGGGCAATTTTGCGCAGGATACTAATCAATGTCCCGTTCCACCTTTCCACAAGTCCATTTGACTGAGGGTGATATGGTGAACTGAAGATATGGCGTGCATGAAAAAGTCTGAAGGTCTCTTCCATGAGCTTACCACGAAACTGTGAACCGTTGTCCGTCAAGATCCTTTGTGGGAATCCTAGACGTGTGAATATTCCTAATAATGCATCAGCGACGTGTTTGGAGTCACAGCTGGGCATAGGAACTGTTCGGCCCACATGGTTGTTGTGTCCACAAGCGTTAATATGAATCGGTTTCGCCTCTTCGTTGCTGAGAGAGGTCCGATTATGTCTACAGCCACTTTCTCAAATGGAATTCCAGTGATTGGCGATTCACCCAACATTGCCGGTGGTGTCCGGTGTTTTGGTGATACTTTCTGACACTGTGGGCATGATTTTACAAACCGTTGTATGTCTGAATTCATCCCTGGCCAAAAGTAGTGAGTGGTAATCCGCTGTGTAGTAGCGTTGATACCCATGTGCCCACTGAATGGTAGACTATGACCCATCTCTAAGATCTGAGTCCTGTATTGAGTTGGTACAACAAGTTGATTAAACTCTTGTCCAGCTCGTCCTGCTTTTCTGTAAAGAAGTGCTGACTTCATGAACAGATCACCTTTACGTAGAGGTAAATGTGATTTTGGCAGTTTTCTGAAGCAGGGTTCCAAGGTGCTGTCGGCCTCTTGTGCCCTCTTCAGTTCCTCCGTTCGAGGGATTGGCGTAGTTGTTTCTGGAGTTTTTGTTGCCTGGGATCGAGTGGTCATGGTCGCCATCGCCACAGGTTGAACAGGTTCTCCTAGAATGATAAATCTACGGCCGAGGATTACAGGATATATCGGATCGTCCAAGATTGATGCCTTGATCGTCCCAGTGACATACCACGAGGCTATGTTCACTTTTGCCACTGGAAGAGACATATTTGTTGAACTCTTCAGTGGTCCCTGTAATTCCACTATTTCCTCTGTCACCTGTTCAGGGTGAACTAAGGATGATGAAACAACACAGTCATACGATAATCCAGTATCATATAAACAGGTCGTTTTGAATCCATTTAGCATGATGGATTCTACAACCGGAATACGAGATGAGGTGTCTTGATGAGGTGTCTGTTTGGATGTTTCACCGGTGCTCACTTTTTTCTCTTTTCGGTTGGCCAAACATGCCGCTGTGTGTGGAGGTGGCTTCTTCCTGCAATTCTGAAATGTGTGACCCCTAATTTTGCAATGGGTACAGAATGGTTTGTCCTCCTTCGGCGCTGTTTGGACTGAGTTTTGAGTGTTTTTCTGGGATTTCCCCTTTTTCCCGGTGGCTACAGTGTTTTCACCCTCTTTTGGCTGTGGAGTTTTGTTTTGAGAGGGGGTGTTGTTCGAACGTCCCTTTCCTCCCATCTCCTTCTGAGATTTCTCAAATCTCTCTGCCAGGATGATTATAGTTTCCAGGCGGTCAGCCCCGTTTTGGGTTAAGAATGCCTTCATTTCGTTCTGCATTTTCCATTTGATCTGATCAATGATAATCATTTCACGGAGTCCTTCAAAATGTTCCTCAAATCCTCCCAAGCAAGTCCATCTTTGTATGTATGACTTCAGTCTTTCGACTAGTTGCGCGTAACTTTCACCCGGTTCCTTCCTTGCGGCTTTGAACCTGAGTTTATAAGATTCGGCGTCCACTTCGAATCGGCTCAAGAGTGCCGTCTTAAGTGTTGTGTAGTTCTGTTGTTCAAGGCCTGCGCTAACTTCGTCGCCCATCTACTTTCTTCAAGCCCACAGCTGACAGCCATTGCCTCGAAGCGTGATAAAAATCCTTCGATGTGGTCAGTCTGTTCATTAAAGGGTTCCAGAGGAAATGACATAGCTCCTGAATTAAGTTGAGAGACGTGAAGAGGTGGTTCTGTTACTGGCGATCCTGATGAGGTTGAGGGTGTAGGACCACTCCCTTTCTCTATTCTCCGGATCTCCACTTCAATCTCCATTCTCCTCAACTCCAGTTGGTGTTGACGCTCTCTCTCCTTATCTTCCATTTCAGCCTGTAGTCGTTTCTCTTTCTCCTCCAATTCTGCCTGAAGTCGTTTTTCCCTCTCAGCCAATTCAGCCTGAAGCTGTTTTTCCCTCTCAGCCAATTCAGCCTGAAGCTGTTTTTCTTTGAGAGCCAATTCCGCTTGCAGTCTTTCTCTTTTGTCGAATGCATCTGAAACATAGTTAGCTAGCTCAAGGCCATCTAACCCGCATTCTCTACCTGTTTCTGTTATTTGGGCTCTAAACTTTGCAGTTTCCGCCATGTCTATAATTTATTGCTTTGTTCTGCCAAAAATATAATTGCAGTTAGTCTGATCCGCGTAAGCTTGTCAGTCCCTGATCTGCAAATATACAACAGAGCATATGCAATATTAAAAACACCCTATGTTATGTCTGTCTGTCAATGCTGGAAAAGCCAAAGGCAGCAGGCACTGAAGTAACCAGATTTAATTCCTAGTAAAGAAAAGAATCTGAAATTAGACAGAGTTTTCCCAACGGATAAGATTTTCCGGTGGTTGATGAAATGCTGTTAAGTTCAGACTCCACAGGAAAAGAACACCTTCTCTGGAAGAGAAGTAGTGTTGGTATAGTAGATACACACTATATATTTCACCTGGAGCACCTCTTTCTGAAGTATAAGCCTATTTGAACATGGCCCCCTTCTCCAGGAGGAAAGATCAGTCACCTACTCTTATTTATCTATAAATGTCATTCATATCATGTGGCTGTCAATCAATACCCCACATGGTATCTGTTAAACATTCTAGAAAATGACAATGTTCAAAATCTAAAGATATCTGTGTTAATGTAATTGTTTAAAGGTTAATATATGGGGACCATCCAGGACGTAGCCGACAATATGTCATATTTTTTTTTGAATGGAGTGGGAGATCACTGTAGTGCATGCCCCATCTCTAATAAAAGAAGTAGAGCCCCATCCTCTTCTATCTTCAATAACCCCAGAATATGAACCTTGAGTTATCTGCAGGCCTCGTTCTATTAAGTATATCTAGGAGATATAGATTATGGCCCTGGTGAGAATAATGATTACTAACTGGGAATCTGCCCCTTCTCCAATGATTCTGATAGCTCTGGAGCCCCCTCATTGGTTATCAAATCTGAGGAAAGTCTGGAGAATTTTCTCAGCCTGATTTAGATGAAGAAAACATGGATGTTGAGCAGTTGATAGATCTAGAGTCTTCTATCCCCATTTTAGCGTCATTATGAGTTAATTTATTTTTAAACAATCAAACACATAATCAATCACATTAGATTCTGACAACATGATGTACAAAGAAGTTGTTGACTCACAGATAGGTTTGAACTGATAAATTAACAGAAGGTCAATTCATGTTAATCATTTATTGACTGGGCCTGAGCCTTCTGGCCAGTACATACATCTCTATTGTGTTTTACACAAGATATTAGAAAAGTTGCATATTGGACCAGTTACACACAGACCATCAATAAACAAGCATCAATACATGAGATGTCAACAAGTGTGAAACATAGTAAACATTTTGATGTTGTACATATTAAGTGTGATGGTGATGAATCCACAATTAACTATCAGTTTCCTGAAATTGGGTGTGGTGTGTACCAATGAGAAAAGTAACCTGGTGACTGGAAGATTAGGTAAGCCAGGGTCCATTGACTGATGGATCCACTTCAGGTCTGCCCGTATAGCTCCACTGAAGGCCTCCCCATACTTTGCGCATGGACAAGTCATCCTCCATCTCACCTGTGGTTCATCTCTTTCTCTCGGCCTCCCTCTGTCAGGTCTGATTTAGGTGGTTAGTTTGCTGATGGGTTGGGTGGTTGTTGGTATGTAGCCACCAAGATCACTGATGAATATTCACATAAATATATACATTCCTACCAATACAATATTCTAGAAGTAGGTCGGAAGAAATCTAAATTCCTGAAGTAGGAACTAGTTCCCCTCCCCTCCTTTTCTCTCTAAGCTAGTGTTGGGTTAATTTGGGGTGGTCAGAGTTTATCACACGGTGTACGCCTTGTCTCAGTTGGTACCTGCTGTATGTAAGTTCTCATTTGACCTGGGGTCAGTGAACGTGTACAGTAAGACAGTGACAAGAGTGAGAATATGTCAAGATGCATGTAAATAAATGATATACATTTAGAAAATTTCTTCCACTCAGTGGTGTTTATCGCGTGTATAAATAATTCTCTGTGTTTTCCCAATTAACTTCTTCTTGTGTCTAATAACTCTCTCCCATTATCTGTTGTTGTTGTGTTGAGTGGTGTGTTGTGTGGTGATGAGTGGTGTTGAGTGGTGTTGTGTTTTAAGTTATGTTGAGTAATGAGTTAAGTTCACTTCGTGTGATGGAGTTCCACGAAGCACAACTATTCTGATGCAATGCAGTTCATAAGTGCTCTTATCTAATTAAAATTTGACATAAATATAAATATTTATTCCGTCAAACCCTATTGATTCAATAGATGAAGGAGAAAGGAAAGATTGATTTCTCTTTCAGCTTTCTAGATTGTAAATAGGCATAGATAAGTCTGTTTTTGAACAAGGCACTTATTCTAGTACACGAACTGTCATTTCAGCTGTAGGTAGTGATAGCATCTTTTATCAGTGTTTCTGGTGAAATGCACAAGATTGCTTTCGAATCATCACTTCTCACAGTTGTTTAGAATAGAATGTAGTAGTATAATGCACTTCTTAAAGTTAATAATTATCTCTAAGAATATCAGAGATTGCAATCGAAGAGAGTATTGGAGAGTCATTTTGCCCGGGAACGGCTCTGCGTCGTTAGAATCTACAGTCGAGCATTTTTATATTTCAGAGGTTTTAATTAATAATAATACATTTCAATTGACATTACAAACACGGTTTACCATTACTTGATACCTGATACACCGGGTTCTTAGTCTAATCACGGGACTAACAAGCTCACCCGAAATTCAGACATTCTGCCTCCTCTATTTGAAAATTTGGTCACACAATTTCTGATGTCTGTTCGCCAGGCATGTTTTCGCAGGAGTGCGCTGCTTATCATAATCTATACCGGCGTTGGCGCGAAAGCGGTGTCACATGTCTCTCCCAACCAATGGGGTTCCGAGCTTGGTCTGATGAAATCTTTCTAAGAATCCACGTCATTTGTCACTTGTTCAGTTCCAGTTTCGATGTTAAGTTTTAAGTCCTAGTCTCCGTTTGCGGTTGTGAAGTCAATTTCTTTTAATGTTGTTTCCTCTTTTTGCGGCAGGGGTTGGTAAATGAATAATGGTGGTTGCGTTATGCCACATGGCCCCACTCCAGATTTTTCTATGGTATGGAACTATGTTTCCAACATTTTCAGTTATCAAGCTGTTCCCATCTTTCCTCCCTTGTATTCTCTTCTGCATCTGATTGACCTGGTTCATCAGGCACTGGGTGTCGACTCAGGAAGTCCGCTCCCACATTCATTTTCCCAGGAACATACTCAACCTGGAACGAGTAAGGTTGAAGAAGCAGCGACCACCTCATAAGTCGGGCATTCAGAGTCTTAGATGCTGCGAGAAACATAAGCGGTTGATGGTCACATTGCACTGTGAAATGTTTGCCATATAGGTATGCTTGAAATTTCTGTACACTCCATACGAGCGCAAGACATTCTCTCTCGATAGTACTGTAATTTCTCTCTGCTGCATTCAATTTCCTGCTAGCATAGGCTACAGGGAATAGCTCTGATGGTACATCTCCCTTTCTCTGCAACAGCGTTGCCCCAATTCCTATGTTACTGGCATCGGTGCGCAGCACGAATGGTTGGTCGAGGTCTGGTAGATGTAAGACTGGATGAGCAGGTAATGCCTGCTTTAGTGCTGTGAAAGCTCTCTCACAGTCAGCTGACCAAGTGACTTTCTCTGGTTTCCCCTTTTTGGTAAGATCCGTTAAAGGTGCATACAGAGTATTGAAGTCCTTGATGTATTTTTGATAGAATCCACGTAAGGATACAAATGATCTTACATCCTTCTTTGTTTTTGGACGAGGCGCTCTCTGGAGTTTGTCCACATTTCCCTCTTGTGGAGTTATCTGTCCATGAGATATCTTATGACCTAGAAAGTCCAATTCTTGGAATCCTATCTGACACTTCTTTGGTCTAGCCGTCAATCCAGTTTCTCTGAGGCGCCTGAACAAAAGATGCAGGGTTTCTACATGCTCTTCAAATGTTTCAGTGGCGATCAGGATGTCATCCATGAAGTGACTGGTGTCTGGATGCTGTAGTGGGTCAAGTAATTTTCTCATCATACGTGTAAAGACGCTGGGAGCATTACTTAATCCGAATGGAAGAACGTTGAACTCATAGTGTCCTCCAGGCGTGCTGAAAGCTAACCATGGTCTAACTTCCGGTTTTACAGGAATCTGGTAATATCCCTTACTGAGATCAATCCTAGTAAAGTACTTAGCTCGGTTGAGTGCTGTGAAGAGTTTATTCTGATCAGGCAGAGGTTCTGCTTGGAATTCAGTTATAGCATTGAGCTGTCAATAATCGATGCACAATCTATGTTCTCCACTTGGCTTTCTCAATAAGACGACGCAAGCACTGTAAGGTGATTCAGATGGTGAGATTATTCCTGCGGTGAGCAGCTGTTGTATTTCTTCCTCTAAAGTCTTTTGCTTTGCATAAGGAACTGGGTAAGTCTTGACTCGCACAGGCACTGTGTCATTCAACTTCATGTCAAATTCCTCCAAATCAGTTCTTCCTGGCTTATCAGTAAGTACTTCTGCATATTTTGCCATAAGTTCCCTAATCTGCTTTTGCTGATCCTTTGTTAAGTTGGGATTGATTTCCACATCCTTAAAGGTCTCTTTGGCTTGCAGTTGGCACTCGACTCCCATTGTTGATCCTTCTTCGACTTCAGTAGCCACACTCATGGCCATCAGATGTGCAGGTTCGGTGGTTGAGGGTCTTTCATGATATTTCTTCAAGAGGTTTATGTGAAATACTTTCATCTTGCCTTTGACTGAAATTCTGTAGTTGGTACGTGAGATCTTCTCCGTCACTACATAAGGTCCTCTCCATCCTATTTGCAGCTTATTCTGACTGGTTGGAAGCAGCAACATCACCTTCTCTCCTACCTCTAACTCTCTATCCTTTGCCTTGCGGTTGAAGTTACGAGCAATTCTTCGTCTGGCTTGACGTAGATTGACATTCGCTTGTTTCCAACTGTGTTGTAAACGATTTTTCAACTCGGCAACATATGTAGATGCAGTCACGACTGTATCATCTAAAGTATTATCAGTCCATGTTCGCAGTAACGCCTCAAGGGGTCCTTTGATCGGTCGTCCAAACAACAGTGTGGCTGGAGCAAAACCTGTTGAGTGATGGGGTACTTCCCTGTAAGCGAATAAAGCTGCGGGTAAATACAAGTCCCAATCCTCTGTCTTCTCCTGGGCAATTTTGCGCAGGATACTAATCAATGTCCCGTTCCACCTTTCCACAAGTCCATTTGACTGAGGGTGATATGGTGAACTGAAGATATGGCGTGCATGAAAAAGTCTGAAGGTCTCTTCCATGAGCTTACCACGAAACTGTGAACCGTTGTCCGTCAAGATCCTTTGTGGGAATCCTAGACGTGTGAATATTCCTAATAATGCATCAGCGACGTGTTTGGAGTCACAGCTGGGCATAGGAACTGTTCGGCCCACATGGTTGTTGTGTCCACAAGCGTTAATATGAATCGGTTTCGCCTCTTCGTTGCTGAGAGAGGTCCGATTATGTCTACAGCCACTTTCTCAAATGGAATTCCAGTGATTGGCGATTCACCCAACATTGCCGGTGGTGTCCGGTGTTTTGGTGATACTTTCTGACACTGTGGGCATGATTTTACAAACCGTTGTATGTCTGAATTCATCCCTGGCCAAAAGTAGTGAGTGGTAATCCGCTGTGTAGTAGCGTTGATACCCATGTGCCCACTGAATGGTAGACTATGACCCATCTCTAAGATCTGAGTCCTGTATTGAGTTGGTACAACAAGTTGATTAAACTCTTGTCCAGCTCGTCCTGCTTTTCTGTAAAGAAGTGCTGACTTCATGAACAGATCACCTTTACGTAGAGGTAAATGTGATTTTGGCAGTTTTCTGAAGCAGGGTTCCAAGGTGCTGTCGGCCTCTTGTGCCCTCTTCAGTTCCTCCGTTCGAGGGATTGGCGTAGTTGTTTCTGGAGTTTTTGTTGCCTGGGATCGAGTGGTCATGGTCGCCATCGCCACAGGTTGAACAGGTTCTCCTAGAATGATAAATCTACGGCCGAGGATTACAGGATATATCGGATCGTCCAAGATTGATGCCTTGATCGTCCCAGTGACATACCACGAGGCTATGTTCACTTTTGCCACTGGAAGAGACATATTTGTTGAACTCTTCAGTGGTCCCTGTAATTCCACTATTTCCTCTGTCACCTGTTCAGGGTGAACTAAGGATGATGAAACAACACAGTCATACGATAATCCAGTATCATATAAACAGGTCGTTTTGAATCCATTTAGCATGATGGATTCTACAACCGGAATACGAGATGAGGTGTCTTAATGAGGTGTCTGTTTGGACGTTTCACCGGTGCTCACTTTTTTCTCTTTTCGGTTGGCCAAACATGCCGCTGTGTGTGGAGGTGGCTTCTTCCTGCAATTCTGAAATGTGTGACCCCTAATTTTGCAATGGGTACAGAATGGTTTGTCCTCCTTCGGCGCTGTTTGGACTGAGTTTTGAGTGTTTTTCTGGGATTTCCCCTTTTTCCCGGTGGCTACAGTGTTTTCACCCTCTTTTGGCTGTGGAGTTTTGTTTTGAGAGGGGGTGTTGTTCGAACGTCCCTTTCCTCCCATCTCCTTCTGAGATTTCTCAAATCTCTCTGCCAGGATGATTATAGTTTCCAGGCGGTCAGCCCCGTTTTGGGTTAAGAATGCCTTCATTTCGTTCTGCATTTTCCATTTGATCTGATCAATGATAATCATTTCACGGAGTCCTTCAAAATGTTCCTCAAATCCTCCCAAGCAAGTCCATCTTTGTATGTATGACTTCAGTCTTTCGACTAGTTGCGCGTAACTTTCACCCGGTTCCTTCCTTGCGGCTTTGAACCTGAGTTTATAAGATTCGGCGTCCACTTCGAATCGGCTCAAGAGTGCCGTCTTAAGTGTTGTGTAGTTCTGTTGTTCAAGGCCTGCGCTAACTTCGTCGCCCATCTACTTTCTTCAAGCCCACAGCTGACAGCCATTGCCTCGAAGCGTGATAAAAATCCTTCGATGTGGTCAGTCTGTTCATTAAAGGGTTCCAGAGGAAATGACATAGCTCCTGAATTAAGTTGAGAGACGTGAAGAGGTGGTTCTGTTACTGGCGATCCTGATGAGGTTGAGGGTGTAGGACCACTCCCTTTCTCTATTCTCCGGATCTCCACTTCAATCTCCATTCTCCTCAACTCCAGTTGGTGTTGACGCTCTCTCTCCTTATCTTCCATTTCAGCCTGTAGTCGTTTCTCTTTCTCCTCCAATTCTGCCTGAAGTCGTTTTTCCCTCTCAGCCAATTCAGCCTGAAGCTGTTTTTCCCTCTCAGCCAATTCAGCCTGAAGCTGTTTTTCTTTGAGAGCCAATTCCGCTTGCAGTCTTTCTCTTTTGTCGAATGCATCTGAAACATAGTTAGCTAGCTCAAGGCCATCTAACCCGCATTCTCTACCTGTTTCTGTTATTTGGGCTCTAAACTTTGCAGTTTCCGCCATGTCTATAATTTATTGCTTTGTTCTGCCAAAAATATAATTGCAGTTAGTCTGATCCGCGTAAGCTTGTCAGTCCCTGATCTGCAAATATACAACAGAGCATATGCAATATTAAAAACACCCTATGTTATGTCTGTCTGTCAATGCTGGAAAAGCCAAAGGCAGCAGGCACTGAAGTAACCAGATTTAATTCCTAGTAAAGAAAAGAATCTGAAATTAGACAGAGTTTTCCCAACGGATAAGATTTTCCGGTGGTTGATGAAATGCTGTTAAGTTCAGACTCCACAGGAAAAGAACACCTTCTCTGGAAGAGAAGTAGTGTTGGTATAGTAGATACACACTATATATTTCACCTGGAGCACCTCTTTCTGAAGTATAAGCCTATTTGAACATGGCCCCCTTCTCCAGGAGGAAAGATCAGTCACCTACTCTTATTTATCTATAAATGTCATTCATATCATGTGGCTGTCAATCAATACCCCACATGGTATCTGTTAAACATTCTAGAAAATGACAATGTTCAAAATCTAAAGATATCTGTGTTAATGTAATTGTTTAAAGGTTAATATATGGGGACCATCCAGGACGTAGCCGACAATATGTCATATTTTTTTTTTGAATTGAGTGGGAGATCACTGTAGTGCATGCCCCATCTCTAATAAAAGAAGTAGAGCCCCATCCTCTTCTATCTTCAATAACCCCAGAATATGAACCTTGAGTTATCTGCAGGCCTCGTTCTATTAAGTATGTCTAGGAGATATAGATTATGGCCCTGGTGAGAATAATGATTACTAACTGGGAATCTGCCCCTTCTCCAATGATTCTGATAGCTCTGGAGCCCCCTCATTGGTTATCAAATCTGAGGAAAGTCTGGAGAATTTTCTCAGCCTGATTTAGATGAAGAAAACATGGATGTTGAGCAGTTGATAGATCTAGAGTCTTCTATCCCCATTTTAGCGTCATTATGAGTTAATTTATTTTTAAACAATCAAACACATAATCAATCACATTAGATTCTGACAACATGATGTACAAAGAAGTTGTTGACTCACAGATAGGTTTGAACTGATAAATTAACAGAAGGTCAATTCATGTTAATCATTTATTGACTGGGCCTGAGCCTTCTGGCCAGTACATACATCTCTATTGTGTTTTACACAAGATATTAGAAAAGTTGCATATTGGACCAGTTACACACAGACCATCAATAAACAAGCATCAATACATGAGATGTCAACAAGTGTGAAACATAGTAAACATTTTGATGTTGTACATATTAAGTGTGATGGTGATGAATCCACAATTAACTATCAGTTTCCTGAAATTGGGTGTGGTGTGTACCAATGAGAAAAGTAACCTGGTGACTGGAAGATTAGGTAAGCCAGGGTCCATTGACTGATGGATCCACTTCAGGTCTGCCCGTATAGCTTCACTGAAGGCCTCCCCATACTTTGCTCATGGACAAGTCATCCTCCATCTCACCTGTGGTTCATCTCTTTCTCTCGGCCTCCCTCTGTCAGGTCTGATTTAGGTGGTTAGTTTGCTGATGGGTTGGGTGGTTGTTGGTATGTAGCCACCAAGATCACTGATGAATATTCACATAAATATATACATTCCTACCAATACAATATTCTAGAAGTAGGTCGGAAGAAATCTAAATTCCTGAAGTAGGAACTAGTTCCCCTCCCCTCCTTTTCTCTCTAAGCTAGTGTTGGGTTAATTTGGGGTGGTCAGAGTTTATCACACGGTGTACGCCTTGTCTCAGTTGGTACCTGCTGTATGTAAGTTCTCATTTGACCTGGGGTCAGTGAACGTGTACAGTAAGACAGTGACAAGAGTGAGAATATGTCAAGATGCATGTAAATAAATGATATACATTTAGAAAATTTCTTCCACTCAGTGGTGTTTATCGCGTGTATAAATAATTCTCTGTGTTTTCCCAATTAACTTCTTCTTGTGTCTAATAACTCTCTCCCATTATCTGTTGTTGTTGTGTTGAGTGGTGTGTTGTGTGGTGATGAGTGGTGTTGAGTGGTGTTGTGTTTTAAGTTATGTTGAGTAATGAGTTAAGTTCACTTCGTGTGATGGAGTTCCACGAAGCACAACTATTCTGATGCAATGCAGTTCATAAGTGCTCTTATCTAATTAAAATTTGACATAAATATAAATATTTATTCCGTCAAACCCTATTGATTCAATAGATGAAGGAGAAAGGAAAGATTGATTTCTCTTTCAGCTTTCTAGATTGTAAATAGGCATAGATAAGTCTGTTTTTGAACAAGGCACTTATTCTAGTACACGAACTGTCATTTCAGCTGTAGGTAGTGATAGCATCTTTTATCAGTGTTTCTGGTGAAATGCACAAGATTGCTTTCGAATCATCACTTCTCACAGTTGTTTAGAATAGAATGTAGTAGTATAATGCACTTCTTAAAGTTAATAATTATCTCTAAGAATATCAGAGATTGCAATCGAAGAGAGTATTGGAGAGTCATTTTGCCCGGGAACGGCTCTGCGTCGTTAGAATCTACAGTCGAGCATTTTTATATTTCAGAGGTTTTAATTAATAATAATACATTTCAATTGACATTACAAACACGGTTTACCATTACTTGATACCTGATACACCGGGTTCTTAGTCTAATCACGGGACTAACAAGCTCACCCGAAATTCAGACATTCTGCCTCCTCTATTTGAAAATTTGGTCACACAATTTCTGATGTCTGTTCGCCAGGCATGTTTTCGCAGGAGTGCGCTGCTTATCATAATCTATACCGGCGTTGGCGCGAAAGCGGTGTCACATGTCTCTCCCAACCAATGGGGTTCCGAGCTTGGTCTGATGAAATCTTTCTAAGAATCCACGTCATTTGTCACTTGTTCAGTTCCAGTTTCGATGTTAAGTTTTAAGTCCTAGTCTCCGTTTGCGGTTGTGAAGTCAATTTCTTTTAATGTTGTTTCCTCTTTTTGCGGCAGGGGTTGGTAAATGAATAATGGTGGTTGCGTTATGCCACATGGCCCCACTCCAGATTTTTCTATGGTATGTAACTATGTTTCCAACATTTTCAGTTATCAAGCTGTTCCCATCTTTCCTCCCTTGTATTCTCTTCTGCATCTGATTGACCTGGTTCATCAGGCACTGGGTGTCGACTCAGGAAGTCCGCTCCCACATTCATTTTCCCAGGAACATACTCAACCTGGAACGAGTAAGGTTGAAGAAGCAGCGACCACCTCATAAGTCGGGCATTCAGAGTCTTAGATGCTGCGAGAAACATGAGCGGTTGATGGTCACATTGCACTGTGAAATGTTTGCCATATAGGTATGCTTGAAATTTCTGTACACTCCATACGAGCGCAAGACATTCTCTCTCGATAGTACTGTAATTTCTCTCTGCTGCATTCAATTTCCTGCTAGCATAGGCTACAGGGAATAGCTCTGATGGTACATCTCCCTTTCTCTGCAACAGCGTTGCCCCAATTCCTATGTTACTGGCATCGGTGCGCAGCACGAATGGTTGGTCGAGGTCTGGTAGATGTAAGACTGGATGAGCAGGTAATGCCTGCTTTAGTGCTGTGAAAGCTCTCTCACAGTCAGCTGACCAAGTGACTTTCTCTGGTTTCCCCTTTTTGGTAAGATCCGTTAAAGGTGCATACAGAGTATTGAAGTCCTTGATGTATTTTTGATAGAATCCACGTAAGGATACAAATGATCTTACATCCTTCTTTGTTTTTGGACGAGGCGCTCTCTGGAGTTTGTCCACATTTCCCTCTTGTGGAGTTATCTGTCCATGAGATATCTTATGACCTAGAAAGTCCAATTCTTGGAATCCTATCTGACACTTCTTTGGTCTAGCCGTCAATCCAGTTTCTCTGAGGCGCCTGAACAAAAGATGCAGGGTTTCTACATGCTCTTCAAATGTTTCAGTGGCGATCAGGATGTCATCCATGAAGTGACTGGTGTCTGGATGCTGTAGTGGGTCAAGTAATTTTCTCATCATACGTGTAAAGACGCTGGGAGCATTACTTAATCCGAATGGAAGAACGTTGAACTCATAGTGTCCTCCAGGCGTGCTGAAAGCTAACCATGGTCTAACTTTCGGTTTTACAGGAATCTGGTAATATCCCTTACTGAGATCAATCCTAGTAAAGTACTTAGCTCGGTTGAGTGCTGTGAAGAGTTTATTCTGATCAGGCAGAGGTTCTGCTTGGAATTCAGTTATAGCATTGAGCTGTCAATAATCGATGCACAATCTATGTTCTCCACTTGGCTTTCTCAATAAGACGACGCAAGCACTGTAAGGTGATTCAGATGGTGAGATTATTCCTGCGGTGAGCAGCTGTTGTATTTCTTCCTCTAAAGTCTTTTGCTTTGCATAAGGAACTGGGTAAGTCTTGACTCGCACAGGCACTGTGTCATTCAACTTCATGTCAAATTCCTCCAAATCAGTTCTTCCTGGCTTATCAGTAAGTACTTCTGCATATTTTGCCATAAGTTCCCTAATCTGCTTTTGCTGATCCTTTGTTAAGTTGGGATTGATGTCCACATCCTTAAAGGTCTCTTTGGCTTGCAGTTGGCACTCGACTCCCATTGTTGATCCTTCTTCGACTTCAGTAGCCACACTCATGGCCATCAGATGTGCAGGTTCGGTGGTTGAGGGTCTTTCATGATATTTCTTCAAGAGGTTTATGTGAAATACTTTCATCTTGCCTTTGACTGAAATTCTGTAGTTGGTACGTGAGATCTTCTCCGTCACTACATAAGGTCCTCTCCATCCTATTTGCAGCTTATTCTGACTGGTTGGAAGCAGCAACATCACCTTCTCTCCTACCTCTAACTCTCTATCCTTTGCCTTGCGGTTGAAGTTACGAGCAATTCTTCGTCTGGCTTGACGTAGATTGACATTCGCTTGTTTCCAACTGTGTTGTAAACGATTTCTCAACTCGGCAACATATGTAGATGCAGTCACGACTGTATCATCTAAAGTATTATCAGTCCATGTTCGCAGTAACGCCTCAAGGGGTCCTTTGATCGGTCGTCCAAACAACAGTGTGGCTGGAGCAAAACCTGTTGAGTGATGGGGTACTTCCCTGTAAGCGAATAAAGCTGCGGGTAAATACAAGTCCCAATCCTCTGTCTTCTCCTGGGCAATTTTGCGCAGGATACTAATCAATGTCCCGTTCCACCTTTCCACAAGTCCATTTGACTGAGGGTGATATGGTGAACTGAAGATATGGCGTGCATGAAAAAGTCTGAAGGTCTCTTCCATGAGCTTACCACGAAACTGTGAACCGTTGTCCGTCAAGATCCTTTGTGGGAATCCTAGACGTGTGAATATTCCTAATAATGCATCAGCGACGTGTTTGGAGTCACAACTGGGCATAGGAACTGTTCGGCCCACATGGTTGTTGTGTCCACAAGCGTTAATATGAATCGGTTCCGCCTCTTCGTTGCTGAGAGAGGTCCGATTATGTCTACAGCCACTTTCTCAAATGGAATTCCAGTGATTGGCGATTCACCCAACATTGCCGGTGGTGTCCGGTGTTTTGGTGATACTTTCTGACACTGTGGGCATGATTTTACAAACCGTTGTATGTCTGAATTCATCCCTGGCCAAAAGTAGTGAGTGGTAATCCGCTGTGTAGTAGCGTTGATACCCATGTGCCCACTGAATGGTAGACTATGACCCATCTCTAAGATCTGAGTCCTGTATTGAGTTGGTACAACAAGTTGATTAAACTCTTGTCCAGCTCGTCCTGCTTTTCTGTAAAGAAGTGCTGACTTCATGAACAGATCACCTTTACGTAGAGGTAAATGTGATTTTGGCAGTTTTCTGAAGCAGGGTTCCAAGGTGCTGTCGGCCTCTTGTGCCCTCTTCAGTTCCTCCGTTCGAGGGATTGGCGTAGTTGTTTCTGGAGTTTTTGTTGCCTGGGATCGAGTGGTCATGGTCGCCATCGCCACAGGTTGAACAGGTTCTCCTAGAATGATAAATCTACGGCCGAGGATTACAGGATATATCGGATCGTCCAAGATTGATGCCTTGATCGTCCCAGTGACATACCACGAGGCTATGTTCACTTTTGCCACTGGAAGAGACATATTTGTTGAACTCTTCAGTGGTCCCTGTAATTCCACTATTTCCTCTGTCACCTGTTCAGGGTGAACTAAGGATGATGAAACAACACAGTCATACGATAATCCAGTATCATATAAACAGGTCGTTTTGAATCCATTTAGCATGATGGATTCTACAACCGGAATACGAGATGAGGTGTCTTGATGAGGTGTCTGTTTGGACGTTTCACCGGTGCTCACTTTTTTCTCTTTTCGGTTGGCCAAACATGCCGCTGTGTGTGGAGGTGGCTTCTTCCTGCAATTCTGAAATGTGTGACCCCTAATTTTGCAATGGGTACAGAATGGTTTGTCCTCCTTCGGCGCTGTTTGGACTGAGTTTTGAGTGTTTTTCTGGGATTTCCCCTTTTTCCCGGTGGCTACAGTGTTTTCACCCTCTTTTGGCTGTGGAGTTTTGTTTTGAGAGGGGGTGTTGTTCGAACGTCCCTTTCCTCCCATCTCCTTCTGAGATTTCTCAAATCTCTCTGCCAGGATGATTATAGTTTCCAGGCGGTCAGCCCCGTTTTGGGTTAAGAATGCCTTCATTTCGTTCTGCATTTTCCATTTGATCTGATCAATGATAATCATTTCACGGAGTCCTTCAAAATGTTCCTCAAATCCTCCCAAGCAAGTCCATCTTTGTATGTATGACTTCAGTCTTTCGACTAGTTGCGCGTAACTTTCACCCGGTTCCTTCCTTGCGGCTTTGAACCTGAGTTTATAAGATTCGGCGTCCACTTCGAATCGGCTCAAGAGTGCCGTCTTAAGTGTTGTGTAGTTCTGTTGTTCAAGGCCTGCGCTAACTTCGTCGCCCATCTACTTTCTTCAAGCCCACAGCTGACAGCCATTGCCTCGAAGCGTGATAAAAATCCTTCGATGTGGTCAGTCTGTTCATTAAAGGGTTCCAGAGGAAATGACATAGCTCCTGAATTAAGTTGAGAGACGTGAAGAGGTGGTTCTGTTACTGGCGATCCTGATGAGGTTGAGGGTGTAGGACCACTCCCTTTCTCTATTCTCCGGATCTCCACTTCAATCTCCATTCTCCTCAACTCCAGTTGGTGTTGACGCTCTCTCTCCTTATCTTCCATTTCAGCCTGTAGTCGTTTCTCTTTCTCCTCCAATTCTGCCTGAAGTCGTTTTTCCCTCTCAGCCAATTCAGCCTGAAGCTGTTTTTCCCTCTCAGCCAATTCAGCCTGAAGCTGTTTTTCTTTGAGAGCCAATTCCGCTTGCAGTCTTTCTCTTTTGTCGAATGCATCTGAAACATAGTTAGCTAGCTCAAGGCCATCTAACCCGCATTCTCTACCTGTTTCTGTTATTTGGGCTCTAAACTTTGCAGTTTCCGCCATGTCTATAATTTATTGCTTTGTTCTGCCAAAAATATAATTGCAGTTAGTCTGATCCGCGTAAGCTTGTCAGTCCCTGATCTGCAAATATACAACAGAGCATATGCAATATTAAAAACACCCTATGTTATGTCTGTCTGTCAATGCTGGAAAAGCCAAAGGCAGCAGGCACTGAAGTAACCAGATTTAATTCCTAGTAAAGAAAAGAATCTGAAATTAGACAGAGTTTTCCCAACGGATAAGATTTTCCGGTGGTTGATGAAATGCTGTTAAGTTCAGACTCCACAGGAAAAGAACACCTTCTCTGGAAGAGAAGTAGTGTTGGTATAGTAGATACACACTATATATTTCACCTGGAGCACCTCTTTCTGAAGTATAAGCCTATTTGAACATGGCCCCCTTCTCCAGGAGGAAAGATCAGTCACCTACTCTTATTTATCTATAAATGTCATTCATATCATGTGGCTGTCAATCAATACCCCACATGGTATCTGTTAAACATTCTAGAAAATGACAATGTTCAAAATCTAAAGATATCTGTGTTAATGTAATTGTTTAAAGGTTAATATATGGGGACCATCCAGGACGTAGCCGACAATATGTCATATTTTTTTTTGAATGGAGTGGGAGATCACTGTAGTGCATGCCCCATCTCTAATAAAAGAAGTAGAGCCCCATCCTCTTCTATCTTCAATAACCCCAGAATATGAACCTTGAGTTATCTGCAGGCCTCGTTCTATTAAGTATATCTAGGAGATATAGATTATGGCCCTGGTGAGAATAATGATTACTAACTGGGAATCTGCCCCTTCTCCAATGATTCTGATAGCTCTGGAGCCCCCTTATTGGTTATCAAATCTGAGGAAAGTCTGGAGAATTTTCTCAGCCTGATTTAGATGAAGAAAACATGGATGTTGAGCAGTTGATAGATCTAGAGTCTTCTATCCCCATTTTAGCGTCATTATGAGTTAATTTATTTTTAAACAATCAAACACATAATCAATCACATTAGATTCTGACAACATGATGTACAAAGAAGTTGTTGACTCACAGATAGGTTTGAACTGATAAATTAACAGAAGGTCAATTCATGTTAATCATTTATTGACTGGGCCTGAGCCTTCTGGCCAGTACATACATCTCTATTGTGTTTTACACAAGATATTAGAAAAGTTGCATATTGGACCAGTTACACACAGACCATCAATAAACAAGCATCAATACATGAGATGTCAACAAGTGTGAAACATAGTAAACATTTTGATGTTGTACATATTAAGTGTGATGGTGATGAATCCACAATTAACTATCAGTTTCCTGAAATTGAGTGTGGTGTGTACCAATGAGAAAAGTAACCTGGTGACTGGAAGATTAGGTAAGCCAGGGTCCATTGACTGATGGATCCACTTCAGGTCTGCCCGTATAGCTCCACTGAAGGCCTCCCCATACTTTGCTCATGGACAAGTCATCCTCCATCTCACCTGTGGTTCATCTCTTTCTCTCGGCCTCCCTCTGTCAGGTCTGATTTAGGTGGTTAGTTTGCTGATGGGTTGGGTGGTTGTTGGTATGTAGCCACCAAGATCACTGATGAATATTCACATAAATATATACATTCCTACCAATACAATATTCTAGAAGTAGGTCGGAAGAAATCTAACTTCTTGAAGTAGGAACTAGTTCCCCTCCCCTCCTTTTCTCTCTAAGCTAGTGTTGGGTTAATTTGGGGTGGTCAGAGTTTATCACACGGTGTACGCCTTGTCTCAGTTGGTACCTGCTGTATGTAAGTTCTCATTTGACCTGGGGTCAGTGAACGTGTACAGTAAGACAATGACAAGAGTGAGAATATGTCAAGATGCATGTAAATAAATGATATACATTTAGAACATTTCTTCCACTCAGTGGTGTTTATCGCGTGTATAAATAATTCTCTGTGTTTTCCCAATTAACTTCTTCTTGTGTCTAATAACTCTCTCCCATTATCTGTTGTTGTTGTGTTGAGTGGTGTGTTGTGTGGTGATGAGTGGTGTTGAGTGGTGTTGTGTTTTAAGTTATGTTGAGTAATGAGTTAAGTTCACTTCGTGTGATGGAGTTCCACGAAGCACAACTATTCTGATGCAATGCAGTTCATAAGTGCTCTTATCTAATTAAAATTTGACATAAATATAAATATTTATTCCGTCAAAAACTATTGATTCAATAGATGAAGGAGAAAGGAAAGATTGATTTCTCTTTCAGCTTTCTAGATTGTAAATAGGCATAGATAAGTCTGTTTTTGAACAAGGCACTTATTCTAGTACACGAACTGTCATTTCAGCTGTAGGTAGTGATAGCATCTTTTATCAGTGTTTCTGGTGAAATGCACAAGATTGCTTTCGAATCATCACTTCTCACAGTTGTTTAGAATAGAATGTAGTAGTATAATGCACTTCTTAAAGTTAATAATTATCTCTAAGAATATCAGAGATTGCAATCGAAGAGAGTATTGGAGAGTCATTTTGCCCGGGAACGGCTCTGCGTCGTTAGAATCTACAGTCGAGCATTTTTATATTTCAGAGGTTTTAATTAATAATAATACATTTCAATTGACATTACAAACACGGTTTACCATTACTTGATACCTGATACATCGGGTTCTTAGTCTAATCTCGGGACTAACAAGCTCACCCGAAATTCAGACATTCTGCCTCCTCTATTTGAAAATTTGGTCACACAATTTCTGATGTCTGTTCGCCAGGCATGTTTTCGCAGGAGTGCGTTGCTTATCATAATCTATACCGGCGTTGGCGCGAAAGCGGTGTCACGTGTCTCTCCCAACCAATGGGGTTCCGAGCTTGGTCTGATGAAATCTTTCTAAGAATCCACGTCATTTGTCACTTGTTCAGTTCCAGTTTCGATGTTAAGTTTTAAGTCCTAGTCTCCGTTTGCGGTTGTGAAGTCAATTTCTTTTAATGTTGTTTCCTCTTTTTGCGGCAGGGGTTGGTAAATGAATAATGGTGGTTGCGTTATGCCACAGAGACTAAGAGGCCAGTAAAAAATAATAACAGCAGTCTTCAGGAAGCCTTGAGCAGCCGGAAGGTTATACAACGCCCTACTGCACGTTTTCTCAACAGCATATGAACTACAGTCATAACGTTAACAAAAGAAATAAAGGTATTTCGTATACTATATTTGACGAACAGGTATTTCGTATACTCTATTTCAACTATTTGACGAACAATTAACAATTTCTCAAATATGAGGCCTTAGAAATCAGGCAGTTCCAGCCAGCTGTGCAAACAGAAATTTTTGGTTTTAATTTGAGATTACTGTGGGGATAATAAATGCTCCACATTCAAACAATACCTTTGGTTCCAAATATTGCTGTATGTAGCCGGGGCGCAGTGTTGGGGTGAGCGCCCAACATTGCTTAAATACCCCAATGGCTCGTGAACACATAACCTATGCAGCAAAAGTCCAACTCCTGGCCTTCACGTGGCGGAACTGTTTTAACTAACAGGAAAAGGGGCGACGGCGAGTATCTGGCGCCGGAAAATAACCAGTGTGCTCTAGATGTGTATACACATACATGCATGTGCAGACACGTGTGTGCGTGTGTACACATCTAAACTCGAGTGAGACCACAGTCTGCTCTAGCAAAGGAAAGGTGCTGAAGACGGAGGCAACCAGCCAGGAGGCGCACCACAGAAATCAGGATGCCACGCAATTACGCAAAATGGAATATGTCGACTAATGCTAAAAGTTATGGTGCTCGCCCTGCTTTGGACCCCCAGGCAGGTGCAGTGCCGGGCCCTATGTCTCGAAAGGGTCCAACCCCAACTACTGGAGGTCCTTCTCAGATGTCCTGTGGAGCCAGGGGACATGAGAATAGAAAAGCTGTCCATACTAAACAAAGACTTAAAATAATGCACTGGAATGCGGAGGGAGTCAGCAACAAAAAAGTAGAATTAGAAAACATCCTGGACCAAGAAAAAGTAAGCATATGTTGCTTGCAAGAAACTCACCTCAACGAAAATATAGCCTTCAAAATCAGAGGCTACCAGTGTTACCGATCTGACCGAAAGGACAGGCAAAAAGGTGGGATATTTACCCTTGTAAAAAATAACATCACTGCTTCCCAAATCGAAGTCTATATGGAAGGGGCTGAGTATCAGACACTTAAACTTAAAACAGGCTATACAGACCTACATCTGATCAATTACTACTGTCCAAGTGACCGCCCACAGGCACTGGACACACTACCATTAACAGAAAAAATGATTGTGTGCGGCGATTTCAACAGCCACTCGCAGAGTTGGGGCTATGATCACATGGGCCAGAGAGGAGAGAGACTGGAAGACTGGCAGGATGAGAATAAATTCATCTTGATTAACAAGCCATCCGACCCACATACTTTCTACTCGAGATCATGGCACTCTACAACTACACTTGACCTGGCTTTTCATTCACCAGACCTGGAGTGGAACATTACACGAAATGTTGGGAAAGAACTAGGTGGCAGTGACCATCGATCAGTCTTTCTAACTGTAGAAAATGAGCTTGTAAGTGAAAGCAGCACCCTCTCGAGGTGGAACTACAAGAAAGCAGACTGGGCAATGTACAAGAATCGCACCAGCATACTGGTTAGAAACCTGAACACTGAGAAAGACATAAATAAAGTAGTTGAAGAGTTTGGGAAATGCATACTACAGGCAGCGCGAGAAACAGTACCAAGAGGAGCCCGTAAACAATATAAACCCTACTGGAGTAGTGAACTGGAACAGTTGCATAATGATGTGGAAGTATGTAGAAAGCAAGCAGAGGCCACACCCAGCCAAGAGCACCACAATAAATTCCAGCATGCAAAAGCCAAATTTCAAAGGGCCAAGCTGCAGGCTAGACGGAAAAGCTGGCAGGAAAAAACAGAGTCTCTGAACTTTGAAAGAGACACAAGGAAATTGTGGAAGCTAATAAAACAACTTAACGATGTGGGCACAGGGAGAAACTCAAAAATTGCACTACATAAAGATGGAAACATCTTAACAAGAAAGCAAGCAGCTGACCATTTTGCGGACTCATTCGCACAAGATAACAATATCAAAATTAGTCCAGAGAAACAACAAGAGATTCGAGAGAAACGGTAACTTACAGGACAGAAGGAAATAGTACATGGGGTTCTGGAGGCACCCATCACAATCAGCGAACTGGAGCTAGCCATATCAAAACTGAAAATGAGAAAGTCACCAGGAGCTGATGGTATCTCCAATGAAATGATCAGGAACCTAGGAACAGAAGCCAAAGCAAAGCTGTTGCAGATCTTCAATAACAGTTGGACCTTAGGCAGTGTTCCACAAGCCTGGAGAGAAGCAATCATGATACCCCTCCTAAAATCAGGGAAAGATAGTTCCATTGCCTCTAGCTACAGACCAATTAGCCTCACCAGCTGTCTCTGCAAAACACTGGAGCGCATCATCAATAACATACTGCAGTGGTACATTGAAAGTAAAAACATCCTTGTGCCACAGCAGGCTGGCTTTAGGCAGTGCTACTTTACGGAAGATCAGACAACCTACCTCTCTCAAGAAATTGAGGATGCATTCCAAGAGAAGAAGCTGGTGCTTGCGGCATGGACAGATTTGAAGAAAGCCTTTGACAAAGTCTGGAAAGAAGGTCTGATGAATAAACTGAGAAACTTCAAAGTCAATGGAAGAATGTACAAATGGGTGAAAGCATACTTGCACAACAGAAGAGCCCGAGTACAGATAGACGGACTAAAGAGCAAGAAAGTACTACTGCGTCACGGTGTTCCCCAGGGCGGAGTCTTGTCCCCCACACTCTTTCTAGTGTTCATCAATGATCTCGTTGCTAATCTACCGCATGGAATTAAAGCCGCAATGTACGCCGATGACCCGGTTCTATGGAGCACAAATGAACATGCATCAGTGGCCACCAGATTACCACAAAAAGCTGTAGATACATTTGTTGCATGGGCAAATAGATGGTGTGTCAGCATAAACACTAACAAGTGCAGCACCACCCTATTTACCCTCCAAAACAAAAGGCAGGGACCATCCAGATAAATGGAACACCCCTAAGAGAAGATAAAGAACCAACATACCTTGGAGTAACATTTGATGGCAGGCTGACATGGAGAAAGCACATCAACAAAGCAGTAGCAAAAGCCAGAAGGAAAATAGCCATCCTGAGAAAGCTAAGTGGAACCACATGGGGAGCCAGTGGGAAAATACTTATCATAGTTTATCAACAGAGCATACGACCACACCTGGAATACGGGTCAACTGCGTGGTGCTCGGCATCAAAAACCACACTACAGGAGCTGGACAAAGTGCAAAATCAAGCACTTAGAGTCACCACAGGAGGGATGAGATCAACCCCTATAGTTCGGAATAAAACTCTTGCCCATGAGCTAATTGCGTGTGCATCGAAGTACACTTATTCTTTTTATAATCGTAATTACTAATTACGTACAGTAATCCTTCAGTTAGTCATCGTTGTCGTTTGATTCACATTTTGAAGGTGTAAGGTTCCAGTCTGAGAGTCTCAGTCTCGATGCGACACTGACTCGGCTTTCAGTGTTTATATTGTCCTGTGTACTCTGTTATTTCTACTTCTTGTAGTACAGATCAATGCCTGCGAATTTTCTCATGCATCCTCGCGGCCCTGCCGCGAATTCAAGCCGTTTCGTCCATGTACTGTGGACAGGTAAATGAGATGCAAATAATTCCCATGTCCAGCGGAACCTATTTCGGTTGATATGTAGGTTCAGTAGTGTAGTTCACACGCGAGAGGTCCTGGGTTCAATCCCCAGCTGAACCAAACTATTTCTTTTAAAATATACCCAAACATACTTTTTATAGGCCGTCATCCAACTCACACATGACTTCCAGTTTTTAGCAAGTTGGTGCAGTTCTGGTCATGTCCTCCGTTTTGCATTTCTGTTTGTGCTTCCCTTCTCCGTAAGGTTTTAGGTCTTCCTCTATTTCTTTTTGCCCAGTCTTCTTCTTCTTCAGCTTTCCGAGCTATTGCGGTTCTTTGCTGCAGATACAATCCGTCTCCATTCGTCTCTCTTGTTGACCTTCTCTTGCCAGTCGTTGATTCCAAGTGCTTGTAGATCTGTATATATATTATCTCTCCACCGCCTTCTTGGTCTACCTCGGGGTCTCCGGTCATTTATTTCCTGAGTGTAAGCGAGTTTTGTTTCCCTATTATCTTCCATTCTTTCTATATGCCCCAGCCATTGTAGTCTATTAGCCTTCACGATACCAGTGATTAGCGGGGACTTAAACAGATCATAAATGTCTTTGTTACTTCTTCTTTTCCACTCTCCACTTTGTGTATCCCTAAAGAGTCCAAAGATGCGTCTTAAAACTTTGTTCTCAAAGGTTTGTAACAAGGCTTCGTCTCCTTTCGTTGTACTCCAGGTTTCAGAGCCATACAACACAACTTGTTTTTTTTTTTTTTTTTTTTTTTTTTTTTTGGCCCAGTGCGTTCCAAAATAACACTGTTCTATTTATCCTATTCTCGAATGTTCTCATTGTGTGTCCTATCCAGAGTTTGCATAATTTCTTCGCCTTTTGGTTCACTGATATTAATATTTGTTTAGTTCTCTCCATGAGCTCCACATTGGTCAAGGTCAATCAATCAATCAAGAGCCATCTCCCCAATGAAGATAAGTTGCTATGGATCGCTTAAAACAAAAGTCGTTTGAAAGACGACAAGGTCGACTTCATTTTTTTAAATGTTGCATATCCCTTACAGGACATTGCAGTCAATATCAGCATTTTCAGCTGCTGTTGATGTACTAGGCAAGATTACGCTCAGTAGTTTGCAATTGCTTTCTGAGCGGCCGGCTCACAGACCCTGTAAGTTACCGACGCGATTCGAACCACTGCTGATTCTCACCGTCGTCACGTTACCTACGTGAGTATACGAGATTACGGAGAAAAGTCGCTAACCTTTAGGCCAGGAAGCCGGCCGACTTCATTGCACCTGGTTTTTATCCCATATGCCGCAATCTCTTTTCGCAGCGCATTGCACAAAGCATGAACTCCGTAGCTCCTGCTACGACCCCTAGGAGTCTCCGAACATAATTTTCACTGAACCGTTACCACCCACTACACTGGTTTCATCCCCTGCCCAAGTGCCCATGACGCTCAGACGCCCACGGTTGTGTATAAAAGAGGCTAAAGGCAGGTGACATCCGTGTTAGTATTATAGTCTAGGATTCGGAGACAAGTAGCAACATTTTTTTTTCAAATGTTCATTTTTTCTTTATTGCTCTAATTTTTCCCCCATCTTTTTATTCTTCTCATCCCGTCCTTATGCCTTAATGTAGTCACCGGATGGTCTTGCCCGTGACTATATGTTGTGTTTTGTGTATGTATTTATTTGCTGACGAAGGCTACTCGCCGCAACGTCACGTATGTTTCGTAAATCTGTTCTTGCATTACTTTGTGTTATTTTATATTGTTTGCATTTCCACAGCTTTACTGCAGTTCAACAAAAAAAAATGTTATCCAAATATATGTAAAAATGGATGAATAATTCGAGAATTCATTTAAAACATGATTACATTCTTTAACTGATTCATTGCCGAAGAATAATATATCGCTAAATGGGACTTCCCATTTGAACAGAAGGACGATATATCGCCATACTAGATTACTAGGGTCATCGTGTTATTTCAAGTTTAAAATATTATTATTTGTTTTGCTTTGCGGTATCTCCCACAATTCCAATGCTCAGTGAATGGAAATTTAGATTATAATATTTGTTTATTTGATTGTGTCCCATGTTTGGTCCAAACCTACTGTTTGTCTGGCACTGAATCAGTTAATCGACCTCTATAACACAAAGCTACTTCATGTAAGCCAAATAATTGCATTTATTTCAAATACAAGATAATTTCAACCAATCGCTGTGCACGTAATGTTAGACTGGTCTATTCTGCAGAAACTAAGATGGCGTTTGCTAATGTCACGTGATATTTGATGGATGGATGCTGTCAGAAATACGAGTGATACTTTCGTGGTTATTTTTGTTGACCCGATGGATCTTTCTGAGCCGGTGCGGTATATTATTTCTGGTTTCCATCTTATTGCGTTGGATATGTAAACACCTACTGACGGAGTTCGGTAATGTTGAATATTGTACTTACTTAGTTACTACATGAACATCATTCATTTATTTATCGTCTAATTAATGAATTTAATGGAATGGTTCAATCATGTACTGTTGTGTTGAATTAATTTAATATAAATTAAAATATTGTAATAAGTTTAAATTGCATTGGCTGCTACTGCCTTTCCCTTGGCCAACATCGGCGACGTGGAGATGGGGAACTTTCTACTGGGCAACAGCTGGTTCTCCGATTTCCATTGCTCAGGCTTGTGCCCTGAAGAGGTCAAGAGATGTACAAAACGGACTGGTGCTTTTTCAGCGCAATCAGATCCAACAAACTGAGGATAGGCGGCACAGGCTAAAAACGCAGTCACTTTCACTTACTGCGGGACCAGCCTCGTCTTAGATGCGGAAACTGTGACAGAGATTGTCACTCTACATTGGACTATATAGTAGTTAGTACTATATACAGTCACAAGCGGTGCTGCCAGGCACCTCCCAAGCGGCACAACTCTATAATCCTTCAGGACTGAAAGAGGTTTACTACTACAACTACTACTACTACTAATGCAGTAATACTACTAATGGTAGCTAATATTTAAAAATTTTGTTTTTTACTTATGACACAATCACAGTTGGATACAGCTTGACAAGATGAATCCAACGTCATCTCAATGAAGATTGTACGACAATTCTAAGCGGAGTTATTAATATTTTTGTGTCATGATTTACAACCAGGAAGTGCACAGGAATCTACACCAATGTGTTAGTTCTTTTCTCAGCCTGTAAATTGGGAGATGAGAAATTCTGCCTTCTAGTACTGTGGCTTGTTTATTTTTAAACGGACAATATAGTACCAAATATTGTGTCCGGGGTGGCGAGGCCTAACTTGACGTATTGTCTATTTCTCAATAGATGTGTCATGACCTAATTTAATTAGCAATAAAAATAGCCGCCAATGATTTATTATTTATTAAAATTTTTAAAATTCTGTCGCATTGCTAACAAACCTGGTAAGATGTATATTTTATTATGCCTTTTGGTAACTGGAAAGTAAAGGTCACATTCCTCTTTCAATAGAATGTCGAGAGGATTGAGAGGGTCATCTTCATTGCACTGGGTTTTACCCCATATAGCTCAGTCTATTTCCGCAGGGCAGCCTGCCAAAAGCATCGCACAAAGCACGAGAGTCTCCATGTCTCAGAGAAAAATGCACTCAACTTTTAAGACTTTTCGATAGGATATGCTGTTACCTAATTAACAGTTAAAAATAGCTGCCCATTTATTAATTAAATGTCATGTGAAATGTTCGTCATTAGTGAAAGAACAATTCATGAAAATGTACTCATTTTTTCTTAATGTACAGACTGCATTGCGACAGCTTTCTTTTGTTGATTAAATATCGTGCATTAATGTAAGTAAATAAGTTTGTAACATCTGCATAAATTAAGCAGCAGTTAGTTAATTATTAAAATATGAAATAATAATTCTAAAAAAAGTAAATATTTGCTAATAATTGATTTCTACTTCTGCTCAATAATCACACTCTTCTGTATCTAAAAGTGAGCAATTAATAATTAAATACTAACTTTAAAAAAAAAAAACGTAACTTATTTCACAGTATTTTTTTTAAATTTAAATAATTAAGTACGGTGCGCTGCTAAAATAAAATGTACTTACAGGTTTACAGATGGGTCTGAAAACTGGCTTTCAATATTATTTTCAATCATGTCAAATGCTGAAAAATTATACAAGTACACAGATACATTACTGCTACAAATGACATTTGTATTCTGTTTAATTTTAGAAGTTAAATTGTCAGTTATAATTATAAATAAATACAGGTCCGCTATCGTTTAGTACTATCGTATAGGCGCCACCATCTTTAATTTTGTGTTATGACTGCCATATCTCATTTTCGTGGTTGTGGTAAAAATATTTTCCTAACGAAGTAAGAAGCATTGTTGAAACACTTCACATATATGAGAAATTGAACGGAAAATCCAAAAATGCAATAAAGAGTCTATTTGTATAAATGATACATGAGCTATAAGAACAATTAGCTTACCGGGCATCAAATATCCAAATTAACTAAACGGAGAAATAACATCTAGAGACAAAGGCTGTCAGTTTATAGTGCATTCACATTTGTTTGCCTCCATATAAAAATCCATATCTCAGTAACCAACTGAGGGAAAATGGTGAGATTTAGCATATAACCTTATCATTATGTCCACTCAACAAAATTTTTTTTTGATCTGGAGATTCTACAGCAGATTTCAATGTTTGTTTATATGTGGCTTATAATTTACGGGTCAGAGATAATAAGTGCATAATTTTAAATGTATTACACCTTCAGCCAGAAAATCAGCGTTCAACGTTGAATATTCTCCATGGTTCATGGGATTGGCCTATGGCAAGAACCCTGTGCTGTTTAAACTGGGAGTGTTCAGAGGTGTCGTCAATGTGTGTTCTTTCATGAAACCTGATTATTTTTTTTTAAAATCTTACCATTTATCGCTAACATTGGAATGTGTGAATATTGTTCAATGGGATTGAATGTGAAATTTTGTACACTTCAAAGCATTGCTATGAAGTTGTACACATATTTTTATCAAGAAGCTGATCGCAGGAAACTGTTTCATACTATTACAAATTCAGAAAAAAGAACAGTGCATGCATTGGTTTTGAGTAAACGGTAATTTCGTCGATGGGTGCAAGAATCTGGAATTAAATCACCATGCAATAACCAAATGGTAGGTAGAAAGGCTATTGTAGACAGCTTTGACAAGGATGTCATAAGGCGAGCTATTATAAAAAATGCTGGATACTAAAGAAACAGTGACTGTAAGAAAATTTAGGGTTTGGTTGAGAAAGAACAATAACATAGAGCTATCCAAAACAACTTTGTGGAAAATTATAAGGACATTAGGCTTCACTTTTAGAAAGTACAAGGGAGGTAATATCCTTTGCGAGCAACCACATTTAGGAGCCATGAGAAGCAGATACCTACGTGAAATAATGGAAATGCGCAAAGACAATTATGGCATAGTGTATTTGGATGAAACATGGATCAATGCACACCACACATGTGATAAGGAATGGCAATCAGTAGATGGAAAGATAAAGCGATATGTAGTATAGGACAGCATTTGGTCATGGCCCATGCTGGTAATACGCATAATGGCTTACTACAGAATGCTGGACTCGTGTTCGTATCAAATATTACAGACAATAGGGATTATCATAATAAGATTGAATGGTAATGTATTTAGAGATTGGCTCGAGAATACTGTGCTTCCATCCCTAGATAGACCGTCATGTCCAATTATGGACAATGCATGATATCAATGTTGTTGCCCAAGAAGACAAAATACCTACAGCATTGAGCACAAAGGGAGCAATAAAGATATGCCTCAGAATGGAAAACATAAAATTTCCAGAAACGTATTTCTAGCTAGAATTGTTGTCCCTTGTAAAACAGGTGCCAAAAAAGCAAGAAATATCAAATCGACAAGTTGATAGAAGAGCATCGTCATGGGTGCTTGAGACTTCTGCCGTACCATTCTCATTTTAACCCTATAGAACTTGTGTGGGCTAAAATTAAAGGACAGGTGGCAGCTGACAATCATCGTCATCATCATCATCTTCTTCCACTTCTGCCATCAAGCATTGTGGGGAGGAATAATTTGTGTTCCAGCGCCCGGTGGGCGGCACTATATAGTGTCATTCCATGTGGTTGTATAATGTCTTTGATGTCGTCAATCCATTTTCTCCTCGTGGTCTCTTCGCAGATGATCTTTGATGTAAGGCCAGTGATGGTAGTTGCTGGTGTTGCATTCTAACGACATGGCCAAACCACTTGATCTTCTTTCTTTCAATAAATGTGGCACAAGGTGTTGATCCCACAGTCTGTCTGATAATAGCATTTACTTTGTCTCAGTCTGTCTGATAATAGCATTTCTTGCTTGGTCTCGGATTGTTAAATTGGCAGCTCTCCTCAGGCATCTCATTTCGCAGGTGTTGATTTTACGAAGATGTAATTTGGATAAAGTCCAGGTTTGAGATTGGTAACATAGGGTTGGTGTGAATATGCTGTTTATTATCTGTCGTTTTGCGGACAAGGGTATATTTGGATGTTTCAGTAAGGGTGATAGTTGATATGTAAGTGCACTAGCTTTTTGATATCTGATTTTCATTTCTGTGTCCAATCTGCCATCTTCTGTGATCATACTTCCAAGATATTTGAATTCTTTAACTTGTTTCAGAGTTGTGCTATTTATCTGTATACTTAGTGGGCCCGGCAATCTGCTAACTCGCATTACTTCGGTTTTGGCTGTGTTTATACTCATATTGTATCTCTTGCATGTTGAACTCAGATTATTAATAAGATTTTCCAGTCTGCCCTCGTCGCTATAAAAGAGGCACTGATCATCTGCAAATAGAAGTTCATTTATTTCCTGTGGATCAGTTGTTTCATCTGGAGCAAAGAGTTCTAAATTTTCTGAATCTGTTCTGTCGAGACTTGCTTCTTTGGAAATTCTGTCCATGTAGATATTAAATAGCAGGGGAGAGAGTACAAATCCCTGCCTCACTCCTGTATTTACTGTGAACATATCTGATATACCTTCTTGTGTTCTTACTGCACTTTGGCTCGAGTGGTACATGGCTATGATGTTTTCTAGCAGTTGCCCTTGTATCCCATAATCTTCATGGATGGTTCATAATTTTATCTGTCTACTCTAGACAAACAACTAGCATTGAAAAAAAAGAAGCTCTAGACGCATTGAATACCAACCGAAGAGTAATATTTTGGTGGGAACTGACATATTGTGGCATAACAAGAAACATGAGAAGAAACACATTGTCAAATGAGGGGACAACACACGAACATACGAATAATTCTATAAACTTAAATGAAAAGAGGACCAACATCTTGACCGTTATGAAGGAAGCCCACTACAGAGACATTCACAGCTACATTCGTCGTGCAATACAGGTAATCATGTTCCGTATCAGCAGAGTAGACATTGCACCCGCTCCCATACGAATCCGGATATGCCCTGTGTCATCATCTGAATTGGCGGGGCATTCATTACTGTAAAACAAGTTTGTTAGCGAGAAATGACTAGTTTTCAACCAAAACATCAAAGAAATGTCGCTGCTTTCCATGATTTAAGTTGCTTTTGGACCTATCAAAGACATATTCCTTGGGTGGGGGTAAAAATAAGATGGCAGGGAAAATTTCATAACGACACAACAGACAATTTTCAAAATAATTGATCATGAATGACGGCATTCATTTCTGGACAGACTATAGCAGACATGCCATTTATGCAATTTTTAGAGTTGTTTCCCACGAAGTTTGACCGGTTATTTCCGAATACATCCAATCAGAAGCAAACATGGGTAACCCCAAGCAATAACTGGATGTCGCAAGAAATTTTATGGTAATTAGGGTCATGCCGTACCCCACCCATTTTAGATATGCCGACAATTGACATTGCTACTAATGGGTCCTCGGTGGCCAGGCAGCCTGCTTCATGTTCCAATATTTGTGGGTTAGAACCGTTTAGATTCCGGACTCTGTCATTCCTCATTCGGTTCACCGGAACTGCTGTGGGGGAGGGGGAGGTGTCATCGCTGGAACTACAGAATTTGTGTTCTGTGTGACGCTTTCAGCAGGCTGCCCTGTGGAAAGAGACCGAGCAAATGGCATAAAACCCTGTGCGTTGGTCAGCATGGCCGAATGGATAAAAATGTGTGTTCTTAAACATCCGGCGTGCTGATGCCGAGGTATGGGGTTCAACCCCTACACCGGACAGTTGGACTAAAATGTTGACCTCTCGTCCTTGACTTGGGGACGTAAATTACAAGTACCTCTGAAGTCGAAGTAGGTTCTCCTGATGGTGAGGGTAACTGTTAATAGAATAGGTAAACAAATCCACACACAAAATTCAGTCCATCACTACTAGAAGTAATGTATCTGGACTATGCTTGAGTTCAGTGCAAGCAAGTGCAAGAAAAAACACAAACATCCAGTGGGATGATGTTGATTCTCTCTTTCCCATATTTCTGATACATACAGCAGTAATGATTTAACGTTACAGGGAGGTAACACAAACTTTGCACCATGGAAGCTACATTTATGTGCTTACTTTAATATATCTATATGATATGTTTCCCCATCTTTGTCTACATTGGTACATAAATAGATGTATGATTCCACTTCTCAAAGTGAGGTTTCACTAAGGGAACTTATGGAGAGAACTAGACAAATTGTTTTGCTTCTCCTGTTTATTATTATCCACTAAGAGAGATCATGTTATCATTTGCTATGTTTATTCTTATTATCTTCAATTTTCACCTTTGAATTTCATACATGAAGCCCGTAAACATTTATGCTTCACATTAACACCGCAATGTACAAGAGGTATGAGATAAGATGAGATAAATTTTAGACCTAGTTGTTATGACCTCCCATCATTTGTCTTTAGATAGTTTCATGACACTCCCTTAATCCCCCCCCCCCCCCCCCCCCCAAAAAAAAAATGGAGGGGAAAAGAAACAAAATTAAGTTGGATAAAACTGACATAATGAAATCCTTTCGTACGTCACTCAAGACTCTTAAGTCACATATTATGGATATATTATTATTATTATTATTATTAGTAGGTTGTGAATGAATTGTATCCTTCAGCTGCACAATTGACCACAAAATGTTACTGCCGGTTGGTCGACTTTTGTCAAAAGAATGTGGGAATCCATGCACACAGACCTAGATAGGAATCCTTTTGTGGCTGGGATCAAAGATCAAATGCCTCTGGCCTGATATATTTTATGATACTTATGGACTTGCCATGTTGGATTTTATCAGAAACATTTTTTTTTGCCCTGTATCCCCCATTAGGTATGGGCCATCAATTAATTCAGTCCAAATCATTCTATTGTTTGCTATCTCATGCAGCTACCCATGTCCTCCTGATAGGATTCATTTCTGTCTCTAACTCTCTTCTCCTTGTGTTTTTATGTCTTCCTTTATTTCATTTGCCCTGTCAATTCTGGACAAAGGTTTTTCATGTTAAACAATTTGCAGGTGTTCTCAGAGTATGTCATATGCAGTACAGCATATTTTATTCCTTCTTGACACTTGTATTTGTTTAGTTCTCTCCAGGAGTCCACATTGGTGATTCTGTCACACCATTTTAGTCTGCCTATTTTGCCCTGTTAACATTTAATAAATGTTTGTAGTTTATTAATAATCATTGCACGCCATTCTCCATGTTTCTGATTCATACAGTAGTACTGGTTTAATGTTTTACTTGAACAGTCTTTCTGACAATCCTATCTTTTTTGACTTCCACAAATGTCTAATTGCTATGAAAGTCCTCTTGCCTTTTGCACTCTTATTTTAATATCTTTATACTTGACCCATCTGTGACTACATTGCTACCTAAATAGATGTATAATTCAGCCTCTTGAGGTGAAGTTTCACCAAGGGAGACCAGGTTATCATTTGTTTTATTTATTCTCATTATCTTTGTATTTCCCTATGGATTTTTAGACCTAATTATTGTGACTTACTATCCAATGTGTTTAGCTACATCTTGTATCTCATTTTAATGTGTAGGACAAGAAGGTAATGTCATCAATGTTCACAACTTCCATGTTAGAAGCTAACAAAGTAACATTCTTGCTCATAAGCAACAGTTTAGAGGGAGCATTGATTAAAATAATTTCTTGTTATTTTCTCCAATTGAAGACTCATTATTAGATGTATGGAAGGGGGAAAAAGATACAAGAAAGAATGACTGCCACTATAAGTATTGCATCAACTTTAATGTGTGTATGATGTGTGACACAAGTGATAAGGATTTTCATAAAGCTGTCATGTATTGTTATGTTATTTTTGTCATGATAAACTATCATTACACTTTGATAGATTCCTAAACTCAAGTTCTTAAACGGGACCTGAGGGATAACATATCAGACATCATGTCTTGAAGTAATCATTAGACATTTTGTATTAATCATCTCGAAAAACAAAATATCAAGTTTATTTATATAGTTTATGTTTTCATACAAATGTAACTTAACAAATCCTTTCAGACTGAATGTAGACATAAGACGGAGAGTAAACTACCATCGTGTGTCAAGTTAGAACAACCTGAAGTCTGTGTAGGTCAAGGTAAGATTAAGTGCAATATAACGTAACAGTTAGTTGAATATTCTTTACAGAATGTTGCAATCAACCTCAGTATTTATTGGCTTTTGTGATTTGCTAGATAATTCTACATTTAGGACTTCACCATTGCTTTCTGAATTGTCAAAGCATTATACCATCAAAATAACACAATAGCAGAATTTAAATCTACTCAGACACTAGGAAAAATAGGGTCGTAGGTGTGACCAAGTGTGCACATCTCTGCAGTTGAGCAGAGCAGGGCGCTCTTTTGTCCTGACAATAGGAAATTGCTGTAAAAGGCAAAGGTAAAATACCCCCGAGTGAATATGGAAGGCAAGGGGAAACTACCATATTATTTTCCCAAGACAAAATTAAAATAGGAACGTGGAATGTCAGGACATAATTGAGATAGGTAAGTTACATAATGTAATAACAGAAATGAAAAATATGAAGATTAATATCCTAGGCATGAGTGAGATGAGGTGGGGGAGATCTGGTAAAGTAATAGCAAACACACAATAAGTTTTTCTAGAGGTAATACATACAGAAAAGGAGTATTACTAATATTTGATGAGGAAACAGTTCAATCAATGAATGGTTATTTGATTAAATCAGATTGTTTTTATTGTCAAATTCAAAGTTAAACCAAGAGATATAAATATTATACAAGTGTAGGCATCAATAGAAAAGTCGACAGGGTTGACTTCATTGCACCGGGTTTTTATCCCAAATAGCTCATTCTCTTTCCACAGTGAACTGCCGAAAGTGTCGCACAAAGCACAAACTCCGTAGCTCCAGCAAAGACCTCAGGAGTCTCCGAAAAAATGCACTCGTGAATGGAAGGACGTGGCCCAGAATCAAACCCACAACCTTCGGAACCTGAGTCAGATGGCTTGACCACTTCACCACGGAGACTCCTTCATCAATAAGGCATCAATAACAAGCAGTAGTGAAGTGGAATTACAAACATTGTATGACAAAGTAGAAATGGCTACCAGGTTGGAAAATTAAAACATGATTCAGTAGCCAGCCCTTTTTCTCAGGAGCCAACAAATTGTTTTGTAACATGGGCTATGCAAAATATGAATCAATCTCAGATGAAGCTACATATTTTAAAATGAGCCATTAAATATCCTTTATTGGAGGCCCAGTCAAATACATCACAGTGATAACACTTAAGTTATTCAGACTACAAGAAACAAATGAAAATTGTAAACTCATTAGAGAAATTAGACAGACAGTCAAAATATTTTGGTCACGTTGTGAGAAGAAATAAATTGGAGAATTTGGTGACAATTAGCCAGATTGAGGGGAAAAGAGCAAGAGGAAGGCAGAGAAGTAAATACCTGGATGGCTTGACCATGTAACATGGTTGAGACAAGAACAATAAGCTGATCCATGACTCTGGAGATCGAGTGAGATGGCGAGACATGACCACCCATGCTTACCAGCATGGCACATGATGATGATGAAACATCCAAACACAACTTTAAAATTTTGGTCTGCTGTGTTGGTGGGAAAATTGTTGCTCACTTTGCAATCCTTTCTTCATAGCACAGCATGGTAGAAGTTCCAGCCATGATTGCTGAAATTTTTGACTGAGGGAATTTATAAACAGCATCAATTACCAACAACGGCGCTACATCAAAGAAGATCTGATATGAGCAAGAGGATGCCTGAGAAGAAAATGAATTGATGACATCAAAGACTTTGTACAATCACTTAAAATGACACTATCCAGTGCCACTTATCTGATGCTGGAACGTTAACTATTCCTATCCACGATGCTTGATGGCACATATAGAAGATAGTGATGGTGATGATGATCTTCAATGATAGGTTTTTCATTGTCTTCTCAAGCACAATAATTTGTTTTACACTGATCATTATCATATTTAAATTTACCACCGTCGCTTCGATTGGCTGGATTCTCACTTTCGTTCTCTCTCTATCACTATGTTGTACATTTTCAGGCAAATTTGACCCACTTCAGAAGAAATATGTAATAGTACGCTGTTTTCTTTACTTGCGCTGGTCAATTTACACTGATTTGTTCCGTTAATTTTCTACAACTTAAGTAAGCGTAAAGCAACACTTTTCACACAATTCGACTCAAGCTTGCCAGCATTGATGACCCCTGGTGTGCACATGACATATCAATAGATGAGCCGCTATCGGAAACAGGATGACTAACTCTGTCATCGAGTTACAAATGATCAGGACTTTGATTGACGGACGTCAGTCGCGGCGATTGGGCAATCTTGAGCATAGCCTACGATGGGTAACGTTGTAATATTCTGTTGTAATAATTTGGCGTGTGCCGCGTGGATATACACCCGCTTCACATGCCAGCGATCCAGGGCTTGTTTCCGGATCTGGTCAGGGATATGCACTACTGACGAGCTCAAACAAGAGCGAAACTTGAGTATAGTGCTTCCATATTGACGTGGATAGGCCTTAGGTTCATACCAGAATACGATCAGCGTTGCCAGTAGTGGGTTGTGCTCAATATTTAAATAGCATTAATAAACAAGACGCGATGACTCGCTGTCTTGGGGGAGAAGCTGTTCAGTGTTTTTCTGTGGATTCCTTATGGAAATTCCCGTGAAATTCGTGTGGATAGTGTTTTTCCTTTGGATTATGTGATGTTATTTCGTGTTCGTTAATTGGAAGTGTTCAAAAGAAGCCACGGAAGGCAGGTGGTGGATGAAATTATGAGGGCAGCCGACAGATATTTGTTGGTTATGGTCTCGAGTTTCGCGACGGCAAGCTTTCTCTCTTTCGAGAGACACTGATTGCGGTCATCCGGCCAGTATGGTCACTGCCATAGAGGAAAGCAACGGCAAACTACCTCTTTGAAATTGCCTAGTTTATTATGATTCGCTTAAAGACTGATCATCGCAAGACAAGGACAGAGACATTAAAATTAGGAACATGGAACGTTAGGACGCTAAACAACGACGGAAAATTAGTGAACATAACACAAGAAATTCAAAGAGAAAAAATTAATATATTAGGTATGTGCGAAACGAGATGGACAGGAGCAGGCATCAAGATACATAAAGATTTTAAGATTATTTATTCTGGAGGTGAGGATCGGCATGGGGGAGTGGCAATAGTTTTGGACCGGAAAACATCAACGTCTGTTCAGGGATATTGGGCCGTGTCGGACAGAGTACTACTAGTTAAATTGAGTGGCAGACCTTTTAACATAAATATTATTCAAGTATATGCCCCAACAGGAGAGTCCAGTGAAGATAGTGTAGAGGAATTTTATAATGACATAGAGTCTGCCTTAAAGAAATGTAAAAATTCAGAAATAAACATTATAATAGGGGACTTCAATGCAAAAGTAGGAAACCAAGGGGATAGATACACAGTAGGAAACTATGGTTTAGGAGAGAGAAATGAAAGAGGATACAGACTAGTAGAGTGGGCAAAAGAACAGGAAATGATTGTAGGAAACACCTGGTTCAAGCAACACCCTAGAATATTATGGACCTGGAGGAGTCCTGATAGCAGGATTAGAAACCAGATTGACTACATTCTCATTAGCAGAAGATTTAGAAACGCCCTAACAGTAGCAAAAACAGTTCCCAGTGCTGACTGTTATAGTGACCACAGATTACTCACAGGAACATTGAGGATAAAGTTGAAGAAAGTCAAGTATACAACAGGGAACACTAAATATGATTTGTGTACATTGAGTAATGACAAGGAAATACAAAACAAATTCAACATAGAAGTACAGAACAGATTTGAAATATTGTCTGATCTAGAGATCCTATTCCAGGAAGTGGATGATCAATGGGAAATGTTAAAGAATTCAATCAATATGGCTGCAGAAACAACTATTCCAAAATTAAAGAAGGTGGGTCGTAAGAAATGGATGACTGAGGAAATTTTACACTTAATGGAAACAAGAAGACTCAACAAAAATAATCCTGCCAAATATGAAGAAATTCACAGACAAGTCAGAATATTATGTAGGAAGGCAAAAGAATCATGGCTTGAGGAAAAGTGCTTAGAAATTGAAAAACAACACAACAGTCAAAATACCAAATTAGTGCACAAAAGGATTCAGGAACTTACTAATAAAAGAACAAGTACATCAACAGGCTGTCTAAGAACTAAAGATGGCAAAATCATAATAGAAAAAGATCAGATTCTACATGTATGGACAGATTATGTGAAAGACCTGTATAATGATAACAGAGAGGAACAGTATGCTATTAGATTTAATAATGAAGGACCTGCAATTTTAAAGATGGAGGTTCAAAATGTTCTTAAGCATATGAAAGCTGGCAAGGCCCCCGGTGCAGATAACATCACAACAGAAATGATTAAAGCTTTAGAAGAATTTGGACTAGAGCAAGTCACTAGACTGCTGAACACTTTATATGATACTGGAGATATACCTTCTGAATTATGTAATTCTGTATTTATTGCAATCCCAAAGAAATCAGGAACCTTAGAATGTGATCAACATAGAACAATTAGTATAATGAGTCACATCACAAAGATTTTGTTACGAATTATCATGCAAAGAGTGAGGAAGAAAATACAACCTGAAATAGGGGAAGAACAATGTGGTTTTGTAGAAGGAAAGGGTACAGTAAATGCTGTGTATATGCTGCGAACAGTTATTGAACGTGCTTTAGAAGTAAACAAGGATATACATCTTTGCTTTATTGACTACACAAAGGCTTTTGATAGAGTAAGACATGTCAACATTGTGGATATGCTTGCAGATCTACAAATTGATGGGAAAGACATTAGACTTATAAAAAACATATATTGGAAACAACAAGCTGCCATAAGAATTGATAATGAAGTAGGACAATACCAACCTATTAAGAGAGGTGTTAGGCAGGGATGTGTAATGTCTCCAGATCTTTTTTCCTTATACAGTGAAAATATTTTCAGAAATGTAGAAGACCTAAATGGAATCAGCATTGGAGGACGAAACATAAATAACATTAGATATGCAGATGATACAGTATTGATTGCAGACAATGCACAGGATCTGCAACAATTAGTAGACGCTGTGGTTGTACACAGTGAGCAGCTGGGGTTGGAATTAAATTGTAGGAAGACACAGGTTATGGTCGTCACTAGGAAGAACGAAGTACCACAATGTAATATACAAGTAAATGGGAATATTCTTCAACAAGTGAATCGGTTCAATTATCTCGGAACAGTCATAACATCTGATGGCAGATGCCTTGAAGAGATTAGAACAAGAATCGCCATTGCGAAAGTAGCCTTTAGCAAGATGAAAAACATTCTGACCAATAAATTGATGTCAATTGAAACGAGAAAAAGAGTGTTGAGGGGATACATAGAGCCTGTTCTTTTGTATGGATGTGAAACTTGGACAATGTGCAGTCAAGCTGAAAAACATCTGATGGCTGCAGAAATGTGGTTTCTGAGGAAAATGCAAAGAATACCATGGACAGATAGAAAAACCAATGACCAAGTACTACAAGAGACAAATGAAAATCGTAGATTGATTAGAGAAATTAGACGTAGACAGTCAAAATTTTTTGGACATGTTATGAGAAGAAATGGACTGGAGAACTTGGTGACAGCTGGCAAGATCGAGGGGAACAGACCAAGAGGAAGACCGAGAGGAAAATACCTGGATGGCTTGGCCGCATGGCATGGACGAGACAGGAACACTGAGCTGATCCACGACTCTGGTGATCGAGTGAAATGGCGAATCATGACCGCCCACGCTTTCCGGCATGGCACATGATTGATTGAATAAACAAATGAAGCTCATAGTAAGTGTAACAACATTCTCTGGGTTGAGGGGAGCCTGCTACCACACCTTAATAATGGGATGTCTTCAGACTCGGGACATAAGTGACCTCCATCTACAAAACCCCTCCAGCCTTTGGATCACTGAATACATGACGCAAATCTGGTATCTAACTATGTTAACAAGATGGTGTATTATACATAATGAGGATGCTGATGATGACTATGAGATGGACCTAGCGGCTGCTAGGCAAGACACAACATAGCAGAACTGGAGTAGCCTCCAGGAGAAGTTTACATCACTGTAACATGTTATGAATATCACGCTATGTGGCAATTCAGTCACAGCCTCACCGCGTATATCCAGCCTCCGGCCAGTTATAGTCTTCTCCAAGTTGACATGACGGTAGGCATGTCGAATCACTAATACTTGGAACCTCAGGTTGATGATGACAGTGAAGTCCGGCCCACACTCTGTTTGGTAAGTTCACTGTCTATGGTGTGGCCGAGGAACAATGACACTTCTGTGAAGAGTCTTGAAGTATCTGGTAAACTGCTGAAATGGTGAGAAGTCTGGATCTCACTCACTGGTTGTGAAAGTCACAACTGTCCAAGATATCATAATAGGCCAGCAGACCCTTAACGCTGATGTCACAGTTCAGGTAGTTACTCAATAGCATAATAAGCCAAATTGGCCAGGCACTTGATAATGGTGACATCGTTTATAGCTGGTGGTACGTCATTCAGTCAGTCATCTTCACAGCTGGGACAATTACAACATCCAGATACTTGCCTAACGTTGGCTCATAGTGTTTGACAAAAGATAGCTGGCATGGTACTGGTGTAATAGACATGTAGTTGGCAAAGGGGTAGCTGGTCCTATACTAAGAGGTCACTCTCTATAGTAGGTACACCTCGTCTTCGTAGGGGGACCCAACTCCCTCATTGGCTGCTCTCAGATACTGAGGAGGAACTGGGCCTAGGACTGGACAGGCAGCTGTCTAACTGCGTCATCTTCCCCAGACAGGAGTAGAGCTGGGCTATTGTTGGTCTCTGGTGTCTGAGAGGTTGTCCTATCCTGAAAGACTTCTACATAACATATAGGCTATCATGTACTAGTAGGCAGAATGGCCCTGAAGTAGAACTGATGGCATTGCATCCAAAACCCCCTCCTGGTTAGTTCCACTCTCCCTGGTTCCCTTCCCTGTTATCCGCCAGAGGTTATGTAGTACCATACCGCAGGTAAAATATATCCAAAATATCAAATAGAATATACAGGGTGATCCCCTTGTAGCAGAAATTCATACCCCATTCCCCCCTCCCTTGTCCCAGGTTGGGGCATTTAGAACGGTGTCACTGTTTGACATGAACAGCCCCGTTGCATCGGTCACTTCCTCCATTGTCAACCTCAGGAATCCACTATATATTAAGCTGGTATTCCGTCGAGGGATACTAATTAAAAGGCAGATGTGAGGAAGCCAAGAAGAAAAGCTAGTGGTCGCCCACCACGTAACACGACCTTCGACTCACGATATGACCTTGAAATGATCTAGGATGTTTCTGCTGACCGGTGATCTAGCTTCGTCTCAGTCGCCCAAGTTCATAGACATAACGCTTGCCCTAATCTATTCGACTCCTTAATCTACTTCCGGTTTCCCGTACTGTAACACTTCGGCCATGCCAGCTAAGCCTGCGCTCGAGTCCATGCAGCTGGGCCATGCGTGAACTCAAATTAAACGTCTCGTTTCCGTGAACTCGATTTGCCCAACCTGCCATGGCTAAGAATAAGCAGCGTTCTACCAACCAATTAAATACACCTGCAGTACACCACTGGTAAACACACGCTGTTCCCCATGTTTAAATACAGGCCCGCAGCAATTTAACAGTTCACACTTGACCCACTTCAACGCTCCGGTCAGTACACACGGCCTAGCCATCTCGGGCATGGATTACCGACACTATGACAAACAATTAAATGAGTTACACATACCTTCAGCTGGCAGTGCACTGGTAATATGGGAGTCATTGTCATTTCAACAGGACTTGATGTTGGAGCTCTTTAAAGCTTATCAAGACATAGGTCGTCCTGCTCGCCATTACACAATTAGCACTAGGCCATTCGGCCGTCTACCCACCAGCTTGCTCAGATCACAACTGAGTTCTTTGTGTGCTGGGCGTACCACTGCCCATGCGCACGCAAGCGCCATCCGTAGTGACGGAACTAAGTTCCCGACAACTGTGTTCTGGATGTTTCTAAAACATTCAACCAAGGGGCGAGCAATCATTATGGTCTGAGTGGGGTTATTTCATGGTTCTCTCCCCTTGACCACAAAATTTCACCAGGAGGCAAAATTTCACAAGCGAATCCGACCATGTTTTGTGACAGTAAGACATGAAGGTGTTTTGTCACCAGATCTAATCTCTTTCTCTGTATCAAAGTAATAATGTGAGAGATTAAAGAGGGCCCAGGGTTATAAGTTGGAGGTTCTAATATAAACAATCTATGATATACAAATGACATGGTGTTGATAGCTGAATATGCAACAGATCTGTAGTAATAGAGACTGCACTAAAAATCTTTTCTTGAATATCAAGATAACAGAAACAATGATTATATCAAAGAAAAAGATAACACCAAACCAAGAAATGATAATAGAAAGGAAATGCTTAAACAAACAGATAAATTTAAGCTCCATTTTAAAAAAAAATATTTTTTTTAATATCTTAGAGGCACCATCATTGAATGTCAGAAAAAAGAATCCTGAAATGTTATATAGAACCAGTCTTGCTGGGTAGTGAATCATAGAATATGGATAAACAAATTCAGAACAGCTAAGAAGCAGCAGTGATGTGGATGCTGAGATGAATGTTACAAATATGTTGGACCTCCAGAGTAACTAACAATGATTGCCTGGTAAAGGCTAATGCCACTAGAACATTATATACAACTATAAGAAGGAGACAAACATTCTTTGGTCGTGTAGTGAGAAGAGGGGAATTGGAAAACACTGTGATGAAATTCAGGGATATCGAATTATAACCATGCAGAATACAATAGGCAAGCTGCTGGAGAAGGTAATTGCCAGGAAAATATCAAGCCAACTAGAGAGGCAAGGTGTTTTCCCACCTATCCTGGGTGGGTACCGTCCAAAAAGAGAAACCTGGACTAATGCAGCAGTCTTTGCCCTTGATGTCTATGAAGGTTTCCACTCAGGCACTGAAACCGTTGCTGCAGCGATTGATCTTGAGGACGCATACAACAGAGTACCACTGGATTTTTTAATGTTTCAGCTTCTTGAACTAAACGTAAGTCCATTCCTCCTTAGTTGGATCGCTGCAGCCCTCTTCCAACGGAAAGTAGTTTTTAGATGTGGCAGTTGGACTTCGGAACCAACAACAATATATCCTGGCCTACCACAGGGATCACCATTATCTCCGGTACTGTTCAACGCCTACATAGTGAGAATCACCAGTGAGCAGATCACTGGACCTGGCAGGACATTGTCATATGCCGATGATGTTTTAGTGTATCGTCAGGGTAAGGATAGAGAGGAGGTTGCTGTGGAACTACAAACGGAACTCAATTGCATAAGTACTTGGTGTGATGAAGCTGGGGCAATGGTCAACCCAACAAAGGCAACAGTGACTTGGTTCTCGTTGAATAATCATATTGTCAACAATCCAACACCAACTGTAATGCTGTGTTCAGAGACGGTGGAAAGAACGCAGGCAATGAATTACCTGGGGATACGGTTTGATCGAAGCCTTGCTTATAATGTGCACATAGACCAGGTGATAACAAAGGCCAAGCGGGGTTTGGCAGCGATGCGGGTGATGGCGGCAGCAAACTGTGAGCAGCGCCATCTATGTCTTCTGTACGAGGGGCTGGTCATGTCTGTTTTGGAGTATGCAATGGCAATCCTGACTCTCAGCCATAAGCAGATAGAAAGGATGGAAAGGATACAGAATGAAGCTATGCGCATTATTCTTGGATGTACAAGAGATACAGCATGCAGGGCGATGCGCTACCTTCTTGATTTTCCAACCATTGAAGAGAGAATACAAGTTTGCAGGGCACGCGCCTACCTCAGAATTAACGCAAACACACAACATCCACTGCATAGTGAAATTAGGAAGGTGAAGGGCAGCAGGTTAAAAAGAGGACGGTCGTGGATGGGTCAAGCCAAAGACATTCTTCAACAGGTGTGTTCACTTGAGGACTTAGAACCTGACGAGGAGTGGGTGCAAGTGCCAACAGACTTCTGCACATCCTTTTCAGTTTGCATCCAACTAGATAGAAAATGCAGACAAGAAAATCCGGCTGCTGTTGAGGCTGAAGTACAAGCGTTGATTTTTGAGAATTCGCTAGACGGTGACGCGGTCATCTACACAGATGGGTCGGTCGTCCGACATGTGAGAAGCTTATGGGCCTTTACAGCTCGGGCTGGAGGGAGAATTGTGAAGGAGGACTCTGGTGCTTTCACTGAAACCACAAGTAGCCTGACCATGGAAGTCATGGCAGTAACTAAAGCAATAACATGGCTCGAGACACAGACATTCACTAGGGCTTGTTTCCTTAGCGACTCAATGAACATGATCAAGAGGATAGAGGAGGGGTCGATCCGAAGAGAATGGTTTCTGCCTCTGGAGCGGTCTCGGCTGGCAAAGATTAGTTTCATCTTCGTGCCAGGGCATGCGGGAGTACAAGGAAATGAGCGGGCTGACAAGCTCGCAGGTGAGGCTACTGTGGAGGGCGGACGCGCCATGGACCAGGCTGACATTCTGAATGCTCTACGAGAAGTGAGACTTTTGCGAGAACCAAGTGATGACTGTGAATCTACAACAATGGCCAGACTGCGAGAGCAGCAAATTAAAAGAGGGGTGGCCAAACAAGAACACTACGCAGGAAGCCAAAGAAGATTGATAAACCAACACAGAACTGGCGTCGTTACCCGCTACACGCTGCGGGATTTGCTGAGGAGGGGATCCGAGCACTTATGGACTGAATGGTTCAATGTGCAATGAGGATGATCTGTCGACTAACTAACTAACTGTGATGATTGAATGCTGGATGGACTGAGAGTGGCATGGTGGGATATCATCAGCAGAAACACGCATGCACACACACACACTCACACACTCACACACAGTCACAATGACATTTTAGCAACAAAATTCTTATAACATACCCTGCAACATGGTTTTGATCAGGCTATCGGATGTGGAGGATACCGCTGGCTTTTACTATACAGTCTTTTGTAAATGTACGGCTTAACAAGAGCCAGGAAAATGTTTCTAAGACACAACCATGTGTACTTCTAGCCAGTTGACTCAGTATCACCTCTCACTGTCAAGTATCGTGATCAAATGACTGAGTTAAAGGGTTCTCTTCCTGACCAGGAGAGTTCTGTTTGAGATTTCCTGTGGCCAAATTAATTTCAAGCCAAACTGAGTAAAATGCTCAGCTTAACTTGATTTCATGGCATTTAAACAAACCCTACACTGCGTTTACTTCTAACTACTCTAGTAATTCGTGTGTGTGTATATATATATATATATATATATATATATATATATATATATATATATATATATATATATATATATATATATGTATATATATATATATATATATATATATATATATATATATATATATATATATATATATATATACACACTAGCTGACCCAGCCCAGCTTCGCCCAGACCCTGGTGGGGAGCATCTCATTTAATTCATATAAGTAGTCTTATAAGTTCTCGTTCCCGTTCCCGACTATCTATCTGTCTGTCTGTCTATCTGTCTGGCCCGGCATCGCCCAGCTCCTGGTGTGGAGCATCTCATTTAATTCATATAAGTAGTCATATAAGCTCCCGTTCCCAACTATCTATCTGTCTGTCTATCTGTCTGACCCGGCCCGGCTTCGCCCAGCCCCTGATGGGGAGCGTCTGATTTAATTCATATAAGTAGTCATATCAGTTCCCGTTCCCGACTGTCTGTCTGTCTGTCTGTCCCTCCCTCTCTGTCTGTCTGTCTGCCTGTCTGTCTAATCATTTATTGGTTGCAGTTAGAACAACCTTAGATAAACGAAGACCAACTTACAAAAAGCATTAGAAAAAGCTCTTGAAAGATCTTTACATCTTCCCCCAACAATTAATTTGGGTAAATGGAGCGGCGGCAGCAGCAGCAGCAGAAGAAGAAAAAGGAGGAGGAAGAGGGAGGTTGAGGAGGAATTAGGAGGGGAGGGAGGAGGAGCGATGAGGCGGAGGGAGAAGGAAGAGGGAGGGGGAGGAGGAAGAGGGTAGAGAAGGAGGAGGAGGATTATGACGCATATGCCTGTAGTTAACTGTCTGTCTGTCTATCTGACTGTCTGAGCCGACCCGGCTTCACCCAGTCCCTGGTGGGGAGCATCTCATTTAATTCATATAAGTAGTCATATAAGCTCCCGTTCCCAACTATCTCTCTGTCTGTCTATCTGTCTGACCCGGCCCGGCTTCGCCCAGTCCCTGATGGGGAGCGTCTCATTTAATTCATATAAGTAGTCATATAAGTTCCCGTTCCCGACTGTCTGTCTGTCTGTCTGTCCCTCCCTCTCTGTCTGTCTGTCTGTCTGCCTGTCTGTCTAATCATTTATTGGTTGCAGTTAGAACAACCTTAGATAAACGAAGACCAACTTACAAAAAGCATTAGAAAGAGCACTTGAAAGATCTTTACATCTTCCCCCAACAATTAACTTGGGTAAATGGAGCGGCGGCAGCAGCAGCAGCAGAAGAAGAAAAAGAGGGAGGTTGAGGAGGAATTAGGAGGGGGAGGGAGGAGGAGCGATGAGGCGGAGGGAGAAGGAAGAGGGAGGGGGAGGAGGAAGAGGGTAGAGAAGGAGGAGGAGGATTATGACGCATATGCCTGTAGTTAACTGTCTGTCTGTCTATCTGACTGTCTGAGCCGACCCGGCTTCACCCAGTCCCTGGTGGGGAGCATCTCATTTAATTCATATAAGTAGTCATATAAGCTCCCGTTCCCAACTATCTCTCTGTCTGTCTATCTGTCTGACCCGGCCCGGCTTCGCCCAGTCCCTGATGGGGAGCGTCTCATTTAATTCATATAAGTAGTCATATAAGTTCCCGTTCCCGACTGTCTGTCTGTCTGTCTGTCCCTCCCTCTCTGTCTGTCTGTCTGTCTGCCTGTCTGTCTAATCATTTATTGGTTGCAGTTAGAACAACCTTAGATAAACGAAGACCAACTTACAAAAAGCATTAGAAAGAGCACTTGAAAGATCTTTACATCTTCCCCCAACAATTAACTTGGGTAAATGGAGCGGCGGCAGCAGCAGCAGCAGAAGAAGAAAAAGGAGGAGGAAGAGGGAGGTTAAACTTCAGTCAATTAACATTCAGTCTCATCAATGTCTGCTGAAGGAGACTGAGAACTTGTAGATTTGCTTGTAGTTCTGTAATGTTACACAGTTCACGATCCGGCATACCCGCGTTTGAAAGACATCTGCACGCAATTTGGCAGCAGACTGCGTTAAGTTATTATTGTTGTTTGAAATGGTATGGGTGTCTGTCGTTCAGAAAGCAATGGCAAACTGCTGAAAGTAATTTTGCCAAGAGATCACAACAGCAAAAAATGCTGGTGTTGATTGTAATGTCGTGTAAAGGAAACGCAACTAACCTTTCTCTGTTTTGTTGGTCCAGTAAACAGCTAATTTAATTCATCATCATCAAGTGCCTTGCCATCTGCCATAGGCATTTATGTGTCTCCACTGGTCTCGGTCGTCGATGCTATGGATCAACTCTCCTCAACAAGATGATATTCCTCCATTCCACTGTCTCAGTCCATTCAGCATCATTTTGTCGCAGCCTGCCTTTTCTACATCTGATTTGACTTACCTTCACAATGTGTTTCCATGCCTCATTTTTGTTTTTCATTTTCAATTTTCAGTTCAACACTCTTGGGTTATAGTTGGGATATAGGAGGCCAGCATGGCCGAATAAATAAGTGCGCTCATTCTAAAGCATCCGGTGTGCTGAGCTGAGGTTGAGAGTTCAACCTATACACCAGCCAGTTGCACTAACATGTTGACTTCTCGTCCTTGGCTTGAGGACGTGAATTACAAGTCCTTCTGAAGTCGGAGTGGGTTCGCCTGACAGCGAGAGACACTGGTAATAGGGAAAACTTATCCATACACAAAATGCTATCCGGTGCTACAAGAAGTATTGTGAATGGACTACACTTCAGTTTAAATAAAGCCAGTGCCTGGAGAAAAAATAATAAAACACTTAATGGAGTATATATTATATGTTGTACATGTTGAGGAGCGGCTGACCGAGTTATTGGAGTATATATTATATGTTGTACATGTTGAGGAGCGGCTGACTGAGTTATTGGAGTATATATTATATGTTGTACATGTTGAGGAGCGGCTGACTGAGTTATTGGAGTATATATTATATGTTGTACATGTTGAGGAGCGGCTGACCGAGTGGCCAGAATGTCGGGTTCTCCTTCGGGAGATTCAGATTTGAATCCTTGGTAGGGATTGGATTTGTGTCTGTCGGGGAAATAAAGAAACCCTACGTTGCACAGTTCGGAGCAACTGCACTAGCCGGGCAGCCTTAATTCCTCAAGCTCAAGACCCCGCTGTCCTACAGTGCAAGGTGCTATAGGCAGTAGATGGCAGTTGCACATAGCTGAGCATTCTTTTTGTATGTTTTTCATAGGTAGTTTTTTCAACATATGTTATCAAAATATGACATATCTAGACAAGGCTTCTGGCCTTGAGAAAAAACAGTGGAAGATAAACTCTATGGACCACTGAGTGAACTAAAAAAGACAGTTAAACTCATACAAGAGACAACATTGCAGGTATAGACAAATTTCAAACGAACGAAGGAATGAGAAGAAGAACATATGTAATCTTAATTTATAACGCATGTATTTGTATGCATTGAGTTGAGCTAAGAACTGACATCACTGCACTCAGGATACTTCGTCACCTCGTTCAACAGCCAACGAAGAGTCATATTACTAATCGTTCCCACTGCTATCTGATTGAAGGTTCTCCTGGTTTCCCTCTCAGTTTTGAAATTGTTTCTGGACCCTTGCCGAACCCCTGCAATATCATTCTTACTATATACAGGTTCTCAAAGTTTTCCCACATTTTGCATCTGGTCCCACAGGCGCACACCCACCTTTTCCACGTCTATAGGCAATCTACCCTCAAGAGGTGCATTCCCTGCCAGCCTATCAGCCTGTTCATTCCCCAGCACTCTCGCATGACCAGGGCAATAAATCCATAAATTCTCACAATCTGTGACCTCTGAAGCGATGATAGCCATTCCACACGAAACATGCCTTTCTTCACCTTATTAAGCATACTCACCGAGTCCATAACCAATAGAATGCCGCTGTTACGCTTCCAACTCCATTCTTATGCTGGAGGTCGTATTCTCATATGCCAGACTTTACAAGACAACCCCCCTCCTTCCCCATCTTACACAGAGGTACTATAGACAGTAAATGTTTCTTGATGCACTGTCTCATTTGTTTTTATGTCTGGCTGTGACGAGGTGGCCCGAATCTCATATCGTTTTTATTAGATTGGGATAGCCCTCAGTAAGCCCCTCTATGTATTCTGCATTATTTTGCATTGTTATCTATATATCCGCCGGTCTCTCTGGCCGAGAGGTTACAACACTTTCTCCGTAATCCCGTTTATCACGCAGAGTCTCGTAGCGGGAGAGAACTGGGAGCGGTTCGACCCCCGCTCGTGACTTGCGGGATACTGAGCCGGCCGCTCAGAAAGCAATGGCAAACTACTGAGCGTAATCTTGCCAAGAAATCAACAGACAGCTGAAAGATGCTGATGTTGACAGCGATGTCCTGTAAAGGATATGCACACACAAAAAAAAAATCTATATATCCATATATTAGCTAAGATCATCCTTTTTGGTGTAATAAAGTACGATGTATTCAAACAGTTAGAAGTGGATGTAGTGTAAGGTTTGCTTACACGCCAAGAAATCAAGTCAGGCTGAAAATAATATTCAGTTTGGCTTGAATTTAATTTGGCCACAGGAACTCGAGGAGAGCTACCCCGTTCGGGAAGATAACTCCTGTCATCATCATCATCATCATCATCATCATCGTCATCTTCCACTTCTGCCGTCAAGCGTCGTGGGGAGGAATAATTTGCGTTCCAGCGCCCGGTGGGCGGCACTGGATAGTGTCATTCCGTGTGGTTGTACAATGTCTCTGATGTAAATCCATTTTCTTCTTGGACGAGCTCGTGGTCTCGTCGCAGATGATTTTTGATGTAAGGCCAGTGATGGTAGCTGCTGATGTTGCATTCTAACGACATGGCCAAACCACTTGATCTTCTGTCTTTCAATAAATGTGGCACAAGGTGTTGATCCCACAGTCTGTCTGATAGTAGCATTTCTTACTCGGTCTCGGATTGTTAAGTTGGCAGCTCTCCTCAAGCATCTCATTTCACAGGTGTTGATTTTGCGAAGATGTTATTTGGATAAAGTTCAGGTTTGAGATTGGTAGCATAGGGTTGGTGTGAATATGCTGTTTATTATCTGTCGTTTTGCGGACATGGGTATGTTTGGATGTTTCAGTAAGGGTGATAGTTGATATGTAAGTGCACTAGCTTTTTGACATCTGATTTCAATTTCTCTGTCCAATCTGCCATCTTCTGTGATCATACTTCCAAGGTAATTGAATTCTTTAACTTGTTTCAGAGTTGTGTTATTTATCTGTATACTTAGTGGGCCTGGCGATCTGCTAACTTGCATTACTTCGGTTTTGGCTGTGTTTATGCTCATATTGTATCTGCTGCAGGTTGAACTCAGATTAGTAATATGATTTTGTAGTCTGCCCTCATCGCTGTAAAACAGGCACTGATCGTCTGCAAATAGAAGTTCATTTATTCCCTTTTGCTCAGTTGTTTCATCTGGAGTAAAGAGTTCTAAATTTTCTGAATCTGTTCTGTCGAGACTTGCTTCTTTGGAAATTCTGTTCATGTAGATATTGAATAGCAGGGGAGAGAGCACACAACCCTGCCTCACTCCTGCATTGACTGTGAACATATCTGATACACCTTCTTGTGTTCTTACTGCACTTTGGCTTGAGTTGTACATGGCTATGATGTTTTCTAGCAATTGCCCTTGTATCCCATAGTCTTAAAGGATGGTCCATAATTTGTATATGTCTACTCTATCGAAAGCCTTTTCCTGATCTACAAACACAATATAACTCCTGTAAAAACCATAAAATCGCTTTTTTGACAATTGGGCTCGAAGGTTGCAGGATCTTTCACGTCAACTTGCTAAAATAGAACTCTCGTCTGTGTCTTAAACCTTTAACCTGGCTATTGTTAAGCCGTACCTAACTCTAAATCACCATAGAAAAGCCAGTGCCACCCTTCTCACCCGATAGGTCCGATCAAACCAAGTTGCAGGAGCCTACACACTGATGAACAGTAGTCGTAGTCACGACCGGTGACTGAGCTACGCACCACTCACCTTGATACAGCAGAGAGTGGTGTCCATACCACTAACCAGTCAGCACCTTTCAGCTTACCATCCAGGAGGCCAGGGACCAACAGATAAGTGGCTGATAACCCGTTTGCCACTTCACAGCATTCACCAAACTGTTCGCTACTGGCCTAGTATACTAGTTGATGATTAGCATCTTCACAAATTGAACTTTGACATAGAATAAAATAATCTTGTAGACATTTAAGCTGAACCAGAGATCTGCGTATCTCTTATGTGTCCGTGAGTTCCTCGTGGGACTCACATAGTATTGTTAGAATTAAAATATTTTATGTTATATTTGTAAAATATTTGTATTTTGGTCCGCAAGGTATGGAATGTGTCTGGCCCTGAAGCCAGCAGAGTTAGGATCGGCTAGCCTCTCCCAGGAGGAGTGAAAAGCGAAAATTAGTAGCCTGCCGATGACCCGCAGACTACACAAGTCAACCCCCACCTCCACGTGATGCAGACCGGGCAATCATGACCGCGAGGTCATGGGCTAACGGGGCTATGGCTCGCCATAGGGGATGGACTCCCTGTGGTCAGATTAGTGTCCTAAACCTGCGACTGGCCTAGCAAGCCAGCAGGGGATCTTCATACTGCTCGTAGGAAAAATTAAGAAGTATAAACGGACTAACCTAAATGGATATCGACCCGGCAATGTCAGTGGACTACGAGATAGATCAGCGAATCAAAAAATAGGCACAATGAACGTCTGTGGTTTCAATAGTAAAGAAGAAAAGCTTATAGAAACAATGGAAGAGAGGAAAATTGTACTGATGGGAATAGCGGACACCAGAACAAAGGGGAAAGGATGCAAGGAGCTCCACCGCAGTTACACGTTTGTTTACTCTGGAGCAGAACAGCAAGAAAGGGCAAGACACGGTGTGGGAATAGCCATCGAACCACGGCTAGTAAGAGGAATACTAGAAATAAAATATATATCAGAAAGAATCATAACAGTGAGAATAAAAGAACAAACAACTACAACATATGTACAAATATACGCACCATGTAATGCAAACAATAATGAGCAAGAATGCGAGGACTTCTACGAAGACATACATAACGTGCTAAATAAAATAGAAAGAAAAACAGTGGAAGAAGAATGGGAGATGTTCAAATCAAGCATTTTAAATACTGCAAAAATAACACGTGGAATCACGAGAAAACGCAAAACACGGATAAAGAAAATATCAAATTGGTGGAATGCAGAAGTAAAGAAAGCGTTAAAAGACAAAAAAGGATTAATATAAAAAGTGGCTGAAGAGCAAACAGAAATGTGATTACATAGAATATAGAATAGCGAGAAGACATGTGAGTAGAATAGTAAAGAGGGAAAAAGAAAAAGACTTGGAAGAGTATGGAGAAACCCTAAATAAAAAATACAAGGAGGCAACTAGAAACTTCTACAAAAAGGTAGGTGCAATGCGAACCAGAGGAGAACCATTTGACCCAACTGAAATAATTAACAGCGAAAGTGGATAACCAATAAGTGAACAAAAACAAATCCTAATAAGATGGAAGCGGTATTTCGAACAACTTCTCAACATCCCATCAGATGTCATAGGAATTCAAGAGACCTACACAGATGTCACCGAAAAACTAGAACCAGACATACTAAAAGAAGAAATCATAGAAGCCATCAGATTAGCCCCATTGAACAAATCACCGGGACATGATGAAATACCAAATGAACTAATTAAAACAGCAAGAGAAGTAGGAACAGCTTGGCTACATAGACTATTCAACCATGTTTGGTGTGATATATTATATTTTCACAAACGTAACATCACGTTAAATATTTCCATGACGACAAAATCGGCGTTCACCGCAACCGAATTGTTTGTTCCACAATTGTACGATCCAAGATTTAATATACCCGTTGGCAATGAAAACCGTTAACCGGAAAAGGCACTGTATAAATAGCAGTGGACATCCGGAAGACAGCCTGTTTTGTTTTACCACCCAAGCAGAGGAACCAGGAGATTCGATGAGTGAAGGGAGTGATAGTCTCTTCAAAATCAACTTACCGAAGATAATTTAGTATAAGTTAGGTAGACGAAGACAAACATCAGCCCACGACATCGCTTCGGAAAAATCTGAATCCTGGCGCCGAAGTGTGGAAGAAATTCATTTTACATGAAAGGTAAACAGTAATAATTGATTTTAAATGTTAGATTAAGTGTGAGACTTTTTCCTAGAAGAAGAATTGGTAAGTCGACTTGTTGAACACGTGGTGAGTTCTTAAGAAGTTAATTATAATATAGTTAATTGTTATAGTTTATATATAAACTGTACATTAGGAGAAAACTACAGTGTTTTATTTTCTCCCAGCTAAACAACTTAGTTAATGTATAAAACATTAGACACACGTTGTACATTTTATTTCTTAAGCATGAAACTCAATCTACAATGAATTAGAGTAACTTAAGGAAACTCAGAATTCTTAGTACAGTGGTAAGTACATATTGTACATGTGCCCACTGGTAAGATTAAAAACTAGTTTACATGTGCCAGCACTAATAGAGAAATTAGAGTAATGTGTAATTAGTCAGTAGATTTATTTTTGACATGAGCACATGGGCAAACAAATAGTTTTTTTTTATATTTCCTGAACACATGGGAACCAAAAAGAGTTCTATAGGTATCATGATTTGTGTGATGGTACAGCACACATGGGGTAAGGCAAATATATAGACATGGCTGTTAACCATGGGGAATAATATTATTTGTGCCACATAATAGTGTATAACCAACCGCCATGCAAGAAGTATTTTAATTCAAAATGCCTGAATGTGAATTGGATATATCACCTAAATTGTATGTATTTTATGAGAGCATGTGATAACTCATGGATTTCCTGTTGCTAAATCCTGGGTGAATTGCATAAGTATGTCTAATGATCACATGTCTAGGTCATTGAAGAGCATGCTTGTGTCATGTGTGGTTCATCATTGTTAAACAGATGTGAATGTATCATTTGATAAACCCCATCAGCATGCATGACTAAATATCCAGGAGATAGTATAAGTTAGATTCAAGGATGAGATGCCCTTGTAATGTCATTCTTGTTGAATCAGTGAATGTATTCTGTGTAAAGCACCTACATAGGCATGATGTCATTCCTACAGATATGATGTGTCTGATGAGTGATTGTGAAATGAGAGATTTCATTGTGATATCAGTGATGTTAAACCTTTATTTTGTCATTGGGAAATCACATAAGTACCCACCTTACATGCCAGTATGAAGGATGTGTGATGAATGATTCCTGTATGATCACCCATACCAATATGAATGATGATAGATGAGAGAATTGATTTTCCATGCACATATGAATGATATCTGATAGATGAGAGGAATGATCATCCATGCATATTAATGATGTCTGAGATGAGTGAATTGACCTCACATGCACAGATGGATATGTTGACTGATACATGAGGAATTTGAATGAGTGAGTGAAGTTACATGCTGAGAGAGAGGGAGTAAAGGGCCAACAGTCAATCTCAGGATAGCCGGCAACTTTGATGTGGAATGCCATGACTATCACCAGAAACTAGTTCAGCGTAACCCATAAACTAAATAATAATTTAGTACACTCCGGCGCATAACACCACTTTGTATAAAATATCATTCATGTTACTATCATCTAGTTTTGTTTACTAAGCACGACACAAACCATACCATACATTACGCATATTACAGCATCTGTGTGTGTAATTTAAGCAAAATCCCACTTTATTTCATGTCACTACTGTTAACACATATGGTCTAGTGTAATGATAATAATGCACTACAAAGATGATGATGATGACTGTAATGTAATGTAAATGGTGTAATAATGATTATGATGATAATGTTAGAATGATGTAATGAATTCTAATGTCATAAGCATGATAAAAATTCTGTTGATCGAGTGAGATGGCAGAACATGCTGCCCACGCTTACCGGCATGGCACATGATGGATGGATGGATAATGATGAGGATAATTATCATAAGCATGATGATGCGGATAGCTGATATACAATCTTAGTATAGAGACGGTGAAGAGGGGGAATATACTCTCCGTAAAACTTTGGACTAAAAAGAGAAGTCATCTGTTTCATAATCTCCCCTGTAGTTGTGCCGCGGCGTCGTCAACGGCGCCAGGCGAATACAATTTACCTGTCCACAGGTTAGCCTGTGAGCGGGACTAACCGGACAGCGGTCAAGCCAGTACACGCGTGACGCAGGAAGTTCACGCAGGGACACAATCCCGCCTGGCAAGAACTCACAGCGAGAAACGCCAGACGGCTTGGGATTGTCGGACAGTGCGGACGGGTCTGAGAGAAGCTCGTATGACTGATGCGTCTGAATGCGAATTGATAGTAACCCTTGTGTGAGGCTAGGAGACTGTGCGGCTGTGATATAGCTTTGTGAGTGTATCCATTGTATTGATTTATTGAGTAATTGTGTTGCGGCAACGACGTTGTAATGGCGAGATGCCTGATCTGATTGTGTTGCGCGAGAAGTATAAATAAAGTGTTTGAATTAGTGTTGCAGTGTGTTCCGTCAAATCATTCTGTGACGGTGTTTGTCTCACATGTGTTAGAAAACACGAGCCTTAGTTATTGTTAAATGTAAGAACCTGACATGTGTGAACGTGGGTAGCTCGTCCTTGTCGGATTTGAACCATATTTGTAAGCGTGGGTAGCCCGTCCTTGTCGGATTTGAACCATATATGTGAGCGTGAATAGCTTGTCCTTGTTGGAGTTAAACAGTACACGTGAACGTCCAGCTTTTGAATCATAAGAAATAGGAATGTTTAGAATGTGTGAACGTGGGTAGCTAGTCTCTAGTGCAGTTGAACGATATATGTGAACGTAAGTGCTACGTCAGGCTTTGATTGAACCATAGATAACATGGTTAGCTTGTCCTCGTTAGATTAGTTAAGTAGCACAAAGAGCGTGTGTAAGCGGAAAGTTCTGGAAAGAAAGTTCTGGAAAGAAAGTAAGTTGTTGAATGTGTGCAACGGACGACATTACGACGAACAATCATACTTGACAGCATACAAACCCACAAAACTTAGTTGACACGCATACACCTCACAAAATTACATGTCCTAATATTTTCTTCGTCCAAAAGCAACAGGTTTTTGTGTGTCATCCGAAACCTTTAGCAGTAAAGGTCATTTTTCCGGGCAGTAGCGACCTTACAGTCTCTGGTCCAGTTTTCCACCATTCTCCAGTTCTCCAGAGCACTTAAGTATTATCTTTTTCATATACTTTTGTAGGCAAGTTTAGGCACGCGCTGTAATTAAAAAGTACTGTACAAATTGTTCCATTTACTAACATCTTATAACTAACAGTTATTTGAACATTCATTATCATTGTAATATTCCATCATGTCTACTTTAAATGATTTCATCGAAGCGGGTTTGAAGTTAAAGTTAACTGGTGACGAGTTGGCAAAATGGAGTTAGGCAAAGTATTCAGAGCACCTCCTAGCACAGGAAAAAGCTAATGAACGCGAAGACAGAGCGGCTGAAAGAGCTGCCAAAACTAGACAGGCAGAATTAGAAGCTGAGGCTAGAAAAGCAGAAGCGGCTATGAAACAGGCAGAATTAGATTTGACTGCAAAATCCAAACAGGCAGAGACTGACGCCGAGATGAGAAAGGCTGAGATCTTAGCTCAGAGTAAGCGAGAAGAACTCGAAGTGCAGCTGAAAATTAAACAGCTGGAAGCTGATACATCTGCAGACAAAGAGTCTAGAAAGTCAGAAAGACTTTAAAAAGAGAATCAGTACAAAAAGTACCAAGGGGTCGTGAGAAATTTCACCACTGGTGACTGCATAGGAGCCTTCACCCAGAACTTTGAAACGTTAATGGAGCATTATCAGATCCCAGAGACTGAATGGAACATCATATATATGAGAAGTCTGTCAGGGGAACATCTGAAAGTGATAGAGACCATCCCCAAAGATCTTAGGAAAGATTATCAGTACATTAAATCCAAAATTATGTCACATTTCCTGTTAGATGAAGCAGGCTACAGAGAACAATTCAGTAAAGTAGCTCCAAAACCTACACAAACGTTCTCTGACTACATTTCTGTAGTGCAGGATATTTTTAGTAAATGGCTGTCATCAGCCAAAGTAAACAACAACTTTGATAAACTTAAAGATCTCATTCTTAGAGATAAAATCATCTCATCTCTATCACCACCATTTTCTAAGTCTCTGCAAGAGCGTGAGTGCGAAAGTGTACAACAGATAGAGAAACGTGGTTCGGCTTATTTTATAGCCAACAAACAATGTTTTTCTAGTGGGTTAAGTGACTTAAATTTTGTAGCAGCCGCTACCTATGACAAATCAAGGTCAGATCCCTACAGTAGGCAAAAACCATTTAAGCAACCTACTGAGAAATACTACCAATGTAGATATTGCCAACTGCCACACAACCAAACTGATATGTGTGACAAAAACCCAGGGTACCTCACATACTTTCAAAACTATAATGATAAGCAAGATAAAGAGCGAAAGAGCTATAAACTGCTAACCAAATGCTTCCTTTGCAAAGCGTATGGCCACTGGCGCCATTCTTGTAAGGGTAGACACATGACCGGGAAGGCTAATGCAGCCTTGTTTGATAGCTCTTCCTCAGATGAGGAACAAGTGAAAAATCACCCTGTTAACCTTTTCTTTACTGACGGTACTTTTAAGTACCACTCACTTCAAATGGCTATATTTTTACAATCTGATCACGAATCCTGACGGTACTTAAAGGTCTATCTAAAATAACATTGCTTGTTTCCCAGGTAGGTGGCGTGAATGTTTGGAAGCGATCTGGGCATGCGCAATACATTTTCTTTGTGTCGAGTTTCATTAGTCATCCATCTTGAAATAGGGACTGGACACTGCCTGCATGACGTCTACTATTTGATCGTTATTTTACAGTTTGTTGGTGCTACAGATTTTTAATCAACTACAGTATTATACAGGTAAGCATTTGATATATGTGTCTTCTAAATTGCTAGTTTATTTTTAATTGTACGCACTAAAATATGTCATGGTACTTATAAGTACCGCCAGGTCGGGGGTAAACCAAGGGATGTGAGAAAAGTTAACTTTTTTGAACCTAATCATCATCATGTGATAGACTTATTTTGAACCTAATCATCATCATGTGATTGATTTATTTTGAACCTAATCATCACCATGTGATTGACTTATTTTGAACCTAATCATCATCATGTGATTGACTTATTTTGAACCTAATCATCATCATGTGATTGACTTATTTTGATAGCAAGTACCATATAATTTGTGTGTGTTTATATGATTTTTTTTATTTTTTTCTAGGTGTCATGGCCTGTAAACGAAAATATCTGACTGAGGAAGAAATTGTCATTGCCCTAGAAGAAGATCTCCCATCTGATATTGATACACCAGTAGAGAGCAGCTCGGATGAGGAACTAGAGAACAACCCTAATGTTGCCGGTTCTTCTGAATCTCAGAATGTGCAACTTTCTGATACTAGTTCCAGTGATGAGGAGACATTTTCAGTAATCCAAAGGAACTGGAGAAAGAAACCAATCTCAAAGAGTCTGCCAGTTTTCTCTAAGGAGGTTGGGCCAGTTCTCCAGCATTTTGTGGGAAAAGAGACTGCAGCAGATATATTTCTCACTGTGCTATCAGAATCCACAATTGAAAATGTAGTTTTTCAAACAAACTTGTACATTCAACAAAAACAGTTAAGAGTGAAACCTGTTGACACAAGAGAAATGCTTTCATTTATGGGTCTGCATTTCTTTTTCGGCTACCATAGGTTACCACACATGAGACATTACTGGTCAAGCGACATGGATTTTTCTACTCCAATTGTACCTAAAGCTATGCAGCGTGACAGATACTTTGAGATTCTTGCGAATCTTCATGTAAATGATAATAGTGCAATTCCGAAGGACAATTGTGACAAACTGTTCAAGATTAGACCTCTTATTCAGGACCTGAATCGCAATTTTCAGATGCTCAGACTACCTAATGAAGTTCAGAGCATAGATGAGAGCATGGTTCTCTTCAAAGGGCGTTCATCGCTGAAGCAGTATAACCCCATGAAACCAATAAAGCGGGGTTATAAAATTTGGTGTCGAGCCGATATGACTGGCTATGTCTATGAGTTTGAAATTTATCAAGGGAAATCTCAAGACACAAATAATTCCAAAGCCAGATTTGGATTGGGAGGAAGTATAGTTGATAGACTGACCCACAGTTTGAGAGGATGTGGCTATGTGGTCATGATGGATAACTATTTTACATCTGTAAAACTGTTTGAGCACATGAAGGCAAACAAGATATTTGCATGTGGACTTGTTAGATCCAATAGGAAGCATCTCCCTAAGCTTCAAGAGGATAAGAAGTTACAAAGGGGAGATTTTGACTACAGCTCTACAGAGCAAGGTATTACCTTCTTAAAGTGGAGAGACAATAAATGTGTTCACCTTTTGTCAAACTACCATGGCAATGAAGCTACAACTCTGAGTCGACAAGAGCGGAACGGGACTAGAAAAGACGTTGTAGCACCTGCTATAGTTGGGGACTACAATTCCTCAATGGGAGGCGTGGACAAGACAGATATGCTCCGATCATTATATGATCCTGATAGAAAGTCCAAAAAGTGGTGGCATAGATTGTTTTTTGCAATGATTGAAATGGCATACGTCATTGCTTTTGTAATTTACAAAGAGATCCACCATGAATCAACACTACTTGAGTTTCGAAGAAACTTAGCGATGGGACTAATCGCTCAGGGAAACCACACCACACCAGAGCAGCCAAAGAAGAGAAGGAAGAACAACTTTTCTGTGTCTAAAGACATCAGAGGACAAAACCTAGGAGCTCACTGGCCTACCTTTGTTCAAGAAAGGGGAAGGTGTGAAATGTGCTCTACAAAAAAAAAAATCCAGTCCAAACCACATTCAAAATGTTCATTTTGCAATGTATTTTTGTGCTGCAATGAAAAATAGAATTGCTTTTATGAATACCATGTATAGATATGCACATAAGCAGATGTTTTCATAAAACAATTAAAAAAAAAAAATTATGTGTTGGTTCCTGTTGGTACTTTAAAGTCCCAAAAAACAAATTGTAAAATATTGTTGTTAAAATTTTTTTTTTCCCAGACTCATATCTTTGTTGTATATGTATTAAAATATACCATTTAGAAAAATAAAATGGTTACAAAGTTATAGATAAAATAATTCAGGATACAAAGGGTTAACTCAGCACAGGCCATTGATGTATTTCATCTTAAAGTGTACCATCTGTGATCGGTTCCATGAAGATGGCCTATTAACATGCGGCCACTCAATACTTATTGCCAATGAAGAAGCTAATTTGGTGATAGACTCTAAAGGCAAGATTAACATCCACCAAGGATATGTGAATGGCAAGCCTGCTACAGTTTTACGAGATAGCGGAAGCACTCTTATCGGTTTAAAGAGAGACTTCATATTGCCTACTGATTATACAGGCAAACATGTGACTTGCAGAACTTTCTCAGGTAACACCGAGAAATACCCACTTGCATGGGCATATATTGACACCCCATTCCTCACAGGAAAGGTTAAATGTTATCCAATCCATGTTGCGACATATTTGTTGGTAACCTTCCTGAGGTGAATGATATGCTTCATGACTTTATAACATCTGCTGCCAAATGTATTGATGATAATGCAACATCATCTCCAACTGAATGTATTGTTGAGAATGTGTTATCATCGAGTGAATGTATGGTTGCTAATTCAGTAATATCATCACATGAATCCATTGATTTAAATGTTTCATCACAATGTCATGTTATTGAAAATGCTAATGCAGTAACTAGATCTGCTACAAAAATGCAAGAGCAAACTAACCAAACTGAGGCACTAGAAATGCTAAGCCCAGTAATATTACCTCCCTAAACCATGAGGGAAAATTTTTATAACAGCCCAAAAGGCTGATTCATCATTGCATACATTTTTCAATCTTATAGGCCAAAAGCCAAGATTAACAAAGAACGCCAGATGGCATTTTGCTCTAAAAAATGGCATCCTTACAAGGTACTATACCAAAGGTAACAGCACCACAGAGCAAACGGTGTAGCCAATCGAACACCGCAAACAAGCCTTACATCTGGCACACGATATACCCTTTGCAGGGCATATGGCCTACTCAAAAACTAGATCTAGATTGTGGACCCAGTTTTACTGGCCAAAATTCTGTAGTGATACCAAGCAATATTGCAGAACTTGTGACATCTGCCAAAAACTGGCCAAGAAGGGTAAACACCCACAAGCTGAATTACAAGTTACAGATTTAGCTAGTAGACCCTTCGAGAAGATCTCTGTCGACATTGTAGGTCCTCTAAACCATGTAACATCAAGAGGAAATAAGTTCATAATAACGATAATTAATCTCTGTAGCCGCTGGTCTGAAGCTATTCCACTTAAGAACATAACTGCCAAGGATATAATGGAAGTTTTCTTCCACATATTTTCTAGAGTAGGGTTTCCTGATACCATCCTCTCAGATCGAGGAAGTCAGTTCATAGCTGCAGCCACTCAAGCTTTTACTAGAATGTTAGGGGTAAAGCAGTGTTTCAACAGCCCATACCACCCACACTCCACGGGAATTATAGAAAAAATAAATGGCGATCTCAAGTATATGTTATCTAAGGTTACCCAGGAACATCCTGAAGACTGGGATACTTATCTGCCTGCCATATTATTTGCATATCGCGAAGTACCTCATTCCAGCACAGGTTTCTCACCATTTGAACTTGTATATGGTGCCAAACCACGAGGCCCATTGTATATGTACCACTCCATGTTAACTGAAACTGTAACTATACATAAACACATATCATCATATGAACATGTAACATCATTGCGTGAAAGGATAATGAGATCTTGTATGATAGCTAAAGCAGCACTTAAACAATCTGGTGCTATTTACAGACAGTACGCAAACAGAGGAAATAGGACAATAACACTGACACATGGACAAGACGTTCTACTTCTCTTGCCTAGTGACCGACACCTACTGACAGACTCATGGCAAGGACCATTCAAGGTACTCAGACAGATCTCGACTGTTGACTATGAGATTGCAGACAAAGACAAACATAAAATAATCCACATCAACATGTTAAAACCATACTACAACAGAGACGAAGACCAAGACGAGACAGCAGCAAGCACAACGATAGTTGACCATGAAAACGACGATGAGACCGACGAAATACCGACCTCATCACTTGACACGACAAACAATTTGCAGGACATTAAAAAAAACTCATCTGACGCAAACAGAAACTGACAGTTGCAGACAACTGATGCAAGACTACAGTACCATCTTCTCTAACCACCCAGGACAAACAGACTTAGTGCATTATCACATTACTTTGACATCCAACACACCAATAAAATGCAGACCATACTCCATTCCCATAAATTACAAAGAAAAACTAAACCAAGAAATTATTGACTTAGAAAAGAATCACATCATCAGACGATCACAGTCACATTTTTGTTCACCGATAGTGATTGTGAGAAAGAAAGACGACACAATAAGACTCTGTGTTGACTACAGAAAACTGAACAAAATCACACAGTTGGATTTAGAACCAATGACCAACTGTGAAGACATACTGACTGAACTGACGGACTCTAGATACTTTACGAAACTAGACATGACAAAAGGGTATTGGCAAATACCGGTAGACGAACAGAGCAGACACCTGACCTCATTTGCCACACCCTGGGGACTGTACGAATGGTGCAAGCTGCCATTCGGGCGTGTAAATGCCCCCGCAACATTCGTACGTATGACAAGACTGCTTTTGACAGTCATATCTAATATCTCCTACATGGACGACACTTGTGTACACACAAAGACAATGACGGATCATATAACGACATTGCATCAGACATTTGACCGTATCAGACAGCACGGACTGACAGTTAAACCATCTAAAGTTGACATAGCCTACCAACAAATCTCTTTTTTGGGCTATAATATCTCTAACGGCTTTGTCACGACTGACGACAACATCGTGTCAAAAATTCTAAAATTGTAGCTCCCGACGACAAAGAAAGAAGTCCGAAGTGTCTTAGGTCTGTTGAATTACTACAGACAGTTTATACCAAATTTTGCGGAGGTGACCGAGTGTTTTACTAACCTATTAACAAAAGACCAACCAAACAAAATTGTGAACAGCGAATGCCTAAGACCTGCATTCTCAAAAGTAGTGTCTTATTTCTCAAATAAACCCATTCTTAAGTTGCCAAATTTGGATATTATTTTCAGGTTAAGAACTGACGCGAGCTCCGTGGCGATTGGGGCAGTATTATTACAGGAATATGACCATATTCTCCATCCTGTATACTACCTGAGCCGCAAACTAAAACAGAGGGAACGAAACTGGTCCACCCCTCAAATTGAGGCCCTTACCCTTGTGTATGCAGTTACGAAATTATCCAGATTCCTCCTTGGGAGGCACTTTATAGTTGAAACCGACAATAGTCCGTTAACAATCATCACATCGGGAGCTCCTATCAACCACATGATTGCACGTTGGTCACTACTGCTCCAAGATTACAATTTTGAGGTTAAACATATTCCAGGCACACAGAATACGATCGCGGATCTTCTATCCCGATGTCCTGACGACACCCAGTAACCTAACTACGTCTGAGTGCAATGTGTTATAGCACTCAAATCACACAGCCAAAAATGAAAGTGTTTCAGATAAGCTGTGGGAAATGTGATAGGGACCAGGTCCCAGTGTAAATATAGTTAATATTTTATAAATAGTGTGATAATTGTGATGTATACATGTATATAACGTGTTAGAAAGGAGACATTATTTATTGCAAATATTATAAACAATAACAAACAGTGCTACGGAAGTTCAAAACTTACTTCATGTGAACGATCTGATTTATCCGTGGTACCTGCCGACCGGAGATGTTCCGACGTATTTTAATCCGTGTGAAAGAAACTGTGACATTTAAATTTCTACAGAACACTTTAATCCATATTTTGCAAAGAAATAGTGATTTCACCAGCTGTTTTGAAGAACTGTGTATTCCGATCATTGTTACAACATCCATGCGGAACAACACTGTGTTAATAACATCCGAACACTTCGGCTGTGTGTGTACTTCCGGTATTTAGAAATTTAATCAAAAAGTTAGCAGACGACAAACTAATGTTCACAAAGAAGTGACGAATGTAATACACTTTGTGAACGCAAATTTACCATGTACGAATTGTATGTGAGGATTTTTCATTAATGTGATCTGAGAATCACAACTTGATTAACTTTTTCACAATAGCGACGTCTAGTTCACTATTGTAAAGAAGCATCAATTTATGACGCTTAGAAATAAATTAATAAATGTAATTTATTGTTTTGAAAGTATGTTGAAATTATCTCCCATGAATTTTGAATTGTTTCACAGATTACACCAAAGGGAAACAATTGTAATAGGTAGTAATGTGTAAGAGATAAAAACCACCTTCATGTTGCCAGATTGTCAACACTCCAAGATGTCGTCAGCTAGGTATGGAAGAAATTGCCGAAGTTGTAGACCAACACGAGATGTTCCTACCAAGTCTGGGTGGGACTCAAATGTTGGAGTCGCATCATATCGAGACGGCTCGCAGTCTAACCTGACGTTTTTGAAATTTTTGTTTATGGTTGCGAGGTAGTTGCGTGTGTCGCTGATAGCTACCGGACTGACTGTGTCACATTACAACTGACGTGATAATCCATCGAGAGGGTTGTACTTGGGAGATGTTACTTCTTGACAGCTTGTGAGAGTGTGTGGATATAACTTGCAATGCCTACATATTGCAATGAAACCTAAGTCAAGTCAGATGACAACTAATGGGTAGATCCTGACAGGGTTTATTTATATATATATATTAACTCAAATTTACAGAAAGCTCACATGAAAGGTTTCACCTTTCATGAGATGGAAGGCGGGGAAAGTGTCATAATCTCCCCTGTAGTTGTGCCGCGGCGTCGTCAACGGCGCCAGGCGAATACAATTTACCTGTCCACAGGTTCGCCTGTGAGCGGGACTAACCGGACAGCGGTCAAGCCAGTACATGCGTGACGCAGGAAGTTCACGCAGGGACACAATCCCGCCTGGCAAGAACTCACAGTGAGAAACGCCAGACGGCTTGGGATTGTCGGACAGTGCGGACGGGTCTGAGAGAAGCTCGTATGACTGATGCATCTGAATGCGAATTGATAGTAACCCTTGTGTGAGGCTAGGAGACTGTGCGGCTGTGGTATAGGTTTGTGAGTGTATCCATTGTATTGATTTATTGGGTAATTGTGTTGCGGCATCGACGTTGTAATGGCGAGATGCCTGATCTGATTTTGTTGCGCGAGAAGTGTAAATAAAGTGTTTGACTTAGTGTTGCAGTGTGTTCCGTCAAGTCATTCTGTGACGGTGTTTGTCTCACATGTGTTAGGAAACACGAGCCTTAGTTATTGTTAAATGTAAGAACCTGACACCTGAATACTATACAAGAATGGATACCATAGTGTACTTATATTGCTTATTATAAACAAACACTCATTACAAGGGGACTGATTTTTTAAAAACCCTTAGTGTATGAGACCCTTTTCCTGAATAGAAAAAGATGATGAAGAGAATATAATTGTCAAATTCCAAATCATTCAAGGTATTACTTAAACTATAGACATGAGAACAGGCATAGGTGAAGATGAAACTGTACATCTGCTAGTTAAACATTGAACACCTGATAGTGAAAGATTGGAGTGAAAGCAAACAACTATGTTAGTGATAACTAATTGAGAACACCAAGACTATCTTTCTTCTATGTTTATTTTCTCTAAGAACAAGATTCCTTTTATTGTTTTCACTTGTTATGTTCTTAGGCTTTTACATTTCATTTCTAATGTCATATTTATGATTTCATTAGAATTATGTGATTGATGGAATTTCAGGTAGTGACCTTACTCATGTAAATCCAGACCTGACTTGGTGAAGATTGAATGCAGAACCTATTGAGTGAGCACATTGTTGAGTGATGCCCTTGATAGAGTAGCGCAGAAACTTATCTACCTGCAACCATTCCATTTGTCTCATAGGAGAGGTAATCTTTATTTAAACATTTACCTGCCAACAATGGAAAAGAAAACCAAGAGCCAGCTTACGTTCTACTACGCCCTGGAACACTAAGACTACAGAACATACAGCAATTAGTTGATAGCCAGAGGGATTCCCAAAGCTGGAAGTGGAGAATTTTGAGTGTAGACAGTTCTTTTTTTCCAGATCATCCAGGCCAGTACAAGATTAGCAGTACATGCCACTGGAAAACATATAGCTGTTATTATACACATCATAATTGGCACATCAATTCTGTATATTTACTGTATATGTATATGTCCTTATTTTATGACAGGAAATTGTAATTTTGAATGCAATTTACAAAATCCATGCTTGTGTTTAATAAATCATAAAAAAATGAGGTCATGTCATGTATTGATTGTATTTTTACTTTTCATAGTCAAAATGTTTTAAACTACCCTAGATAGAATTAATTAGTTGGTAGAGGAGAGGCAAGGAACCACTTAAAGGATATTTTTGGTATAAAAGGGAATACAACTGTTTCAGTTATTTCCTGAAGGTATTCCTTGGTTCTCTAAAACTCTATTTCTGGTCTCAAACAATTGAGTCAGTACCGCTAAATTAATTAAACGGGCAGGATCACATTGGGAAAAATGATGTTACATCCTTTATCTCTTTGGGGTTGAGCCATCAATCTCGACGTATCCGAAAATACCAAATGAACTAATTAAAACAGCAAGAGAAGTAAGAACAGCTGGCTACATAGACTATTCAACCATGTTTGAGTACAACAGACACCACAAAACTGGGGAAACGCCATAATTATCCCAATTTGGAAAAACAAAGGCAGCAAAAGAGACTGCACACAATACAGAGGCATTCCACTGTTGAGTCATACTGGGAAAATATTTTGCAAAATTCTTGAAAAAAATATTACGAACTACTTCAGAACCCCAGCTAAGCGAAACACAACTTGCATTTAGGACAAACAAAGGATGAGCAGATGCCATGTTTGCTCTTAGGCAACTTATAGAAAAATCAATCGAATTCAATTAAACACTCTACTTAGCCTTTGTCGACCAAGAAAGTGCATTCGATAGAGTAGATAGAAACAAGCTGTTGGAAATCCTTAGACAATATGGAGTGAGTACACATCTAACAAACCTATATTGAAGTTTATACAACAACAGTGAATGCATAGTGAGAGCAACTGGAGGACACTCAGAACCCTTCACCATAAGATCTGGAGTACGACAAGGTTGTGTCCTGTCCCCTCTCTTGTTCATAACATATATAGACAACATATGTAAAGAAACCAGCCAAGCAGAGACAGCAAGAATACCGCATGACGAGAACACAGAAGAAGAACCATGTGCAAACCTAACCATTAGAGAACTGTTTGCGGACGACCAAGCACTAATAGCAAATCAGAAGCTGAATTACAAGACCACATGTGTAGTCTAAATGAAATGTGTAGGGAACATAACATGGAAATTAGCACAAGCAAAGCAGAGGTAATGACTATAACTAAAGAAGAAAAAGCAACAACGATTCACCTAAACGAACATCCTTTGAAACAAGTAAAGAGTTTCAAGTACCTAGGAAGTATAATATCATCAAATGGCAGATCAGAAGACGAGATCGAAAATAGATGCAATAAGGCAAATCAACTCATTGGACAAATGTCACCAATACTAAAGAACAAACATGTATCAGTAACTACTAAGAAAGCACTTTACAACACAATCTTCCTACCAACTCTGTGCTACCAATGTCAAACATGGACAATGACAGAAAAAGATAAAAGAAAAATCACAACAACAGAAATGAGGTTCCTGAGAAGAATACTCAACGTATCAAGAAGAGATAAGATCAGAAATTAAGAAATCAGGACTAAAGTGGGGGTTAAAGCAGCACTAGATTTTATTAGAAAGCGTCAAATGGTTTGGCCATGCAAGTAGGCTACCAGTCAACAGCATACCACAACAAGCAATGATGTACAGACCACATGGAAACAGAGGAAGAGGCCGACCGCGTAAACGTTGGACAAAGGGAATAGCAGAGTCCATGGGAATATCGATATATGAAGCCCATAATCGGGCACTCTAACAAAGTTTATACTCACCTCGACACCGCAAGGTACAAGAGGAACATGATGAGATGAGATATTTGTAAACATATCAACCAGCCTATGTCATTATCGAAGTAAATCTAATAGTATCATCAGATTGTGTGACGCGTGAAAGAACTGTATCTATACATATACATTTGTCTAGCTTCTTCTTGTGAGAATGAATTAGACAGTGGGGGATCATTTCTCATCCAGGCACGTTATCAGGAATCAACTGACATACTGTCTTCCTTTGTAAGTACGGTTGGTCGTCATAACTTTCTGCCTGGCACTGGTTAGAAGTAGTGATCCATTCTGGGACTTTGAAAATCATCCTTCTAGAATTGCGAGCCTTTTGATCGCTTCTTCAGCACTGGTTAGACTCTATTCGTAGAAGTATATTTTGTATCTACTTTGATCTATTTTCTTTCTTAGCAGTGATCCTCTACACTGACCATGGTATTCTGTACATTTTTCCTCACAAACCACATTTCCACCACCATTAGATGTTTCTTGAAGTACCGTCTCATTCATTTCTCTGCATGTTCATGGTATTCTGTACATTTTCCCCCAGAAACCACATTTCCACTACAATTAGATATTTCTTGAAGTACTGTCTCAATAATTTTTCTGTATGTCTGTGGTATTCTGTACATTTTCCCTCAGAAACCACATTTCTACTAACGTTAGATGTTTCTTGAAGTACTGTCACATTCATTTTTCTGTCTGTTCATGGTATTCTGTGCATTTTCCCTCAGAAACCACATTGTCCCTCAGAAATCACATTTCCACTACCATTAGATGTATGTTAGCTTTGAACTGTCACATCATGATTTTCTAGGCATCTGTACAGAAGGTTGTTTGCTTTTCCTTTCATTTTCGCAGATACCATACTGGTCAGCGACTGTAGCCATTGTCTCTATAAAGATATCATCTACCTACCATCATTATATGCACCAGTAAGAAATAGAAAGCTTTCTTTGGTCATGTGATGGGAAGAGATGCATTGGAGAGCATCGTGAAAACTGGAAAGATCAGTAGGAAAGGAGGCAAACCAAGAGAAATAATGCTTGATGGACAGTGGCATGGAGGAATATCATCAACAGAGTTGATCCAGGACATCAAAGACCAAGATCTGTGGAGAGACATGAATGACTACGCCAGCTGGCAGAGCGCATGTTGATGTCTCTATAAAGATATCATCTACCTACCATCATTATATGCACCAGTAAGAAATAGAAAGCTTTCTTTGGTCATGTAATGGGAAGAGATGCATTGGAGAGCATCGTGACAACTGGAAAGATCAGTAGGAAAGGAGGCAAACCAAGAGAAATAATGCTTGATGGACAGTGGCATGGAGGAATATCATCAACAGAGTTGATCCAGGACATCAAAGACCAAGATCTGTGGAGAGACATGAATGACTACATCAGCTGGCAGAGCGCATGTTGATGCTGATGTGTTAATCTGTCAACTTTGTATGGCTGAAACAAGAGTCAGTGAGTGCACATATCCAACAGTCAGTCAGTCACCATAAACACCATCATCATCGTGTGCCATGCCGGTACGTGTGGGTGGTCACGTTTTGCCATCTCAATCGATCACCAGAGTCGTGGATCAGTTCAATGTTCTTGTCTCGACCATACAGTGTGACCAAGCCATCCAGGTATTTACTTCTCTGTCCTTCCCTTGTTCTCTTACCTCGATCTTGCCAGTTGTCACCAAGTTCACCAATTTATTTCTTCTCACAACGTGACCAAAAGCGTGTGACTGTCTACGTCTAATTTCTCTAATCCGTTTACAGTTTTCATTTGTTTCTTGTAGGACCTGGTCATTGGTTTTTCTGTCTGTCCATGATATTCTTTGCATTGTCCTCAGAAACAGTATTTTCACAGCCATCAGATGTTTTCCAGTTTGTCTGCTCATTGTCCACGCTTCACATCTATACAAAAGCACAGTTTCTATGTAGTACCTCAACACTATTTTTCTCGTTGTGAATGACATCTTTTTATTGGTTATTATGTTTTTCATCTTGCAAAAGGCTCCCTTCGTCATGGCAATTCTTGTTCTAATCTCTTTAAGGCATCTCCCATCAGATGTTATGACTGTTCCGAGATAACTGTACCCATTCACTTGTTTAAGAATACTCCCATTTACTTGTATATTGCATTGTGGTATTTCCTTCTTCTTATTGACGACCACAATCTGTGTCTTCTTACAATTTAATTCTAACACAGGTTGTTCATTGCGTTCAACAATCGCATCTATTAAATGTTGCAGATCCTCCTCATTGTCTGCAATCAATACTGATCATCCTCATATCCAGTGTTATTGACGTTATATCCCCCAATAATGATTCCTTTCATATATATCAACAATTCTGAAAATATATTTACTGTAAAGGGAAAAAAGATCTGGAGACATTACACATCCCTGTCTCATGCCTCTCCTAATAGGCGGATATTAACCTACTTCATTATCAATCTATGTTTTTTTATGCGTCTAAATTCTTACCCATCAATTTGTAGATCTCCAAGAATCTCCATCATGTTGACATGTCTTACTTTATCGAAAGCCTTTGTGTAGTCAATAAAGCAAATACTTTTTTTTTACAGGACGTTTGCAGTCAGCACCAACATGTTTGCTGTTGTTGATGTCTTGTCAAGGTTATGTTTAGTAGTTTGCCATTGCTTTCTGAACGACCGGCACCCATACCATTTTATAAAAAGCCAGCTCAGCGGTGTCTGCTGCCAAATTGCGCGCAGTTGTGTTTTGATCGCGATTTTTCCGGATTACAAACCGCGTCCATATCTCCTTTGCAACGGAGACTTCTATAGAACGTTCAATTAATCTTCTTAGCATATACACAGCATGTACTGTACCCTTGCCTTCGACAAATCCACATTGTTCTTCTCCTATTTTGGGTTGTATTTTCTACCTATCTCTTTGCATGATAATTCTTAGCAAAATCAGCGTGACGTGGCTCATTATATTAATTGTTCGATGTTGATCACATTCCAAGGCTTCTGATTTCTTCAGCATTGCAATAAATATTGAATTACATAATTCAGGAGGTATATCTCCAGTATTATATAATGAGTTCTGCAGTCTGATGACTTGGTCTATTCCATATTCTTCTAAGACATTGATCATATCTATTGAGATGTCTCGGCCCGGTGTCTTGCAAGATTTCATATGGTTAAGAGCATTTGGAACTTCAATCTTCAGAATTGATGGTCCTTCATTATTACTCCGAACATCATATTGTTCTTCTCTTTCATCATCATCATACACGTGCTTCACATAATCTGACCATGTATGTAAAATCTCACGTTTTTCTATCATGATTTTTCCATCTTTTGTTTTCAGGCAGCCTGTTGATGTAGGTTTTTTTTTTTTATTAGTAATCCCCTAAATTCCTTTGTGCATTAATTTGGTATTTTTACTTTGTGTTGTTTTCCCATTTTTATGCATTTTTGTTTTGTTTTCACGCCATGCTTCTTTTGCTTCATTACATAATGTTCTGACTTTTCTGCGAATCTCTTCATATTTGTCATGATTATCTTTGTTGTGTCTTCTTGTTTCCATTAGTCTTTCAAATTCTTCAGTCATCCATTTCTTACGAAATATTTTATTTAATTTTGGAATAGTTGTTTCTGCAACCACATTGATTGAATTCTTAAACATTTCCCATTGATCATCCACATCTTGGAATAAGATCCCTAGATTAGACAATACATCAAATCTGTTCTTTACTTCTATGTTAAAAAGTGCTTGTAGTTCCTTGTCATTTTTTAATGCACACAGATCATATTTAGTGTTTTCTGGTGTATACTTGACTTTCTTTAACTTAAC
>OY992876.1:488878784-488941284 GCA_963921405.1 Cepaea hortensis | reverse complement strand
TCGACTTCATTGCACCGGGTTTTTATCCCAAATGGCTCAGTCTCTTTCCGCAGCGCGGAAAGCGTCACACAAAGCACGAACTCCGTAGCTCTAGCGACGACCCACAGGATTCTTCGAAAAATTTCACCCGTGAACCGAAGGACGCTTCCCGGAATCGAACCCACAACCTTCGGAGCCCGAGTCAAACGGCTTGACCACTTCTCCACGAAGATTCCATTCAGTGAAAAGATTTAAAAGGTTCTCGGTCCAGTTTCCTCGTCTCATGCATTGTTACTCCCTGGGTATTTTCTATGTCGCGTGTTCATCTTCGTGGAGAGAGACTCTTGCCTCTTCTTCTCGGAAGCACGTCTTCCACCACTGCTCTTTCCAAACCTCCGTGACGTTTAATATGATCGAAGTATTCACTTTCTAATGAAACTAGAACATTATATACAACAATAAGAAAGAGACAAATAACTTTATTTAGTCATTTGATGAGAAGAGAGGCATTGAAGAACATCGTGACAACTGAAAAGAACGAGGGGAAGAGAGGCAGACAAGAGAAATAATGCTGGATGGATTTAGACGATGGCATTGAGGAATATCATCAGCAGAGTTGATCCAGAACATTAAAGACCGTGATCTATGGAGAGACATGAACGCCTACTCCAGATGGCAGGGCATTTGATGATGCTGATTTCACTTTCCGATAAATGACGTTTCATCCTTGACTTGAATGTGTAACTTTCACTTACCCCAGATGTTTGACACCGGTAATAGGAACACCTAACCCTCGCTTAAAACCAATCCATTGCACTCACTATTAACACCAACTATTGGTAGTAGTAGTAGTAGTAGTAGTAATAGTAGTAGTAGTAGTAGTAGTAGTAGTAGTAGTAGTAGTAGTAGTAGTAGTAGTAGTAGTAGTAGTAGTAGTAGTAGTAGTATTAGTAGCAGTAGTAGTAGTAGAAGTAGTAGTAGTAGTAGTAGTGATGGTTGTGGTGGTAGTAATAGTAGTAGTAGTAGTAGTAGTAGTAGTAGTAGTAGTAGTAGTAGTAGTAGTAGTATTAGTAGCAGTAGTAGTAGTAGTAGTAGTAGAAGTAGTAGTAGTAGTAGTAGTGATGGTTGTGGTGGTAGTAATAGTAGTAGTAGTAGTAGTAGTAGTAGTAGTAGTAATAGTGGTGGTGGTGGTGGTGGTGGTGGTGGTGGTGGTGGTGGTGGTGGTGGTGGTGGTGGTGGTGGTGGTAGTAGTAGTAGTAGTAGTAGTAGTAGTAGTAGTAGTAGTGGTGCTTGTAGTAGTAGTAGTATAATTTGTGGTGGTAGTACTGGTAGTAGTGGTAGTAGTCCTTTGCCCTGGCCATGCGGGTGTACGAGGGAATGAACAGGCTGATAGGCTAGCAGGGAATGCACCTCTTGGTGGTATCTTGCCTATGGACAAGGGGGAGGTGGTCGTGCACTTGTGGGACCAATTGGAGAAGGCGGAGGAACAAATTGAGAACCCATATGTGGAAAGAATGAGATTGCGGGGGGGGGGGGGGGGGGGGGGTCGGCAGGGATACTGGAAGAATCTCAAAACTGAGAGGGAAGACCATGAGAACTTTTAATCAGGTAGCGGTGGGAACGATTAGTAGTATGGCTCTTCGCTGGCTGTTTAACGAGGGGACGGAGCACGTATGGGAATGTCCTGAGTGCAGTGTTGTCAGTTTTTAACTCAACTCAACTCATCTAGTAGTAGTAGTAGTAGTAGTAGTAGTAGTAGTAGTAGTAGTAGTAGTAGTAGTAGTAGTAGTAGTAGTAGAGGTATTAGTAGTAGAAGTAGTAGTAGTAGTAGTAGTAGTAGTAGTAGTAGTAGTAGTAGTAGTAGTAGTAGTAGTAGTAGTAGTAGTAGTAGTAGTGTTGGTAGTAAAAATAATATTAGTAGTAGTAGTAGTAGTTGTTGTTGTAGTAGTAGTAGTAGTAGTAGTAGTGATGGTGATGGTGGTAGTAGTAGTGGTGATAGTGGTGGTAGTAGTGTAGTGGCAGCAGCAGCAGTAGTAGTAGTAGTAGTAGTAGTAGTATTAGTAGTAGTAGTAGTAGTAGTAGTAGTAGTAGTAGTAGGAGTAGTAGTAGTAGTAGTAGTAGTAGTAGGTGTATTAGTAGTAGTAGTAGTAGTAGTAGTAGTAATAGTAGTAGTAGTAGTAGTAGTAGTAGTAGTAATAGTAGTATTGGTGGTGATGGTGGTGGTGGTGGTGGTGGTGGTGATGGTGGTGATGGTGGTGGTGGTGGTAGTAATATTAGTAGTAGTAGTAGTAGTAGTAGTAGTAGTGGTAGTAGTAGTAGTAGTAGTAGTAGTAGTAGTAGTAGTAGTAGTAGTAGTAGTAGTAGTAGTAGTAGTAGTAGTAGTAGTAGTAGTAGTAGTAGTAGTAGTTGCAGCAAGCGGGTGGAAGAGGCGGGAGTTCAAATGGAGTGAGCGAGTGTACAAAACACATGGAAAGAAAACAACAATACGGTTTTGTTGTGGTTGTTTCGTTACTCATATGTACGTCCCATTTCATTATGTGTGCTCTTAGTACACTGGAAAACAGTAAACAATCTGAATGAGGTCAATCAATCAATCAATCAATCAATCGATCAATCAACCAATCAATCAATCAATCAATCAATCAATCAATTGGCAATCAATCAATCAATCAATCTATCAACTGCCGTCTCCACAACGAAGGTTGGCTGTAATGTATCTCTAAAACTGTCTGTCTCTCGTCTCGATTAAACGTTCTGTCAGATTGCTGTTCGATCATCGATTGACGGACGTCAGTCGCGGCGATCGGGCAATCTTGAGCTATAGCCTACGATGGGTGACGTTGTAATATTCTGTTATGATAATTTGGCCGTGTCCAGCGTGTGCCGCGTGGTTACACACCCGCTTCCCACGCCAGTGATCCGGGGCTTGTTACCGGATCCAGTCAAGGATATGCACTACTGACGAGCTCAAACGAGAGCGAAACTCGAGTATAGTGCTTCCATATTGATGTGGATAGGCCTTAGGTTCATACCAGAATACGATCAGCGTTGCCAGTAGTGGGTTGTGCTCAATATTTAAATCTCAAATCCCGAAACAACCAAATAATCATCTCTTTTAATTTGCTGTTGTCGCAGTCTGACCACCATAATACAAAGAAACCCCTTATTGGTGAGTGGTAGACTGTGATGAAGGAGTTATGAATGCAATACGTAATCCCGCATAAGGCGTTAGAAACACAGCTGTGGGAGATTTGGCCGCAGACCGCCATGTGTTGATTTTCATTCAATGCTATGAGCTGCTGTCGTTCAGAAAGCAATGATAAACTATTGAAAGTAAACTCGCCAAGAGATCACAAAAAGCAAAAAGCAAAAAAAAAAAAAAAAAAATATTAAAACATGCAGGAGTTGACTGCGACGTCCTGCAAAAGGATATGCAACTGTTTGTTTTATTGGTGATTTATTTCCATCTTGTAAATGACTATCTTTCCCATTGCAACATACGTCTGTGAGACCTGGACATTAACAAAACAAGCTGAACAGCGCATAAATGCCTTTGAATATAAATGTTATAGACGAGTTCTAAGAATATCTTGGATAAAGAATAGAATAAATGCATCCATACTTCAAGAGCTGAATATTGAAGAGGGTTGGCTATTAAAGACGATAAAACAAAGAAAATTTATATATTTTGGTCACTTGAAGCGTCACAAAAGTTTGGAGAGAACAATAATGGAAGGGTATATATGCCTGGGAAGAGAGGAAGAAGAAGGCTAAAGAGAAGATGGGTGCAGGATGTGGCGGATGATTTACATATGGGTGTATCGGACGCGAGAAATCTTGCTTATGATCGAGAGGTTTTCCGGAAGGTTGTTATGGGAGCGAGGTTATGCAAAGGACATGCTACTGAATGAATGAATGAATGAATGAATGAATGAATGACAGGATTATGTTTGCCAGGGCGATGTTTAAATCTCCAGAATGCATCTTCCATCACATATTACGACTGTTCCTAGAGAATTGTAACGATAAACCTGTCTAGGATGTTCCCATTTCCTTGGGTACTACATTGTGGAATTTCTGTCTTCTTGGAGACGACCACCATTTATGTTTTCTTACGATCCTAACCCTAATTGTGACCCCCGCTCTGGATGTCTATCAACAGCTCAGAATGTGTGCCTCATGCCGTATCTAAAGCCCCCCCCCCCCCCCAACAACAATTGCTATCTCTGTGGACCATGATGTCGACAGTGTCCACTGCTCTGTACCTCTTCCTTCTACTTCTTTAAGCGCCCATCAATATTTGTTAATTTATTTTTGACGTGAACTAAACAAACGGGCCTTAGATTGTTTATTATAAATATAGAAGATATGGTGATATCACAGAAATAGATCGTGCCTAAATGCAATTACAGTAAATGATATTATTTTGCGAGAAAGTACAAAAATTCAAATATCCAGGCACGTGAATTCGTAACGCGGGATTGCCGTTATAAAACAAAGCATGCCCCAGAAATATTGTCGTGATGAGGGTAACATTAGCGCCTCTAAACATCTACCGCTGTCAATATAAGCATCTTTCAGCTGATTGTTGATTTCTTGGCAAGATTACGCTCAGTAGTTTGCCATTGCTTTCTGAGCGGCCGGCTCACATACCCTGTAAGTTACAGACGCGGAGAGAACCGATACCGATTCTCGCGCAACGTCACGTTACTTACGAGAGTATGCGAGATTACGGAGAATGTCGTGTAACCTCTAGACCAGGGAGATCGGTATCTGCCGATGGTTCCTAAATGTCCCGCAAATGATTTGATTCCAACAGTTACAAGCATTTGTCTGGAGATGTTTGTGAAGATGAAGCGGATGAAATTGTTGTCTACCAGACAGATGTAAATATTCATTTTTAGGCAAGTGCAGAAATGCAATTATCTAGGCACATAAATAACATCAGATGGGAGATGTATCAAAGAGATAAAAAATCACGGAATAGAATAATGAAAGACTGCATTTTATAACAGAAGAACATCTGATGCAATAAATCAAAGTCATAGGAAGTTATAGAAAGAATTAGTGCATGCTACATTCAGTACATGGGACCAGCTTTAATCGTAACTGTGAATCCTGGACAATTATTATAGTAGGGGAAACAAATCACAAAGAAATTTTCTTAAATTTGTTGTCACATTATGAGATACAGATACAACTAGATAATCTTATGACAACTGGAAAGATTGGTGGAAAGAGAGATAGAGGAAGACAGTAAGAGACAATTATTGCCAACCTTGTGTCATGTCATTGATTGTGTCAAAATTGTTTGGACATGTTATGAGAAGAAATGAATTGGAGACCTTGGTGACAACTGGCAAGATTGAGGGGAACAGACCAAGGGGAAGACCGAGAAGTAAATGCCTGGATGGCTTGGCCACATGGCATGGTCGAGACAATTCAATTCAACTTATCAACATGAACACTGAGCTGATCCATGACTCTGGTGATCGAGTGAAATGGCTAGTCATGACCGCCCACGCTTTCCGGCACGGCACATGATTGATTGATTGTGTCATGGCACGAAAGGGTGTCAGGGTACGAATTGATACATGTCGTTGGAGATTCCAAGATGTGAAGGAACAACATCGCCAACGCCAATCGGAAAGGCACGTGATGATGCCTATACAAACAACCAAACAGTCTGAAGAAAGATCAGTGGGAGAAGAGGCCACCGAGAAAAATGATATAGATAGACTAAGACATTGGCATGGAGGTGTATCTTCTGAAAAGTTGACCCAAAACACGAAGGGCCAAGATCTGCGGAGAGAAATGATCACCCACGCCAGCTGGTGAGACTCACGATGATGATGATGATGATGATAATAATGAGCTCGAGGTCAATCTCGTATAATCTCGCTAATTCCGGCTAATGAAAGTTGAAGGTCGCGATATTTCCGGGTTAGAGCAGCAGATGACGAGAGGACTGCGAGGCTCCTCTCCATGGGTGAGACACTTTCTGGCAGTTGGTTGTCATTTTGGTTTAGAAATCTGCTAGCAATGTCTGATTCTGTTTATTGTTCGGTTACTTGTGCCAACTGAGTCGGTTTTGCTGTATTATATAGGTCCGCCGAGGAATTTGAACTCGACGATTAAGTTCTGTTAAGGCTGGAAAGAAATGGCTCCTGTGATGCAATAATTTGTTACATACATAGGTAAGGTACTTTAATTATTTCAAAATGTTCTACAAATAAATTAATATATAAAACAACATAATTATATAGCCATAGAATAGAAAAATGCAGTACCACGGTACCTTGTTCAAGTCTCTACGTGTATTCGGAGTCAATACATTAATATTTATCTATGAATAATATAAATTATAAATAGTACACTACACTAAGAAAACTAAACAATTGAAAGTGCTAACTCGGCACTTTAATAACTGATAATTTTTACCCCGACACTGCTCTCACTGTAACATTTAATGTTCGTGAACAAACGCCTTTGTTATCTAATCCAGTCATGGCTGTGTAGGAGTTAATACACTTACCTTTCAGGACAGTGGGCCGGGTTTAATCCTCAGCAGAGAAAGGATAGCTTTTTCCCAGTTAGTGTTTCTTCTAGGGTCATCCAGTCTTATTAAAATGGGGTGCCAATCAATGTTCTGAATTTTCTGGGAGGGAAAAGATGTTGAGGAAGGTAACTGGTCACTAACTTCATATATCATGGCTTAGAATATGGGACGGCCGAGCATATCCCAACATTAGTATAGACTATGGAACTACTATCTTTTGTAAGAAGATAGTTGAATTTTTCTTTAACTTTTGTATTCGATGGCCTGGACCATACAGTCAGTATTAACTGTGAGTGTCCAGCTTACACATCAATACAGTGGTATTAGTATCAAGGTAAATTAGATACAGAGGGTTTATGTGTACATGAGTTTATCAATGAAGGGATTTATCAATGAATTTTTTTCTAAATATTGCATATCCCTTACAGCAGACTGTGTTGCATTGTGTTATAATGTGCTGGTATGGGAGCCGGTCGTTCAGAAAGCAATGGCAAACTACTGAACGTAACACTTGCCTAGTACATCAACAGCAGCTGAAAAATGCTGGTGTTGACTGCAACGTCCCATAAGAGATACGCAAAAAAAAAATATCCCTTACAGGAGTTGCAGTCAACACCAGCATTTTTCAGCTGCTGTTGATGTACTAGGCAAGTTTTACGATCAGTAGTTTGCCATTGCTTTCTGAACGACCGGCTCACATACCCCTGAAAGTTACCAGAACGGTGTGAACCACTGCCAATTCTCACAGCTGCTGTTTTCCCCACGTGGACATACAGGATTATGAATAATGTCATTAATTCCTTGGCCAGGGAGACCGGCTCAATTAATTAGTTTGTCAATATATGGGTTTATCAATTAAGGGGTTTATTGATGTATTATTTTATCAAGATATGGGTTTATCAATGAAGGGATTTATCAATGAATTAGTTTATCAATAAATAGGTTTATCAATGAATTAGTTTATCAATGAATTAGTTTATCAATATATTGGTTTACCAGAATATGCGTTTATCAATATGTGTGTACAGTTTTATGTACATGAGAAAAGAGTGGTATATACCCCTGATCTCTGGGTAATGGATCAGACATCTTGCCTCCTCAGACAAAGGGCAAGGAACTTCCTATGTGTACATTAAAAAGGTAGTTGCATATCCTTTATAGGATGTTGTAGTCAACCCTAGTATTTTTTGGCTCTTTGTTGTGATTTCTTGGCTAGTTTATGTTCAGTAGTTTACCTTTGTTTTCTGAACAACCCACACTTATATCATTGTATAAAAACTTTGCAAGGTGGTCTGCTTCCAAATCACCTGCAGCAATGTTTCAAATGCAGGATTGTGAATTGCGTTCGAAATCCCTTCACCACATTGCTGGCTATGTGTACTTGGGTGCCTAGGTTACATTTCAGATAAATATTTATAGCATGTGTGATTCTGGCATACTGACCCACTCTGAGGAAGAATTGCAATGTCTACTATCTGCATTCTCCAATGCTTGTTCTGAATTTGGTTTAACAATTAGCAAAAAGAAGACACAGATTATGTCACAAGGTGCACATGGGGTACCATCAATCTTTATTGACGACGCCGAACTAGAGATAGTAGACCATTTTACATATCTAGGATCAGTGGTAAATAGCAAATTATCCCTAGATCAGGAAATCAACATCCGGATTGGTAAGGCAGCAACAACAATGAACAGGTTAAGAAAAAGAGTCTGGGAGAACAGGAAGCTTACTGCCAAAACAAAAGTCCTTGTCTATCAAGCCTGTGTCCTTAGTACTCTTCTCTATGGCAGTGAAACCTGGACAACTTACTCACACCAAGAGAACAATTTAAACAGCTTTCATATGCGGTGTCTGCGAAGAATTCTTGGTATTAAGTGGCAAGACAAAATCACAAATATTGAAGTATTGGAAAGATCAGGTTGTGTGACAGTTTATTCCATGCTCAGTCTTCGTAGACTTAGATGGATAGGACATCTTAGGAGGATGGATGATGGTAGAATACCAAAGGATATCTTTTTTGGTGAATTACAGATGGGTAAGAGATCTCAGGGTCGGCCTCTACTACGATACAAAGATGTGTGTAAGCGGGACATGATTGATACAGGCATTGAAAATGCACATTGGGAGCAAGTCGCCGCTGAACGTGTTGCATGGAGGGCAAATATCAGAAATGGAATAAAGTCAAAGGAGAAAATTATTGCAGAAAAGTCACACACCAAGCGTTTGAGACGTAAGATGGTGCATGATGGTGGAAATGACCACGTGTTCAGATGCACCCACTGTGAACGGACATTTACAGCGCAAATTGGCCTTATCAGTCACACTCGCTACCGCCATAGTTAAAAGTTATTATGCCTTTTTAAAGCACAAACTATCGTCTGTCAAGACGGCAAGGTGCCAATGGGTGGGATTCTGGCATATAAATGTGGAATGTCGTCCTAGGGAGTTTGTGAACAGTGCTGAGATTCTCTGATGTTCTAGTAAAGCTCATGATATACTTCTCATTTATTGGTGATTCATTTATTGAGATTCTCCTTGTATGATCTATAGGAGACTGGATAACTGATGGATTTATCCATGTGCTATGAAAGTGACCATAGACTAAAACAAAGCCGGATACTCAGAATGGGATTTTAGGGCCCGATTGTAAGGTGGAAGTGGAGAGAGTTAGCAGTGATTGGACCATATTGTAAGGTGGAAGTGGAGAGAGTTAGCAGTGATTGGACCATATTGTAAGGTGGAAGTGGAGAGAATTAGCAGTGATTGGACCATATTGTAAGGTGGAAGTGGAGAGAATTAGCAGTGATTGGACCATATTGTAAGGTGGAAGTGGAGAGAGTTAGCAGTGATTGGACCATATTGTAAGGTGGAAGTGGAGAGAATTAGCAGTGATTGGACCATATTGTAAGGTGGAAGTGGAGAGAGTTAGCAGTGATTGGACCATATTGTAAGGTGGAAGTGGAGAGAGCAGTGATTGGACCATATTGTAAGGTGGAAGTGGAGAGAGTTAGCAGTGATTGGACCATATTGTAAGGTGGAAGTGGAGAGAGTTAGCAGTGATTGGACCATATTGTAAGGTGTAAGTGGAGAGAGTTAGCAGTGATTGGACCATATTGTAAGGTAGAAGTGGAGAGAGTTAACAGTGATTGGAGTTAAGTGTAACAGTAAGGTGGTTAGCAGTGATAGTTATTATACTTTGAATAACTGATGTAATACTTTTTTCAATAGATCTGCTTTCACTGACTGCTCCTGGTGGATTTGTGGTCTTGACTTCATCCAGGTAGCGGCTGTTGGCGTCCACTAGTGGCATCAGCTGCTCCCTCTGCTCCAGCTGTCTTCACTAAAGGAGTTTGTGCTTCCCACCTGCAGCCTGTCCATGACTGCAAGCAGTGACAGGTGTCAGCAGGTATTCATTTTCTTCATCTTTTCCTTTGCTTGTTGTCTGCTTTCTGCTCCTCTTTGTCCCCCTTCTTCTCTAACTCCCCCTTCTTTTCCTACTCCTTGTCCTGCTCTTTCTTCTACTACTACTGCTACTTCTTGTTTTCTCTCTGTATTGTTCACTCATTCTTCAATCTCTGTATTGTTCACTCATTCTTCAGTCTCTGTGTAGTTCACTCAATCTTCCATCTCTGTATTGTTCACTCATTCTTCAGTCTCTGTATTGTTCACTCATTCTTCCATCTCTGTGTAGTTCTCTCATTCTTCAGTCTCTGTGTTGTTCACTCAATCTTCCATCTCTGTATTGTTCACTCATTCTTCAGTCTCTGTATTGTTCACTCATTCTTCAGTCTCTGTATTGTTCACTCATTCTTCAGTCTCTGTATTGTTCACTCATTCTTCAGTCTCTGTATTGTTCACTCATTCTTCAGTCTCTGTATTGTTCACTCATTCTTCAGTCTCTGTATTGTTCACTCAATCTTCCATCTCTGTGTTGTTCACTCAATCTTCCATCTCTGTATTGTTCACTCATTCTTCAGTCTCTGTGTAGTTCACTCAATCTTCCATCTCTGTGTAGTTCACTCAATCTTCCATCTCTGTGTTGTTCATTCAATCTTCCATCTCTGTGTAGTTCACTCAATCTTCCATCTCTGTATTGTTCACTCATTCTTCAGTCTCTGTGTAGTTCACTCAATCTTCCATCTCTGTGTTGTTCACTCAATCTTCCATCTCTGTATTGTTCACTCATTCTTCAGTCTCTGTGTAGTTCACTCAATCTTCCATCTCTGTATTGTTCACTCATTCTTCAGTCTCTGTATTGTTCACTCAATCTTCCATCTCTGTGTTGTTCACTCAATCTTCCATCTCTGTGTTGTTCACTCAATCTTCCATCTCTGTGTTCACTCAATCTTCCATCTCTGTGTAGTTCACCCATTCTTCCTTCTCTGTGTAGTTCACTCATTCTTCAGTCTCTGTGTAGTTCACTCAATCTTCCATCTCTGTATTGTTCAATCATTCTTCAGTCTCTGTATTGTTCACTCATTATTCAGTCTCTGTGTAGTTCTCTCATTCTTCAGTCTCTGTGTAGTTCACTCAATCTTCCATCTCTGTATTGTTCTCTCATTCTTCAGTCTGTGTGTATGTCACTCATTCTTCAGTCTCTGTATTGTTCACTCAATCTTCCATCTCTGTGTTGTTCACTCAATCTTCCATCTCTGTATTGTTCACTCATTCTTCAGTCTCTGTGTAGTTCACTCAATCTTCCATCTCGGTATTGTTCACTCATTCTTCAGTCTCTGTATTGTTCACTCAATCTTCCATCTCTGTGTTGTTCACTCAATCTTCCATCTCTGTGTTGTTCACTCAATCTTCCATCTCTGTGTAGTTCACCCATTCTTCCTTCTCTGTGTAGTTCACTCATTCTTCAGTCTCTGTGTAGTTCACTCAATCTTCCATCTCTGTTGCTGAAGAATGAGAAAGCTGAAGAATGAGTGAACAATACAGAGATGGAAGATTGAGTGAACTACACAGAGACTGAAGAATGAGTGAACAATACAGAGTAAAATAAGACGTGACAAGCGCAGAACGTTTCAGGGCAGGAAGAAAAGGAAAAAAAGCTGGGAGCAGCCACCGTGGTGGAGTTTCGAGGTGGAGAAGGCTTGGGTGGATAAGCGTAGTGCTGTAAGGAGATGGCAAAATGCCAAGAAGAACAGAGCTGGTCATCCTAGTCCCTGCTTGCACTTAGAAAGAGAGATGCACACAAAAGTAAGCTATTTCAAAAAACTGGTCACGGTGGTTAAAAGCGAAAAATGGGCAGAGGTGTGTCAAAGAGTAAGCACAGACAAGTCACTGAAATTGTTCTGGCGACTACATAAAAGCATGAGTGGTGTAGTCAAGAATAAGAGCATTTCTGACTTCCAAGGTGCTGACCTCATCTGGCAGAGGACTGACGAGGACAAGGGCAAAGCCCTCTTTGAACGCTACCTTGAGCAGAGCAACCAGACAGACATGGGAGGCCGGAATCTGGCCAAGGAGGTCACCTCAGACAGATGCAAGGCCCAGAACACTTCGGATGAAGACACAGTGACAGTGCAAGAAATCAAGGCTGTGCTTCGACGATCAAAAAACAGTGCTCCAGGTCCTGATGGCATAAGATACGACGACATAAATAGGTGTACCGACAATGAGCTAGAGAAACTAGCAGACATGTACAACAACAGTATAGGGAGTGCTAGCATCAAGGAGGAATGGTTACACAGCTATCTGATTCCCTTGCCGAAGCCTGACAAAGACCACAAGAAAATTCAGGGATATCGAATTATAACCATGCAGAATACAATAGGCAAGCTGCTGGAGAAGGTAATTGCCAGGAAAATATCAAGCCAACTAGAGAGGCAAGGTGTTTTCCCACCTACCCTGGGTGGGTACCGTCCAAAAAGAGAAACCTGGACCAATGCAGCAGTCTTTGCCCATGATGTCTATGAAGGTTTCCACTCAGGCACTGAAACCGTTGCTGCAGCGATTGATCTTGAGGACGCATACAACAGAGTACCACTGGATTTTTTAATGTTTCAGCTTCTTGAACTAAACATAAGTCCATTCCTCCTTAGTTGGATCGCTGCAGCTCTCTTCCAACGGAAAGTAGTTTTTAGATGTGGCAGTTGGACTTCGGAACCAACAACAATATATCCTGGCCTACCACAGGGATCACCATTATCTCCGGTACTGTTCAACGCCTACACAGTGAGAATCACCAGTGAGCAGATCACTGGACCTGGCAGGACATTGTCATATGCCGATGATGTTTTAGTGTATCGTCAGGGTAAGGATAGAGAGGAGGTTGCTGTGGAGCTTCAAACCGAACTCAATCGCATAAGTACTTGGTGTGATGAAGCTGGGGCAATGGTCAACCCAACAAAGGCAACAGTGACTTGGTTCTCGTTGAATAATCATATTGTCAACAATCCAACACCAACTGTAATGCTGTGTTCAGAGACGGTGGAAAGAACGCAGGCAATGAATTACCTGGGGATACGGTTTGATCGAAGCCTTGCTTATAATGTGCACATAGACCAGGTGATAACAAAGGCCAAGCGGGGTTTGGCAGCGATGCGGGTGATGGCGGCAGCAAACTGTGAGCAGCGCCATCTATGTCTTCTGTACGAGGGGCTGGTCATGTCTGTTTTGGAGTATGCAATGGCAATCCTGACTGTCAGCCATAAGCAGATAGAAAGGATGGAAAGGATACAAAATGAAGCTATGCGCATTATTCTTGGATGTACAAGAGATACAGCATGCAGGGCGATGCGCTACCTTCTTGATTTTCCAACCATTGAAGAGAGAATGCAAGTTTGCAGGGCACGCGCCTACCTCAGAATGAACGCAAACACACAGCATCCACTGCATAGTGAAATTAGGAAGGTGAAGGGCAGCAGGTTAAAAAGAGGACGGTCGTGGATGGGTCAAGCCGAGGACATTCTTCAACAGGTGTGTTCACTTGAGGACTTAGAACCTGGCGAGGAGTGGGTGCAAGTGCCAACAGACTTCTGCACATCCTTTTCAGTTTGCATCCAACTAGATAGAAAATGCAGACAAGAAAATCCGGCTGCTGTTGAGGCTGAAGTACAAGCGTTGATTTTCGAGAATTCGCTAGACAGTGACGCGGTCATCTACACAGATGGGTCGGTCATCCGACATGTGAGAAGCTCATGGGCCTTTACAGCTCGGGCCGGAGGGAGAATTGTGAAGGAGGACTCTGGTGCTTTCACTGAAACCACAAGTAGCCTGACCATGGAAGTCATGGCAGTAAGTAAAGCAATAACGTGGCTCGAGACACAGACATTCAATAGGGCTTGTTTCCTTAGCGACTCAATGAACATGATCAAGAGGATAGAGGAGGGGTCGATCCGAAGAGAATGGTTGCTGCCTCTGAAGCGGTCTCGGCTGGCAAAGATTAGTTTCATCTTCGTGCCAGGGCATGCGGGTGTACAAGGAAATGAGCGAGCTGACAAGCTCGCAGGTGAGGCTACTGTTGAGGGCGGACGCGCCATGGACCAGGCTGACATTCTGAATGCTCTACGAGAAGTGAGACTTTTGCAAGAACCAAGTGATGACTGTGAATCTACAACAATGGCCAGACTGCGAGAGCAGCAAATTAAAAGAGGGGTGGCCAAACAAGAACACTACGCAGGAAGCCAAAGAAGATTGATAAACCAACACAGAACTGGCGTCGTTAGCCGCTACACGCTGCGGGATTTGCTGAGGAGGGGATCCGAGCACTTATGGACTGAATGGTCCGATGTGCAACGAGGATGATCTGTCGACTAACTAACTAACTAACTAACTTCCATCTCTGTATTGTTCATTCTTCAGTCTCTGTATTGTTCACTCATTATTCAGTCTCTGTGTAGTTCTCTCATTCTTCAGTCTCTGTGTAGTTCACTCAATCTTCCATCTCTGTATTGTTCACTCATTCTTCAGTCTGTGTGTAGTTCACTCAATCTTCCATCTCTGTGATGTTCACTCATTCTTCCATCTCTGTATTGTTAAACTATATTACTTTTACACTGTAGATTCTATAATAGAGATTCTGTCCACATTGCTGCCAGGCAAAGGTTACAAATACCTACCCACAAAATAACATTTATAGCATATATGATTCCAACATGCGCACATTTGGATCCTTGTCGCAGAGTTTGTTCACTGTGCTGAGATTCTCCATGTTCTATCAGTGGGAGAAGACTGAAGCCCGTATGAAATCTGTGTGCAAAGAAAGTGATCTTTGACCAGCAACAAACAACAACAGAGGCTTTCATGGCATGCCAGGAGAGAATTCCTCAACATCTGCTGTCATTATCATCATGTATCAGGTCCTTGCAGAACATCGCTCTCATTGTGGTCCATGGACGTCAGCATGGCCGAATGGATAAGAGCTCTTGATCTTAAACTTCCAGTGTGCTGATGTCGAGGTAGCGGGTTCAACCCCTAAACCAGACTCAAGCGTAGTCCTTACATGTCCTACTACTTCCAGCACACTGGACTGATTATTGTGTGTGGATTATTGTGTGTGGATTATTGTGTGTGGATTATTGTGTGTGGATTAGCTTTCCTTTTTACCGACATCTGAGGTGTGTGAAGTTTACACCCCCAGGTCAAGGACGAGAAGTTAACATTTGAGTCCAACTGACCAGTGTAGGGGTTGAATCTGCAACTTTGGCATTAGCACATTGGAAGTTTAAGAGCAAGCGCTCATATCCATTCGGCCATGCTGACCTGCACTTGTGGGATTGCACCAGGCGCAATAAATTTTATTCTTGATTTCATATTTAGTACAGTGTTACAGTATGTGCTCTGTAGATTAACAAAGGAAAAGTCTCTATCGTGACAACACTGCTGCTTTCACATCCACAGCCAAGGTGACTGGAGCACTCAGCCCAGCCTGTCCCCGTCTCATCCCAGAGTGTGTTGCTGTAGCCACTGGTAGTGCTAGGCCAGACAGCATCTCTGAGTCCACTCTCCCCAGAAGCTAGTGTCCAATGGCTGTCTCTCTCATGTGCTTCCCTTGCTGTGTAGGAGGACAGCCACAAGCTGTAAGCTGACATTTTTTTTTCCCTATTGTTTATTGTGAGGTTTTTTGACTTCCTTTAATTTGACAGATCTGCTTTCAAGCCAGCTCTGTGGCAAAGCTGCTACAGATGTAATGTGTAATCTCACATATCGTGTTCGAAACAAATGCAGGAGATTGGAAGCAGATCGCCTTGCGTTGGGTTTCCATATGATAGTATGAGTGCCAATCGTTCTGAAAGCAATGGCAAACTACTGAACATAAATTTGCCAAGAAATGACAACCAACCAAAAATGCTGGGGTTGACTGCGACATCCTGTAAATGATATGCAACTAACTTAACTTTAGTGGCATGAATGGGGAGTAAAGTATGGTGGCTGAGAGGATACGATGTCCACCTCCGTCTCAAAAGGGATAGAGTTTGATATCAGCATATTTCTGAAAGTCAGTTTGTATCTAATGACATGACATGAAAATAGAAATAACTTGGAGGCAACAGAGATGTAGTTTCTGAGACGAATGTTGTGAATTCCTTGGACGGCCAGGGTAACTTAATGACGCTTGCCTGGAAAATATTAATAAAACTAGAACATTATATACACAAATAAGAAAGAGACAAACAGCTTTCTTTGGTCATGTATAGAGAAGAGAGGCATTGGAGAACATCATGACAACTGGAAAGAACAAGGTGAAGAGAGGCAGAGGCAGAACAAGAGAAATGATGCTGGATGAATTGAGAAGGTGGCATGGAGAAATATCAAAACAGAGTTGATCCAGAACACCAAAGACCGAGATCTGTGGAGAGATGTGAACGCATATGCCAGCCGGCAGGGCACTTGATGATGATGATGACATCACATACCCCCAAATTTCTTGGGTAATGAGGTCAGGTCCCTAGCCTTTTCAGTAAATGGCAAAAAATAAACACGAGGTTTCATGAGCACATTGTGCACATGAACAATCCCACAGCAGCTGGACCTAGCCAAGAGTAGGGTGTAAGTACACTGTCCTGGCAATAATGGCTAGGAAAGAAAACCTACTGACATGTATAGATTGTCTCGTACAGCAGGTGCTTTGCAGAACACCCTCTCATCACGGCCCCCTAAAAAACCTCTACATCTCTTGCCAGTTTTCTCGCCTCATACACCCAGCTGCAGGCAATGTCCTGTCTCTACATCTCTTGCCAGTTTTCCCGCCTCATACACCCAGCTGCAGGCAATGTCCTGTCTCTACATCCCTTGCCAGTTTTCTCGCCTCATACACCCAGCTGCAGGCAATGTCCTGTTTCTACATCCCTTGCCAGTTTTCCCGCCTCATACACCCAGCTGCAGGCAATGTCCTGTCTCTACATCCCTTGCCAGTTTTCTCGCCTTATACACCCAGCTGCAGGCAATGTCCTGTCTCTACATCCCTTGCCAGTTTTCTCGCCTCATACACCCAGCTGCAGGCAATGTCCTGTCTCTACATCCCTTGCCAGTTTTCTCGCCTCATACACCCAGCTGCAGGCAATGTCCTGTCTCTACATCCCTTGCCAGTTTTCTCGCCTCATACACCCAGCTGCAGGCAATGTCCTATCTCCATCGTCGTGCTGGTCGACCAATGCCACTTTCCCCCAGGAACACTGCCTTCCCTCACTGTTCTCTCCCAGCCACTGATGTTCAACGTGTCCATATACCCCTTGCCATGTCTCCTGCCTCATGCAGCCACAAGGTGTCTGCAATGTCTTTAGTTCATTGTCGTGTTGGTTAACCACTGTCTCTTTTTCCAGGAAGGTTTTAGAGAAGATAGTCGCTTTCAAGCTGCAAGACTTTTTTGGAAAGGGGGAAGCTTCTTCCAAGAGGCCTGGGGAGCTACAGGCCAGGAAAAGATACCTGGTCAAATGCAGCCACTTTTGTCTTTTACGTTTATGAGGGGTTCCAGAGTAGACAGGAAACGATGGCGGCAGCGCTTGATCTCGAGGATGTGTACAATAGAGTTTGCTATGATATTTTGATGACCGTACTGATGGAGAAGGGCCTAAATCCCTGGTTGGTGAAGTGGATAGCGGCCGTCCTGCACTCTCGTTGGGTTGCTCTCCGTCTGGATGCATGGACCTCATAGCCACATATTTTAATCCCAGGATTACCATAGGGATCCACAATCTCACCGGTGCTCTTTAACGTGTATATGAGCAAGATTGCAAACCTAGAGGCACCAGGGGTTGGAAGGATACTAACATTTGCAGATGATATTCTTGCATATAGGCAGGGGAGAGATAGGGAGCAAACAGCCCAGGAGCTACAGGCGACAGCAGACAAGTGATTGACTGTTGCACTGAAATGAGTGCTGCCATCCACCCGGAAAAGGCAACTGTTTTATGGTGCTCTCTAGACAACAGGATAGATGGTAGAAGCGTCAACAGAGAGAACAAACTGAAGTATCTGGGAATCACATTTGACAGGAGCCTGTCCTTCAAGGACCATGTGGAGACGGCAGTGACACGATCTCAAAAGGGACTCAATGCACTTAAAACTATGGCTGCAATGGACACAGAGCAGAGAATGCTTTTCACACTATACCAGCAATTGATCCTGTCAGTGATTGATTATGGACTAGGACTGCTCACTGTCTCAAAGAGTCAGTTGGTGAAATTAGAGCGCATACAGAATAAAGCTATGCGGATCATTCTGGGATGCACCAGAGACACCCCAGTAGTGTGTATGCGTTACATCCTTGGTTTGCCGTCTATTGCAGGTAGGCTCAAGGTGATGCAGGCGAAGGCATACCTCAGAGTAGCTGCAGACACAGATCACCCGTTGCATGAGGCGCTGGATGCAGTTAAGGGTCAGCGACTGATAAGAGGGAAATCATGGATAGCTCAGGCGGAGGATACGATCAGACAGGTGTGCATCTTGGAGAACATTAGGCGAGGAAAGGAGTGGGTCAGAGTGCCAGCGGAGCAGTCAGACTTGTGCAGAGTTATAATCACATTGAGCCGGGAGTGCAGGGAGTGGCCAGCAGGGGTCACGGAAATGGAAATCCAGCAACTAATTCAAGATAATGCTCGCCCGGGTGATGTGATTATATACACAGATAGTTCAGTGTTGAGAGGCAGGAGAAGTGCCTGGGGGTTCTTAGCAAAAGCTAATGGTTGACGTTTGGTGCAGGAGAGCCTGGCAACCACAACATCTAGCTTAAGAATGGATGTGGAGGTGTTCAGTGCAGCTTTCCGCTGGATGGAGAATACGATACACACACACATCGTGATTGTAACTGACTCAGAAAGCATGCTGAGTAGGGTGAAGACAGGCAAGCTTCGTGCAGAGTGGCTTGCTTTGCTGTGGAAGTCACGGGTGACAAGCATCGTCTGGATCTTTTCTCCGGGGCATGCTGGTGTGCTGGGGAATCAACAGGCGGACAGATTGGCTGGCTCTGCAAAACTTGGTGGAGTATTGATGCATGATAAGGCAGACATGGTTGTGGCCTTGTGGGAGCACGTGTACACCTCGGAGGAGCAAATGGATCACCATAGCCTGGCAAGAATGCGACAGCGAGGGGTGACGAGGGGATCTGGCCAACGATCGACGCTCAGAAGAAAGGCGAGATGGACATATAATCAGATTGCTACTGTTACTATTAGTGTTGGAACTCTTCGTTGGCTGCTAGGGATGGGGACGGAGCGCTTATGGGAAGCCCCGAATGCTGTGATGTTGGTTCCTAAATCAATCAATCATTCTTTGTCCAGGAACCATGCCTTCCATCACTGTTTATTTTTATACTACTGTGGTGATACATCGTGGATGTTGCATGTAGTATTTCTTACTTCTTGGAAATTTCTGTTGTCTTGCAATTTTATTCTAATACTGGTTGCTCACTTGCACAGAATACCATGGACAGACAGAAAAATTATTAGGCAGATCTACAAGAAACAAATGAAAACTGTAAATTGATTAGAGAAATTTGCATGTAGACATTCGTGCTTTTTAAAAATGCTTTATGAGTTGAAATTCTTTCTTCTTCTTCTTCTTCTTCAGCTTTCCGAGCCATTGAGGTTCTTTGCTGCAAATACAATCCGTCTCCATTCGTCTCTCTGGTGGACCTTCTCTTGCCAGTCGTTGATTCCAAGTGCTTGTAGGTCTGTACATGTATTATCTCTCCACCGTCTTCTTGGTCTACCTCGGGGTCTACGGTCATTTATTTCCTGAGTGTAAGCGAGTTTTGTTTCCCTATTATCTTCCATTCTTTCTATATGCCCCAGCCATTGTAGTCTATTAGCCTTCATGATACCAGTGATTAGCGGAGACATAAACAGATCATAAATGTCTTTGTTACTTCTTCTTTTCCACTCTCCACTTTATGTATCCCTAATGGGTCCAAAGATGCGTCTTAAAATTTTGTTCTCAAAGGTTTGTAACAAGGCTTCGTCTCCTTTCGTTGTACTCCAGGTTTCAGAGCCATACAGCACAACTGGTCTGATCAGTGTTTTGTATATTGGGATTTTGGTGTTACGAGATAGCGCCTTTGATTTTAGTAGATGTTGTAGTGCATAGTATATCTTATTTCCAGAGTTGATTCTAGTTTGTATTTCTTCCCTTATGATGTTGGAGCAGTTGAAGATTGTACCCAGGTATTTGTATGTTTCCGTTTTTTTAATGGTCATATTATCTATTTGTATGTGGCCAGAGTTTTTAGCCATTCCGTCTCTTGAAATTACCATATATTCTGTCTTATCTTGGTTGATAACCAGCCCCATCTGTTGGGCTTTTTCCTTTAAGTGAGTCAATATTTCCAATGACTTTTGTTCACTTTGTCCTATAATATCTATATCATCTGCATAACCAAGCAGCTTGGATGTTCCTCCAATATCACATTCCTCCTTTATCTTCCTTACAACTTTCTCTAGAGCCAGATTGAAGAGTAGCGGCGATAGTGTATCACCCTGTTTCAAGCCAGATGTTATTTGGAAAGGGTCCGATTTCCTGCCTTTATATGTTACTATATTATAAGTATCTTCCATGCATAGTCTGGTCATGTTGATTAACTTCCTTGGTATTCCAAATTCCTGCATAGCATTCCATAGACTATTCCTATGGACACTATCATAAGCCTTTTTAAAATCCACAAAAATGTTATGGAGATCTCTTTTATATTCCCAATGTTTCTCGGCTATTTGTCGTAAGATAAATATCTGATCTATTGTTGATCTGTTTTGTCTAAAACCTGCCTGGTAGTCACCTAATATGTCTTCTGAATATGGTTTTAGTCTATTTAGTAATACTGCGGATAGTATCTTATAGCTTGTGGACAGTAGTGATATTCCTCTATAATTTCCACATTGGAACTTGTCTCCTTTCTTAAAGATAGGTATCAATAATGACTCTTTCCAGTCATGGGGTAATTCTTCTGTCCTCCAGATTTTTATTATTAGTTCGTATAGCTTTAGATGTAATGCATGGCCACCTGCCTTTATAAATTCAGCAGCAATTCCATCAGTCCCAGTTGCCTTATTGTTTTTAAGTCGTGTGATTACATATAGGATTTCTTCAAATGTAGGTTCTTCAATTTGTGGTTCGCATGTTAGAACCTCTTCCTGTGGGAAAATGTTACTTGGAATAAGCTTTAAAACTTAGTGACAACTGATAAAAGTGAAAAGAGCATGGGGAAAGTGAATGGCTTGACCACATGACAGTTGAGTTGAATTGAGTCAAGAACTGATATCAGAACACTTGGGACATTCTTATACGTTATCAAATGGGATAATCGGGACAAACACACAGACACTGGTTCCTTGACTCCTGTGATTGTGTGAGACAGTGAACCATGATTGCTCAGGCTTGTTGAGTTGCTCACTTTGTACGAATACCATCAGGCACTAAGTGCAGCAGATCCTGTATTCATTGTGGTACATCACCAGAATGTGCAGTCAGTCACATAATGCAGTCTTAGGCATTAGCAGTGTACTTTGTGTTCTTACCTTTTATTACATTGGACTTTTCTCACAAGGTGCACAGTGATCATGTGACTACTTCCTTCATCCGAATGTTAAGATTATGGTGTTAACAATTCTGTTCTTTTACTCACTCCCAGAAACGAAGACCGAGACCAAGACTGGATGCCACCATGATTGGACTCCCCACAGATTTCCGTCACACAGTCCATGTAGGCAGCGGTGACGTCAGGTCATCACCAAATGTAGGTTGAACCTCCTGTCTTTCAAATTTTTATAGCTGTACACAATATTACTTTGTATATTATTTTGGTTAATTGTTACTGAATAAAGTATACCCTAACCGTCACTGTTTGTGGCGACTGCAATAGCCAGGTGGCCTTAATTCCTCAGGTTCTAACCCCCCTCCCTCCCCCAACCCCCTGTTCTACACAGCAATGTACTATAGGCAGAAAATGACAGTCGTGGTTCCAACTTCATGGCAAAGGTTCACCCCCATAGTGCTCCATTCCTGTGCCAGGTGAATATCACACAAAATGCTCCTTACTGCCCCATTTGAAAAGTGGAACAAACAGCAGTACCGACAAGCCATCAGCACTCACAGGCAAGTACATGCATGAGGCTGCTGCCAGAATGTCAACACAATAGTCTGCCACAAAAATTACAGTTCATCGTCAGTGGCAGAGCCAGTCACTATAAAAGCAGTAGTTTCACACACATTACTGCATCCAAAACTAGCTAGTTCAGCAACTGGCCGCTGCCATTTTCTGAACATGCAGCTCACAATATAAAACTGCGGACAGATGTAAAAGCACTTCATGAGAAATCCACAGCTCACAGTGTCACTTAAAGCACTTAACTCAGTAGCGGGGTGATGGAACCATGTACTACCAGTCTAACGTGAGGAAAATGCATAAGCAAGAAGCGAGAGCACTCCACACGCCTTAACAGCTCAACCACCTATACGCCATATTGGACTGGAAGTCCAAGATTACAGTTACTAGATAAGAACCTGCAAGTATATCTCACAGAGTGGAGTGTCAGATATCTCACAGGGTGGAGTGTCAGATATCTCACAGGGTGGAGTGTCAGATATCTCACTCTTCAACTTCAGTTGTGAGAGACTGAATCTGTATGCACTTGTCTCAAGGGCAGTCTGATATGGGTTCTTCATCTAAAACTATAAACCTGGAGGTGTATCTGTTTGTCATCACCAGTTATCCTTGACATGAATGATCAGATTAGGTCGATTTGGAAGCAATAGAGATGTAGTTTCTGAGATGCATGATGGAAATAACTTGGACTGCCAGAGTAGCTAACAATGAGCACATAGAAAAGACTCATGAAAGTAGAACAGTATACACAAATATGAGAAGGAGATTAAAACAAGTACACAAATTTAAGTATTTTTGGAGCATTTTTACACCAGATGGCAAATTAGATAGTGAGATGGAGACAAGAACTAAACAAGCCAATAATGTTGCATATCAAATTACACTCATCCTGGTACATCCGGTAATCCCCATGGAAATTAAGAACATTATAAATGCAATGCTTTTACCAACCTTATGTTATTAATGCCAAACATGGGCACTAACTAAAGATCAAGAAAGAAAACTCACTACTTGTGAAATGAGATGCCTGAGAAAAGTAGTGAACAAATCAAGAAAAGACCATATTAGAAACTAAAACACTTGGAGCAACACCAGTTTTTAAATTCATTGATAGACAAAGACTTGACTGGTTCTGCCATCTAGTGAGTATGAACCCAGTCTCGCCAGCAGCAAGAGCATACAACATGAACATGGAAACATCAAGAGGCAGGGGGTGACCCCGAAAAAGATGGATTGACAGAGTCATCAACACCTTAAAACCCACAACATTTCAACATACGAGTGACCCAGTGAGCCCAAGTTCTTAAACCAATCATCAAACAACCCCGCTACACCCAAAGACGTAGGGCAGTGAAGGATAATAGAAGAAAGAAAGACTGTTCTTTGATCATGTCATGAGAAGAGAGGCTTAGGAAAACATTGTGATGACTGGATAGATCAGCTGTAAAAGAGGCAGAGGTGGATAGAGGGAAACGGCACTGGAGTTATCAGTTATCAGTTCATTTATCAGTTGGGGTATCTTCATTGCACTCCGGACATGTCCATAGGTGCTCAGATCCTCCCCCCAGCATATGCATCAGCGTCCGGTGGCTAATAGTGCCAGTTCTGTGTTGGTTGACGAGGCGCCTTGTTTTCCCAATGTACCTCTCGCGTCTGGCCATGCCGATTCTTACTCCCAATGGCACTGGAGGCAGTGGGTCAGTGGCATGGAGGAATGTCATCAGTAGAATTGATCTAGGTCACCAAGGGCAGAGGTCTGTGGAGATGCATAAATGTCTCTGCCAGTTAATATGGCACATGATGATGATGATGATGAAATATACTGGAAAGACTCGGTTGTCTGTGAATTTTATTGTTGTGTTGTAATGATTTTATCAGGCCACAGCATTTTAAGATGGCATCTTCATCTTACACTCCACGCCGTGTGGCATTGATGATCATGTCTGTCCACAGCTTTCTGTCTCGTGTACTGCCAATCTTATAGTCCATGCCATTTGACGTTGATGATCATGTCTGTCCACAGCTTTCTGTCTCGTGTACTGCCAATCTTATAGTCCATGCCATTTGACGTTGGTGATCATGTCTGTCCACAGCTTTCTGTCTCGTGTACTGCCAATCTTATAGTCCATGCCATTTGACGTTGGTGATCATGTCTGTCCACAGCTCTCTGTCTCGTGTACTGCCAATAATCTTATAGTCCATGCCATTTGACGTTGGTGATCATGTCTGTCCACAGCTTTCTGTCTCGTGTACTGCCAATCTTATAGTCCATGCCATTTGACGTTGGTGATCATGTCTGTCCACAGCTTTCTGTCTCGTGTACTGCCAATCTTATAGTCCATGCCATTTGACGTTGGTGATCATGTCTGTCCACAGCTTTCTGTCCCTTGTACTGTCAGTAATTTCTGATACTTATGTTCCTCCCATGCCTTTATGTCAAACTTCAAACTGTCCAGTATCTTCTCGCTTCATCTCCCCCTGCCACTTCTTCCCTCCAACATTCTCGTTGTGATAACATGCTCCAGCTTTCCCCTGTTCATGACAAGCCCAAAGAATGTTTTCTTATGATGCCAGTACACAGTTTTCAAAGTTACCTTCTTTCAAGATATCACTCTTTCTATCTGTCCATGGTGATCTCATCATTCTTCTATAAAATCACATCTCTACAGCTTTCACATAATTCATCACTTGAATGCTAATTGTCCATGATTCACTTCCATACACCAGGATTGGCTCTGTATAGCTCTTAAGAATGCTTTTCCTCATCTTGACAGACAAAGATCAATTGCAGAGAATATTCTTCATCATACTGGCCAACAGGGACAATGATTATTGAGCATATTTTTTAATGAATCCCAGAGCTTTAGATAAAAGTTGGAGTTTAGACACACACCTGTTTACATTTAGGGTTATCCTTCTCTAGAGAAAATACCTTGCTCCTGAGCTCCTGCTGTTGCTCTAGAGAAAATACCTTGCCATTGTGCTCCTGCTGTAACTCTAGAGAAAATACCTTGTCCTTATGCTCCTGCTGTAGCTCTAGAGAAAATACCTTGTCCTTATGCTCCTGCTGTAGATCTAGAGAAAATACCTTGCTCCTGTGCTCCTGCTGTAGATCTAGAGAAAATACCTTGCTCCTGTCCTCCTGCTGTAACTCTAGAGAAAATACCTTGCCATTGTGCTCCTGCTGTAACTCTAGAGAAAATACCTTGCTCCTGAGCTCCTGCTGTTGCTCTAGAGAAAATACCTTGCCATTGTGCTCCTGCTGTAACTCTAGAGAAAATACCTTGTCCTTATGCTCCTGCTGTAGCTCTAGAGAAAATACCTTGTCCTTATGCTCCTGCTGTAGATCTAGAGAAAATACCTTGCCATTGTGCTCCTGCTGTAGATCTAGAGAAAATACCTTGCCATTGTGCTCCTGCTGTAGCTCTAGAGAAAATACCTTGCCATTGTGCTCCTGCTGTAGATCTAGAGAAAATACCTTGCCATTGTGCTCCTGCTGTAGCTCTAGAGAAAATACCTTGCCATTGTGCTCCTGCTGTAGCTCTAGAGAAAATACCTTGCCATTGTGCTCCTGCTGTAGCTCTAGAGAAAATACCTTGCCATTGTGCTCCTGCTGTAGCTCTAGAGAAAATACCTTGCCATTGTGCTCCTGCTGTAACTCTAGAGAAAATACCTTGCCATTGTGCTCCTGCTGTAACTCTAGAGAAAATACCTTGCCATTGTGCTCCTGCTGTAGCTCTAGAGAAAATACCTTGCCATTGTGCTCCTGCTGTAACTCTAGAGAAAATACCTTGCTCCTGTGCTCCTGTTGTAACTCTAGAGAAAATACCTTGCCATTGTGCTCCTGCTGTTGTTCTAGAGAAAATACTTTGCCATTGTGCTCCTGCTGTAGCTCTAGAGAAAATACCTTGCTCCTGTGCTCCTGCTGTAACTCTAGAGAAAATACCTTGCCATTGTGCTCCTGCTGTTGTTCTAGAGAAAATACCTTGCTCCTGTGCTCCTGCTGTAACTCTAGAGAAAATACCTTGCCATTGTGCTCCTGCTGTAACTCTAGAGAAAATACCTTGTCCTTATGCTCCTGCTGTAGCTCTAGAGAAAATACCTTGTCCTTATGCTCCTGCTGTAGATCTAGAGAAAATACCTTGCTCCTGTGCTCCTGCTGTAGAGCTAGAGAAAATACCTTGCCATTGTGCTCCTGCTGTAGCTCTAGAGAAAATACCTTGTCCTTATGCTCCTGCTGTAGCTCTAGAGAAAATACCTTGCTTCTGCCCTCCTGCTGTAAATCTAGAGAAAATACATTGCCATTGTGCTCCTGCTGTAACTCTAGAGAAAATACCTTGCTCCTGAGCTCCTGCTGTTGCTCTAGAGAAAATACCTTGCCATTGTGCTCCTGCTGTAACTCTAGAGAAAATACCTTGTCCTTATGCTCCTGCTGTAGCTCTAGAGAAAATACCTTGCCATTGTCCTCCTGCTGTAACTCTAGAGAAAATACCTTGCCTTTGTGCTCCTGCTGTTGCTCTAGAGAAAATACCTTGCTCCTGTGCTCCTGCTGTTGCTCTAGAGAAAATACCTTGCCATTGTGCTCCTGCTGTTGCTCTAGAGAAAATACCTTGCTCCTGTGCTCCTGCTGTTGCTCTAGGGAAAATACCTTGCCATTGTGCTCCTGCTGTTGCTCTAGAGAAAATACCTTGCTCCTGTGCTCCTGCTGCTGCTCTAGGGAAAATACCTTGCCATTGTGCTCTTGCTGTAGATCTAGAGAAAATACCTTGCCATTGTGCTCCTGCTGTAACTCTAGAGAAAATACCTTGCCATTGTGCTCCTGCTGTAGCTCTAGAGAAAATACCTTGCCATTGTGCTCCTGCTGTAACTCTAGAGAAAATACCTTGCCATTGTGCTCTTGCTGTAGATCTAGAGAAAATACCTTGCCATTGTGCTCCTGCTGTAACTCTAGAGTAAATACCTTGCCATTGTGCTCCTGCTGTAACTCTAGAGAAAATACCTTGCCATTGTGCTCCTGCTGTAACTCTAGAGAAAATACCTTGCTCCTGTCCTCCTGCTGTAGCTCTAGAGAAAATACCTTGCCATTGTGCTCCTGCTGTTGCTCTAGAGAAAATACCTTGCCATTGTGCTCCTGCTGTAACTCTAGAGAAAATACCTTGCCATTTTGCTCCTGCTGTTGCTCTAGAGAAAATACCTTGCCATTGTGCTCCTGCTGTAACTCTAGAGAAAATACCTTGCCATTGTGCTCCTGCTGTAACTCTAGAGAAAATACCTTGCCATTGTGCTCCTGCTGTAGCTCTAGAGAAAATACCTTGCCATTGTGCTCCTGCTGTAACTCTAGAGAAAATACCTTGCCATTGTCCTCCTGCTGTAACTCTAGGGAAAATACCTTGCTCCTGTCCTCCTGCTGTTGCTCTAGAGAAAATACCTTGCTCGTGTGCTCCTGCTGTTGCTCTAGGGAAAATACCTTGCCATTGTGCTCTTGCTGTAGCTCTAGAGAAAATACCTTGCTCCTGTGCTCCTGCTGTTGCTCTAGAGAAAATACCTTGCCATTGTGCTCCTGCTGTAACTCTAGAGAAAATACCTTGCCATTGTGCTCCTGCTGTAGCTCTAGAGAAAATACCTTGCCATTGTGCTCCTGCTGTAACTCTAGAGAAAATACCTTGCCTTTGTGCTCCTGCTGTAGCTCTAGAGAAAATACCTTACTCCTGTGCTCCTGCTGTAACTCTAGAGAAAATACCTTGCCATTGTGCTCCTGCTGTTGTTCTAGAGAAAATACCTTGCTCCTGTGCTCCTGCTGTTGCTCTAGGGAAAATACCTTGCCATTGTGCTCCTGCTGTTGCTCTAGAGAAAATACCTTGCCATTGTGCTCCTGCTGTAGCTCTAGAAAAAATACCTTGCCATTGTGCTCCTGCTGTTGCTCTAGAGAAAATACCTTGCTCCTGTGCTCCTGCTGTTGCTCTAGGGAAAATACCTTGCCATTGTGCTCCTGCTGTTGCTCTAGAGAAAATACCTTGCTCCTGTGCTCCTGCTGCTGCTCTAGGGAAAATACCTTGCCATTGTGCTCTTGCTGTAGATCTAGAGAAAATACCTTGCCATTGTGCTCCTGCTGTAACTCTAGAGAAAATACCTTGCCATTGTGCTCCTGCTGTAGCTCTAGAGAAAATACCTTGCCATTGTGCTCCTGCTGTAACTCTAGAGAAAATACCTTGCCATTGTGCTCTTGCTGTAGATCTAGAGAAAATACCTTGCCATTGTGCTCCTGCTGTAACTCTAGAGTAAATACCTTGCCATTGTGCTCCTGCTGTAACTCTAGAGAAAATACCTTGCCATTGTGCTCCTGCTGTAACTCTAGAGAAAATACCTTGCTCCTGTCCTCCTGCTGTAGCTCTAGAGAAAATACCTTGCCATTGTGCTCCTGCTGTTGCTCTAGAGAAAATACCTTGCCATTGTGCTCCTGCTGTAACTCTAGAGAAAATACCTTGCCATTTTGCTCCTGCTGTTGCTCTAGAGAAAATACCTTGCCATTGTGCTCCTGCTGTAACTCTAGAGAAAATACCTTGCCATTGTGCTCCTGCTGTAACTCTAGAGAAAATACCTTGCCATTGTGCTCCTGCTGTAGCTCTAGAGAAAATACCTTGCCATTGTGCTCCTGCTGTAACTCTAGAGAAAATACCTTGCCATTGTCCTCCTGCTGTAACTCTAGGGAAAATACCTTGCTCCTGTCCTCCTGCTGTTGCTCTAGAGAAAATACCTTGCTCGTGTGCTCCTGCTGTTGCTCTAGGGAAAATACCTTGCCATTGTGCTCTTGCTGTAGCTCTAGAGAAAATACCTTGCTCCTGTGCTCCTGCTGTTGCTCTAGAGAAAATACCTTGCCATTGTGCTCCTGCTGTAACTCTAGAGAAAATACCTTGCCATTGTGCTCCTGCTGTAGCTCTAGAGAAAATACCTTGCCATTGTGCTCCTGCTGTAACTCTAGAGAAAATACCTTGCCATTTTGCTCCTGCTGTTGCTCTAGAGAAAATACCTTGCCATTGTGCTCCTGCTGTAACTCTAGAGAAAATACCTTGCCATTGTGCTCCTGCTGTAACTCTAGAGAAAATACCTTGCTCCTGTCCTCCTGCTGTAGCTCTAGAGAAAATACCTTGCCATTGTGCTCCTGCTGTTGCTCTAGAGAAAATACCTTGCCATTGTGCTCCCGCTGTAGCTCTAGAGAAAATACCTTGCTCCTGTGCTCCTGCTGTTGCTCTTGAGAAAATACCTTGCCATTGTGCTCCTGCTGTAACTCTAGAGAAAATACCTTGCCATTTTGCTCCTGCTGTAACTCTAGAGAAAATACCTTGCCATTGTGCTCCTGCTGTAGCTCTAGAGAAAATACCTTGCCATTGTGCTCCTGCTGTAACTCTAGAGAAAATACCTTGCCATTTTGCTCTTGCTGTTGCTCTAGAGAAAATACCTTGCCATTGTGCTCCTGCTGTAGCTCTAGAGAAAATACCTTGCCATTGTGCTCCTGCTGTTACTCTAGAGAAAATACCTTGCCATTGTGCTCCTGCTGTTGCTCTAGAGAAAATACCTTGCCATTGTGCTCTTGCTGTAGATCTAGAGAAAATACCTTGCCATTGTGCTCCTGCTGTAACTCTAGAGAAAATACCTTGCCATTGTGCTCCTGCTGTAACTCTAGAGAAAATACCTTGCCATTGTGCTCCTGCTGTAGCTCTAGAGAAAATACCTTGCCATTGTGCTCCTGCTGTAACTCTAGAGAAAATACCTTGCCATTGTGCTCTTGCTGTAGATCTAGAGAAAATACCTTGCCATTTTGCTCCTGCTGTAACTCTAGAGAAAATACCTTGTCATTGTGCTCCTGCTGTAACTCTAGAGAAAATACCTTGCCATTGTGCTCCTGCTGTAACTCTAGAGAAAATACCTTGCCATTGTGCTCCTGCTGTAACTCTAGAGAAAATACCTTGCCATTGTGCTCTTGCTGTAGATCTAGAGAAAATACCTTGCCATTGTGCTCCTGCTGTAACTCTAGAGAAAATACCTTGCCATTTTGCTCCTGCTGTTGCTCTAGAGAAAATACCTTGCCATTGTGCTCCTGCTGTAACTCTAGAGAAAATACCTTGCCATTGTGCTCCTGCTGTAACTCTAGAGAAAATACCTTGCCATTGTGCTCCTGCTGTAGCTCTAGAGAAAATACCTTGCCATTGTGCTCCTGCTGTAACTCTAGAGAAAATACCTTGCCATTGTCCTCCTGCTGTAACTCTAGGGAAAATACCTTGCTCCTGTCCTCCTGCTGTTGCTCTAGAGAAAATACCTTGCTCGTGTGCTCCTGCTGTTGCTCTAGGGAAAATACCTTGCCATTGTGCTCTTGCTGTAGCTCTAGAGAAAATACCTTGCTCCTGTGCTCCTGCTGTTGCTCTAGAGAAAATACCTTGCCATTGTGCTCCTGCTGTAACTCTAGAGAAAATACCTTGCCATTGTGCTCCTGCTGTAGCTCTAGAGAAAATACCTTGCCATTGTGCTCCTGCTGTAACTCTAGAGAAAATACCTTGCCATTTTGCTCCTGCTGTTGCTCTAGAGAAAATACCTTGCCATTGTGCTCCTGCTGTAACTCTAGAGAAAATACCTTGCCATTGTGCTCCTGCTGTAACTCTAGAGAAAATACCTTGCTCCTGTCCTCCTGCTGTAGCTCTAGAGAAAATACCTTGCCATTGTGCTCCTGCTGTTGCTCTAGAGAAAATACCTTGCCATTGTGCTCCTGCTGTAGCTCTAGAGAAAATACCTTGCTCCTGTGCTCCTGCTGTTGCTCTTGAGAAAATACCTTGCCATTGTGCTCCTGCTGTAACTCTAGAGAAAATACCTTGCCATTTTGCTCCTGCTGTAACTCTAGAGAAAATACCTTGCCATTGTGCTCCTGCTGTAGCTCTAGAGAAAATACCTTGCCATTGTGCTCCTGCTGTAACTCTAGAGAAAATACCTTGCCATTTTGCTCTTGCTGTTGCTCTAGAGAAAATACCTTGCCATTGTGCTCCTGCTGTAGCTCTAGAGAAAATACCTTGCCATTGTGCTCCTGCTGTTACTCTAGAGAAAATACCTTGCCATTGTGCTCCTGCTGTTGCTCTAGAGAAATTACCTTGCCATTGTGCTCTTGCTGTAGATCTAGAGAAAATACCTTGCCATTGTGCTCCTGCTGTAACTCTAGAGAAAATACCTTGCCATTGTGCTCCTGCTGTAACTCTAGAGAAAATACCTTGCCATTGTGCTCTTGCTGTAGATCTAGAGAAAATACCTTGCCATTGTGCTCCTGCTGTAACTCTAGAGTAAATACCTTGCCATTGTGCTCCTGCTGTAACTCTAGAGAAAATACCTTGCCATTGTGCTCCTGCTGTAACTCTAGAGAAAATACCTTGCTCCTGTCCTCCTGCTGTAGCTCTAGAGAAAATACCTTGCCATTGTGCTCCTGCTGTTGCTCTAGAGAAAATACCTTGCCATTGTGCTCCTGCTGTAACTCTAGAGAAAATACCTTGCCATTTTGCTCCTGCTGTTGCTCTAGAGAAAATACCTTGCCATTGTGCTCCTGCTGTAACTCTAGAGAAAATACCTTGCCATTGTGCTCCTGCTGTAACTCTAGAGAAAATACCTTGCCATTGTGCTCCTGCTGTAGCTCTAGAGAAAATACCTTGCCATTGTGCTCCTGCTGTAACTCTAGAGAAAATACCTTGCCATTGTCCTCCTGCTGTAACTCTAGGGAAAATACCTTGCTCCTGTCCTCCTGCTGTTGCTCTAGAGAAAATACCTTGCTCGTGTGCTCCTGCTGTTGCTCTAGGGAAAATACCTTGCCATTGTGCTCTTGCTGTAGCTCTAGAGAAAATACCTTGCTCCTGTGCTCCTGCTGTTGCTCTAGAGAAAATACCTTGCCATTGTGCTCCTGCTGTAACTCTAGAGAAAATACCTTGCCATTGTGCTCCTGCTGTAGCTCTAGAGAAAATACCTTGCCATTGTGCTCCTGCTGTAACTCTAGAGAAAATACCTTGCCATTTTGCTCCTGCTGTTGCTCTAGAGAAAATACCTTGCCATTGTGCTCCTGCTGTAACTCTAGAGAAAATACCTTGCCATTGTGCTCCTGCTGTAACTCTAGAGAAAATACCTTGCTCCTGTCCTCCTGCTGTAGCTCTAGAGAAAATACCTTGCCATTGTGCTCCTGCTGTTGCTCTAGAGAAAATACCTTGCCATTGTGCTCCTGCTGTAGCTCTAGAGAAAATACCTTGCTCCTGTGCTCCTGCTGTTGCTCTTGAGAAAATACCTTGCCATTGTGCTCCTGCTGTAACTCTAGAGAAAATACCTTGCCATTTTGCTCCTGCTGTAACTCTAGAGAAAATACCTTGCCATTGTGCTCCTGCTGTAGCTCTAGAGAAAATACCTTGCCATTGTGCTCCTGCTGTAACTCTAGAGAAAATACCTTGCCATTTTGCTCTTGCTGTTGCTCTAGAGAAAATACCTTGCCATTGTGCTCCTGCTGTAGCTCTAGAGAAAATACCTTGCCATTGTGCTCCTGCTGTTACTCTAGAGAAAATACCTTGCCATTGTGCTCCTGCTGTTGCTCTAGAGAAAATACCTTGCCATTGTGCTCTTGCTGTAGATCTAGAGAAAATACCTTGCCATTGTGCTCCTGCTGTAACTCTAGAGAAAATACCTTGCCATTGTGCTCCTGCTGTAACTCTAGAGAAAATACCTTGCCATTGTGCTCCTGCTGTAGCTCTAGAGAAAATACCTTGCCATTGTGCTCCTGCTGTAACTCTAGAGAAAATACCTTGCCATTGTGCTCTTGCTGTAGATCTAGAGAAAATACCTTGCCATTTTGCTCCTGCTGTAACTCTAGAGAAAATACCTTGTCATTGTGCTCCTGCTGTAACTCTAGAGAAAATACCTTGCCATTGTGCTCCTGCTGTAACTCTAGAGAAAATACCTTGCCATTGTGCTCCTGCTGTAACTCTAGAGAAAATACCTTGCCATTGTGCTCTTGCTGTAGATCTAGAGAAAATACCTTGCCATTGTGCTCCTGCTGTAACTCTAGAGAAAATACCTTGTCATTGTTCTCCTGCTGTAACTCTAGAGAAAATACCTTGCCATTGTGCTCTTGCTGTAACTCTAGAGAAAATACCTTGTCCTTATGCTCCTGCTGTAACTCTAGAGAAAATACCTTGTCCTTATGCTCCTGCTGTTTTTTTTTTTCATTACATTGGCACCTTTCCATCTTGACAGACGATAGTTTGGTACATTGTGCTTTAAAAAGGCTTAATAACTACGATCCATGGCGGTGGCGAGTGTGGCTGGTAAGGCCAATTCTTGCTGCAAATGTTTGCCCACAGTAGGTGCATGTGAAAACATGGTCATTTCCACCATTTTGCACCATTTTACGTCTCTCACGCTCTGTGTGTGCTTTATCTGCAATCATTTTCTCCTTTGTCTTTATTCCGTTTCTGATAGTTGCCCTCCATGCAACACGTTCAGCGGCGACATGCTCCCAATGTGCATTATCAATGCCTGTATCAATCATGTCCCGCTTACACACATCTTTGTATCGTAGTAGAGGCCGACCCTGTGATCTCCTACCCGTCTGTAATTCACCAAAAAAGATGTCCTTTGGTATTCTACCATCATCCATCCTCCTAACGTGTCCTATCCATCTAAGTCTACGAAGACTGAGCATGGAATACACCGTCACACAACCTGATCTTTCCAATACTTCAGTATTTGTGATTTTGTCTTGCCACTTAATACCAAGTATTCTTCGCAGACACCGCATATGAAAGCTGTTTAAACGTTTCTCTTGGCGTGAGTAAGTTGTCCAGGTTTCACTGCCATAAAGAAGAGTACTAAGGACACAGGCTTGGTAGACGAGGACTTTTGTTTTGGCAGTAAGCTTCCTGTTCTCCCAGACTCTTTTTGCTAACATGTTCATTGTTGTTGCTGCCTTGCCAATCCTGATGTTGATTTCCTGATCGAGGGATAATTTGCTATTTACCTCTGATCCTAGATATGTGAAATGGTCTACTATCTCCAGTTCGGCGTCATCAATAAAGATTGATGGTACACCATGTGCACCTTGTGACATAATCTGTGTCTTCTTTTTGTTAATTGTTAAACCAAATTCAGAACAAGCATTGGAGAATGCAGATAGTAGATGTTGTAATTCTTCCTCAGAGTGGGTCGTAATCGCAGCATCATCCGCAAAAAGCAACTCTCTGATTAGTACCCTGCTAATTTTGGTCTTGGCCTTCAATCTCTGAGCATTATAGAGGCCACCATCTGAGCGTGAGTGAATGTATATACCATCATCCTGATCACGAAAGGCATATTTCAGTAGAAGTGAAAAGTATATCCCAAAGAGGGTGGGGGCTAGCACACAGCCTTGCTTAACTCCACTCTTGATTTCAAATTCTTCAGAAGTGTCACCATCAAACTTGATTATACCCTTCATGCCTGTGTGGAACGATTCCACAATGGACAGAAGAGTTGGTGGGCAGCCAATCTTCTTTAGTGCTTTGAACAGACCCTCACGACTGACCAAATCGAATGCCTTTGTGAGGTCGATGAAGGCAATAAACGATGAAGGCAATAAACAGTGGCTGAAACAGCTCCTGCTGTAGATCTAGAGAAAATACCTTGCCATTGTGCTCCTGCTGTAACTCTAGAGAAAATACCTTGCCATTGTGCTCCTGCTGTAACCCTAGAGAAAATACCTTGCCATTGTGCTCCTGCTGTTGCTCTAGAGAAAATACCTTGCCATTGTGCTCCTGCTGTAGCTCTCACCCTTCCACACAAAGCTGTGACCAGCATAACTGGAAGTGATGCTAATCCCCTGCCATGTTTATTTCTCCACAGCTGCATTCCCTACAGAATCACATGTCATCCAAAGGTGAGCTGTCCAACCATTTGTCACCTGGCAACCTTCAACTGACAGTTGTTGATCTTCCAACGCAGACAGCCTTATAGGTTAGTCACTCTGTCTTGTAGGTTAGTTATGCTGTTTTATAGTTTAGACATTTTGTTTTATAGTTTAGTCATGCTGTATTATAGCTTACTTCTGTTATTTTATGTTAGTGATTCTTTTTTTTATATCTTAGTCATGCTCTCTTATAGATTAATTATGCTATATTATCAGTTAGTCATTCTGTTTTAAAGTTTAGTTATGCTGTATTATAGATTATTTGTGTTATAATATAGGTTAGTCATGCATGCTTATATCTTAGTCACACATTCTTATATATTAGTCACACATTCTTAAAGGGTAGTCACATTCTCATAGATTAGTTTTGTAGTCACACATAGGTTGGTCATGAAAATTTGTGCTAACATGTCGCAAGTGCATTCGTGGTTCTTGGGGTATGAAGATTGTGTTAATATGCCACTACTTCATTGTGGTTCTCCATGTATAAAATTGTGTTACATTTCTATACTCTATTCTTAGATCTTGATTTATGGAGATTGTGCTAACATATCACTACTTCAGTTGTGGTTCTCCATGTATACAATTGTGTTAACATGCCACGAGTCTATTCTAGGTTCTTGATTTATGGAGATTGTGTTAACATGCCACTACTCAATTTGCATGGTTCTTCAACTAGCAGTCATTCATAGACAGCCTTCAGAAGATCTGCCTTGTCCATCATTAGTGTTCCATCTGTTGTTGTATCTTCAACCAGCAGTCATTCATAGACAGCCTTCAGAAGATCTGCCTTGTCCATCATTAGTGTTCCATCTGTTGTTGTATCTTCAACTAGCAATCATTCATAGACACCCTTCAGAAGATCTGCCTTGTCCATCATTAGTGTTCCATCTGTTGTTGTATCTTCAACTAGCAGTCATTCATAGACAGCCTTCAGAAGATCTGCCTTATCCATCATTAGTGTTCCATCTGTTGTTGTATCTTCAACTAGCAGTCATTCATAGACAGCCTTCAGAAGATCTGCCTTGTCCATCATTAGTGTTCCATCTGTTGTTGTATCTTCAACTAGCAGTCATTCATAGAAAGCCTTCAGAAGATCTGCCTTGTCCATCATTAGTGTTCCATCTGTTGTTGTATCTTCAACTAGCAGTCATTCATAGACAGCCTTCAGAAGATCTGCCTTGTCCATCATTAGTGTTCCATCTGTTGTTGTATCTTCAACTAGCAGTCATTCATAGACAGCCTTCAGAAGATCTGCCTTGTCCATCATTAGTGTTCCATCTGTTGTTGTATCTTCAACTAGCAGTCATTCATAGACAGCCTTCAGAAGATCTGCCTTGTCCATCATTAGTGTTCCATCTGTTGTTGTATCTTCAACTAGCAATCATTCATAGACACCCTTCAGAAGATCTGCATTGTCCATCATTAGTGTTCCATCTGTTGTTGTATCTTCAACTAGCAGTCATTCATAGACAGCCTTCAGAAGATCTGCCTTGTCCATCATTAGTGTTCCATCTGTTGTTGTATCTTCAACTAGCAGTCATTCATAGACAGCCTTCAGAAGATCTGCCTTGTCCATCATTAGTGTTCCATCTGTTGTTGTATCTTCAACTAGCAGTCATTCATAGACAGCCTTCAGAAGATCTGCCTTGTCCATCATTAGTGTTCCATCTGTTGTTGTATCTTCAACTAGCAGTCATTCATAGACAGCCTTCAGAAGATCTGCCTTGTCCATCATTAGTGTTCCATCTGTTGTTGTATCTTCAACTAACAATCATTCATAGATACCCTTCAGAAGATCTGCCTTGTCCATCATTAGTGTTCCATCTGTTGTTGTATCTTCAACTAGCAGTCATTCATAGACAGCCTTCAGAAGATCTGCCTTGTCCATCATTAGTGTTCCATCTGTTGTTGTATCTTCAACTAGCAGTCATTCATAGACAGCCTTCAGAAGATCTGCCTTGTCCATCATTAGTGTTCCATCTGTTGTTGTATCTTCAACTAGCAGTCATTCATAGACGGCCTTCAGAAGATCTGCCTTGTCCATTATTAATGTTCCATCTGATGGCGCTTAGAAACAAAAGATTAATTCTCTCACTGGCTCGCACTCTGGCATGACTTAGACAGTATATCCACGCCATAATAAACCTAGTTGTGAGATTGCCCACTTTATGAGGGAAGCACTGATCACCTGCTTCCCCCTGCACTCAGGCCGACAAATTGTGATAGCCCTAGCAATTCACAAACCTATAGCAGATTTCTGCTTCAGAACTTGCTTCTTGTTTAAACATGTAATATTATTAAATTAATGTGACAGTTTCCTCTTGTTTATACATGTAATATTATGAAATTAATGTGACGGTTTCCTCTTGACTTCCACATACATTTAACAGATGTAATCTATCTCGGGTAATACATTTATTTTTGTTTCTTTCATGTTTCCAGTTAGACGACTAACTCCAGCAAATTTCACTCCCTGTGTTTTATCTTGGATTTGAACCAGAAACCACAGTCTCAAAGCTTGTACATATCTACTGACTGTACATATCTGTACTATTTATCACCAGACACTTTGTTCTTTCTATGCATTCGCTGGCAACCAACGAAGCATTCATGGGCAGCCGAGGAAGGCATCAACAATACAGCGAACACTCAAAATACAGCAGACATACGTCATTTCAAGTAGCAGGCAGTTCAGTGATAACAGATAATCTGTGATGTGAGAGAATTCATTATGTGATGTAAGAGAGTTCATTATGTGATGTGGAAGGGTCCATTGTGTGATTTGGAAGGGTCTATTGTGTGATGTGAGAGAGTTCATTATGTTATGTGGAAAGGTCCACTGTGCAATGTGGGGGAGTTCATTATGTGATGTGGAAGAGTCAATGTTTCCTCTCTAACAGATTTGGCTTTGAAGATTGAGCACAACTCACTACTGGCAACGTTGATCATATACCGGTACGAAACTTAGTCCTTGTCCACGTCAGATTGGAAGCACTAGACTCGAGTTTCACTCTTGTTTAAGCTCATCAGTAGTGCATATCCCTGACTGAACCTGGGATCAAACCCGGATCACTGGTGTGTGAGAGTAGTGGGTTGTGCTCAATCTTCAAACCTCAAAACCCGAAACAACTAAATAAATCAATATATTTATGTTTCCGCTGTAAATATTCTCAGTGTAGCTATGAGGTTATCTTTCACAAATTATGATAGTGGCCACATGACAACTTTCTTTGAAAACTGGCAACATTGCAGCCACGTCTCTGACATCAACAAGCACACACACTTTCTTTCTTCATGTTCAGTGCAAATTTCAACTTAAGCATGTCTCACCTGGCAGTTTTGTAAGTTGCTTTGTTAGTTGGTCTGAAGTAATTTTCTTGTTCACTTGAAATTTATTGTCTGCAATGTTGTCTCTTGTACAACTTCAATGTTTTTTTTAGTTCACTCTGTGGTCCATAGAGTTTATCTTCCACTGATGTTTCTCTAGGCTGACCTAGATATGTCTTATTCAGGGCAGTCCTGGAGTATGTGATCTGCTGTCTGTGACGCCAATCCACATGTACACATGGAAGTCTGTAGTAGTGATGTATTATGAAAATGCCAAAACAGCAACTGAATTATTTTACCAAATACTTATTCCAGTAGCACCTTATCTCCTATATTGTCCTTGTCTGATTCTGGTCAGCTTCTTCTTTCCCCCAGTCTCATATGTTCCCTCATGCTTGTCTATATTTTTAGCTAAAGCCGACTCTGCGACAAAGGTGTTGTAGGCGCAATTTGTGATCCTGCATACCATGTTCATATCACATCTGCATCCCGTCAAGGATATACAACTAACTGAGCCTGTAGCTAGATGTGTGCATGATTCTACCTCTGGAAGTGAGGTTTCACTAATGGCTCTTAAAATTTATTAGTTATATTTTAATAATGATTTTAGATATTTAATATTGACTTTATCTTCTTATAAATACATGCCATGTTGTGTTGGTTATCATGGATGTCCAGAGCATTCTTTCTCATTCACTGCTATTAATTTCTAATATCGATGTTGTTCCATGTCATGATTTCAAATTATCCAACATTTTTTCTCCAGTTTTCCCTTGCAAATAATTTCTAATACCGATGTTCCTTCATGCCATGATGTTAAATTATCCAACATTTCCTCTGTGTCTTCCCCTGCTTCTGCACCCTCCATAGTTCCTGTTGTTATGACATACTTCAACTGTCCCATCCTCATGACATGCTCACAGAATATTGACAGTCTTCCCGTGCTGTGACTACCCTCCATCTTGTAATTTGTGGAGGTTAGTTTGGTTGAATGGACAAGAGCGCTCATTCTTAAACATCCGGTGTGCTGATGACGAGATAGCTTGTTCAACCTGTACACCAGTCAGCTGGACTAAAATGTTAACTTCTCATCCTTGACTTGGGGAAGTAATTTACTAGTACATCAAAACTTAGAGTGGATTCACCTGCTGACGATGGATACTGGTAATAAGGAAAGTTAATCCACTCACAAAAATCAATCCACTGCACTAGAAGCAGTAGCCTGAGGTTGGAATATGTTTGAGTGTAAAGCAACCAAACATTACAGAAAAGAAAGAAAAATCTTGTGATTTCACTTCCTTGTAGATATCTTCATTATGCTCTTTATCTGTTCGTGGTGTTCTCATAATTAATCCGTAAAACCACATCTCTTTAGCTTCCTAGTGATCTAACAGATTGATCCGAGCATGAAAGCTTGGCAAAATATTGGCTTTCCAACCTCCAAATGTTGATAAAAGATTGTATAACTTCAGTCTCATTATTGTGTAAATGCACTTCGTACCTCCAAATGTTGATAAAAGATTGTATAACTCCAGTATCATCATTGTATAAATGCACATGGTATGTTGGTTGCCAATAATGCGATAATGAAATTAGAACAGTAAACTTCATGTTCGTCAGTTTTACATATAGTTCATTATCAAATCTTTGTGAGTGTCTCTAAAAAAAATGTACAGGAACACATTCTTTCTTATTCAATGTTGCTCCCCATTAGTTAATTTCATGTGATCACAGAAGCCAGAATTGTTCTTATGTGTAATGTTGCAATTGGGCAGAACATAGAGGTGTCATCAGTTTTCATGTTCTTAAAATTTTATTTATGTCTTGATGGACAGATAATACCGGTACTTTTAAGTGATGTTTTAGCTGTTATTTTTCAGCCTGTTATTGTTCTGTCAGTTATTTTTCAGGCTGTAATGTTTCAGCTTGTTATTGCTGTATCTGTAATTTTTCAGCCTGTTATTGTTCTGTCTGTTATTTATCTGCCTGTTATTGTTCTATCTATTATCTATCTGCCTGTTATTGTTCTATATATCTATGATTTATCTGCCTGTTACTGTTCTATCTATGATTTATCTGCCTGTTACTGTTCTATCTATTATTTATCTGCCTGTTATTGTTCTATATATCTATGATTTATCTGCCTGTTACTGTTCTATCTATTATTTATCTGCCTGTTACTGTTCTATCTATTATTTATCTGCCTGTTATTGTTCTATCTATTATTTATCTGCCTGTTACTGTTCTATCTATTATTTATCTGCCTGTTATTGTTCTATATATCTATGATTTATCTGCCTGTTACTGTTCTATCTATTATTTATCTGCCTGTTATTGTTCTATCTATTATTTATCTGCCTGTTATTGTTCTGTCTGTTATTTTCCATCCTGAATGCCCTTTTTGCCATTGCAATTTTAATTCTCATTTCTATCTCACATTGAGTTTCTTCCATTACTGTTTGACATAAGGGACATGCACTGAGCAACTTGTGAAAGAGTTGATTGTTTTATGTGGATCTGTATGTATAATAACAATGTTGATTTTTGATAGTACAGTCACTGTGATTCTTGGAATCAACTTTATGTTGTTTACATTTATACATAAATAAGATAATAGATGTTTCTATAAATAATACTTCTTCCTCACTGTTTTCCTCCTTTGATGTGATACTTTGTACAGTGATTGACAGGTCTCAGAAAGATGATTGTTGCTGATATTTGTCTTGTTAGAATCAATCTTGTTCGTATGAACAGTTTGTGGTAGACTGCTAAATAGTGAGTAGTTTGGTATTGGAAAGTTTAGGTAGACTGAACATTTAGGTGTGGGGAAAGTTGGGAAGACTGACTATCTAGGTGTTTTGTAAGTTTGTGTTGACTTAAAAGTTAGATGTGGAGAATGTTGGGTAGATTGAACATGTAGGTGTGGGGAAGTTTGCATAGACTGAACATTTAGGTGTGTGGAAGATGGGTAGATCAGCCATGTTTGTATAAGAAACATTGAGTATAAGGTGAACATTTAGATGAGGAGACATTTGTGTAAACAGTCATCAATTGGGTGTGTAAAGAAGTTTTGGTAGACAGTGAACATACGAGTGTGGGAGAATATATTTAGACAGCTGTCTTGGAATGTCTAGGTAACAATGAACAGTTAGGACATGTTGAAACCTGGGTAGCCGGTGAATATGTTGGTGTAGGGAATCTTTGGTAGTTTGTACACATTTGTGTGTGTGAGGAAGTGTGGGTATATCATGAACAAGTTGGTGGGTGAGGAAGTCTGTGTACATGGTGCATATTTTGGATGTGTAAAGCTGGTGAAACAACGAACATTTCAGATGTGAAGTTTGAGTACAGTGAACATTTTATGGCCTAACTGTTGATTTGATGTAGTTGCCTGATGTCATGTTTAGTTTTTTTAAATCTGAAGTAAATGCCTGATGTCTTTGCCTAACTGCTGATCTGAAGTGGTTACCTGATATCTATGCCTAACTGTTGATCTACCTGATTGCCTGATGTCTTTGCCTAGCTGTTGATCTACCTGGTTGCCTGATGTCTTTGCCTAACTGTAGATCTGACATAGTCAGCTGATGTCTTTGCCTAACCGCTGATCCAATGTAGTTGCATGATGTCTTTGCCTAACTGCTGATCCAATGTAGTTGCATGATGTCTTTGCCTAACTGCTGATCCAATGTAGTTGCCTGATGTCTTTGCCTAACTGCTGATCTGATGTAGTATATAGGGAATGCCTGTACATTGCTCTTCAGCCATACGTGATAGAGACTGCCTGCCCCTGTGACCTGAATTCTGCAATGCTTGTTTACTTGTGTGTCAGTACTGATGTATGATTATAAAGCCGGTGCCCCTGTGACCTGAATTCTGCAATGCTTGTTTACTTGTGTGTCAGTACTGATGTATGATTATAAAGCCGGTGCCCCTGGGACCTGAATTCTGCAATGCTTGTTTACTTGTGTGTCAGTACTGATGTATGATTATAAAGCCGGTGCCCCTGGGACCTGAATTCTGCAATGCTTGTTTACTTGTGTGTCAGTACTGATGTATGATTATAAAGCCGGTGCCCCTGGGACCTGAATTCTGCAATGCTTGTTTACTTGTGTGTCAGTACTGATGTATGATTATAAAGCCGGTGCCCCTGGGACCTGAATTCTGCAATGCTTGTTTACTTGTGTGTCAGTACTGATGTATGATTATAAAGCCGGTGCCCCTGTGACCTGAATTCTGCAATGCTTGTTTACTTGTGTGTCAGTACTGATGTATGATTATAAAGCCGGTGCCCCTGTGACCTGAATTCTGCAATGCTTGTTTACTTGTGTGTCAGTACTGATGTATGATTATAAAGCCGGTGCCCCTGTGACCTGAATTCTGCAATGCTTGTTTACTTGTGTGTCAGTACTGATGTATGATTATAAAGCCGGTGCCCCTGGGACCTGAATTCTGCAATGCTTGTTTACTTGTGTGTCAGTACTGATGTATGATTATAAAGCCGGTGCCCCTGGGACCTGAATTCTGCAATGCTTGTTTACTTGTGTGTCAGTACTGATGTATGATTATAAAGCCGGTGCCCCTGGGACCTGAATTCTGCAATGCTTGTTTACTTGTGTGTCAGTACTGATGTATGATTATAAAGCCGGTGCCCCTGGGACCTGAATTCTGCAATGCTTGTTTACTTGTGTGTCAGTACTGATGTATGATTATAAAGCCGGTGCCCCTGGGACCTGAATTCTGCAATGCTTGTTTACTTGTGTGTCAGTACTGATGTATGATTATAAAGCCGGTGCCCCTGGGACCTGAATTCTGCAATGCTTGTTTACTTGTGTGTCAGTACTGATGTATGATTATAAAGCCGGTGCCCCTGGGACCTGAATTCTGCAATGCTTGTTTACTTGTGTGTCAGTACTGATGTATGATTATAAAGCCGGTGCCCCTGGGACCTGAATTCTGCAATGCTTGTTTACTTGTGTGTCAGTACTGATGTATGATTATAAAGCCGGTGCCCCTGGGACCTGTATTCTGCAATGCTTGTTTACTTGTGTGTCAGTACTGATGTATGATTATAAAGCCGGTGCCCCTGGGACCTGTATTCTGCAATGCTTGTTTACTTGTGTGTCAGTACTGATGTATGATTATAAAGCCGGTGCCCCTGGGACCTGAATTCTGCAATGCTTGTTTACTTGTGTGTCAGTACTGATGTATGATTATAAAGCCGGTGCCCCTGTGACCTGTATTCTGCAATGCTTGTTTACTTGTGTGTCAGTACTGATGTATGATTATAAAGCCGGTGCCCCTGGGACCTGAATTCTGCAATGCTTGTTTACTTGTGTGTCAGTACTGATGTATGATTATAAAGCCGGTGCCCCTGTGACCTGTATTCTGCAATGCTTGTTTACTTGTGTGTCAGTACTGATGTATGATTATAAAGCCGGTGCCCCTGTGACCTGAATTCTGCAATGCTTGTTTACTTGTGTGTCAGTACTGATGTATGATTATAAAGCCGGTGCCCCTGTGACCTGAATTCTGCAATGCTTGTTTACTTGTGTGTCAGTACTGATGTATGATTATAAAGCCGGTGCCCCTGTGACCTGAATTCTGCAATGCTTGTTTACTTGTGTGTCAGTACTGATGTATGATTATAAAGCCGGTGCCCCTGTGACCTGAATTCTGCAATGCTTGTTTAATTGTGTGTCAGTACTGATGTATGATTATAAAGCCGGTGCCCCTGTGACCTGAATTCTGCAATGCTTGTTTACTTGTGTGTCAGTACTGATGTATGATTATAAAGCCGGTGCCCCTGGGACCTGTATTCTGCAATGCTTGTTTACTTGTGTGTCAGTACTGATGTATGATTATAAAGCCGGTGCCCCTGTGACCTGAATTCTGCAATGCTTGTTTACTTGTGTGTCAGTACTGATGTATGATTATAAAGCCGGTGCCCCTGTGACCTGAATTCTGCAATGCTTGTTTACTTGTGTGTCAGTACTGATGTATGATTATAAAGCCGGTGCCCCTGGGACCTGTATTCTGCAATGCTTGTTTACTTGTGTGTCAGTACTGATGTATGATTATAAAGCTGGTGCCCCTGGGACCTGAATTCTGCAATGCTTGTTTACTTGTGTGTCAGTACTGATGTATGATTATAAAGCCGGTGCCCCTGGGACCTGTATTCTGCAATGCTTGTTTACTTGTGTGTCAGTACTGATGTATGATTATAAAGCTGGTGCCCCTGTGACCTGAATTCTGCAATGCTTGTTTACTTGTGTGTCAGTACTGATGTATGATTATAAAGCCGGTGCCCTGGGACCTGTATTCTGCAATGCTTGTTTACTTGTGTGTCAGTACTGATGTATGATTATAAAGCTGGTGCCCCTGTGACCTGAATTCTGCAATGCTTGTTTACTTGTGTGTCAGTACTGATGTATGATTATAAAGCTGGTGCCCCTGTGACCTGAATTCTGCAATGCTTGTTTACTTGTGTGTCAGTACTGATGTATGATTATAAAGCCGGTGCCCTGGGACCTGTATTCTGCAATGCTTGTTTACTTGTGTGTCAGTACTGATGTATGATTATAAAGCTGGTGCCCCTGTGACCTGAATTCTGCAATGCTTGTTTACTTGTGTGTCAGTACTGATGTATGATTATAAAGCCGGTGCCCCTGGGACCTGAATTCTGCAATGCTTGTTTACTTGTGTGTCAGTACTGATGTATGATTATAAAGCCGGTGCCCTGTTAGGGAAAGTGCAGGCAGCAAGGCAGCTGCCCAGGCCAAATTGAAGACAATTATATTAATGACATGTGCTTGGAGGAATATCACGGCACTTGATGATGATGACATGTGCTTGGAGGAATATCACGGCACTTGATGATGATGACATGTGCTTGGGGGAATATCAGCAGCAGAGTTGATCCAGAAAACCAAAGACCGAGATCTATGGAGAGCCATGAACGCCTACGCCAGCCGGCACGGCACTTGATGATGATGACATGTGCTTATGTGCTTACCCATCGGTTTATCTGTCTGAATCTTTTTAGCTCAGTATCATTATGTCTCTGTCTCTGCTGCTTTCTCTATATCTGTCTCCTTCTGTATGTATCTGTGTCTTACTGTATCTCCCTATACATCTCTCAATCTTTATTGTAAATGTGTGTCATCTCTCTCTTTCTTAATCATTTGAAAATAAAGTGTGTTTGTTTGTCCTCTCTCTATCTCTCTTATTTTCTCTCGGTTTCTCTGTCTCCTTGTCTCTAATATTTTCCCACTTTCTCTGTCTCCTTGTCTCTCTTTCATCTTCTCACTTTCTCTGTCACTTTCTCATTCTCTCTGTCTCTCATTTTCTCTGTCTGTCTGTCTGTCTGTCTGTCTGTCTGTCTGTCTGTCTGTCTGTCTGTCTGTCTGTCTCTCTCTCTCTCTCTCTCTCTCTCTCTCTCTCTCTCTCTCTCTCTCTCTCTCTGTCTCTCTCTCTCTCTCTCTCACTCATCCACGCTTAAAATCACATCACAAATGTGACTCGGTGACCACATCTCTTAAATTATATAGGACATTTCCATAATCTCCAACTGATATTACATGTCCATGTTAACTTATGAGCAATGTTGAATATATTCACTCATTATGTTTGTACATATGCTGAACACAGATGGGCTTATACTGTAGTTTTTACGTTTCTTTGTTAAAACAGTACGCAGCGATGATTGTAGAACGCAACCCAGAATGGTTCTCTACACATGTTGCTTAAACCACCATGGTCTGGTCATGTCTTAATGACCTCTAGGTGTTTTCTAAGCAAGTTCTGATCTCACACAGAGCAGTCTTGTGCATGAAGTCCAGCTAATTAGGGTGAGGCCAAAGGGCTCGTTGCACCTTTCAAAAGGGTTCTCCTTTAGTGCAAGACTGATATATTTTGCTGTTTGCTGGCTTTCCCACAAAAACCCTGCTAACTCGATTAGCTTGTTTGTTCACCTGTTCATTTTTTACTGCACCTGTAGAGGTTGGTCAGGTACAGACAGTATGTTAGTTCATGTGTTCACCATTTACTACACCTGTAGGGATTGGTCAGATACAGACATTAATAGTAGTCATTATCAATGTTTTGGTGTAATGGTTAGGATATTCTGCTGACAGTGGCATGAGCACTGTTGGACAAGGGTTTGAAGTCTGCACTCAACATTGGCTACACCAGGGAAATACTAACCACCTATCTCTCAGTGCACTCAACATTGGCTACACCAGGGAAATACTAACACCCATCCCTCAGTGCACTCAACATTGGCTACACCAGGGAAACACTAACCACCTATCCCTCAGTGCACTCAACATTGGCTACACCAGGGAAATACTAACCATCTGTCCCTCAGTGCACTCAACATTGGCTACACCAGGGAAATACTAACACCCATCCCTCAGTGCACTCAACATTGGCTACACCAGGGAAACACTAACCACCCATCCCTCAGTGCACTCAACATTGGCTACACCAGGGAAACACTAACTACCTATCCCTCAGTGCACTCAACATTGGCTACACCAGGGAAATACTAACCATCTGTCCCTCAGTGCACTCAACATTGGCTACACCAGGGAAATACTAACCACCTATCCCTCAGTGCACTCAACATTGGCTACACCAGGGAAATACTAACCACCTATCCCTCAGTGCACTCAACATTGGCTACACCAGGGAAATACTAACCATCTGTCCCTCAGTGCACTCAACATTGGCTACACCAGGGAAATACTAACCATCTGTCCCTCAGTGCACTCAACATTGGCTACACCAGGGAAATACTAACCACCTATCCCTCAGTGCACTCAACATTGGCTACACCAGGGAAATACTAACCACCCATCCCTCAGTGCACTCAACATTGGCTACACCAGGGAAATACTAACCACCTATCCCTCAGTGCACTCAACATTGGCTACACCAGGGAAATACTAACCACCTATCCCTCAGTGCACTCAACATTGGCTACACCAGGGAAATACTAACCACCCATCCCTCAGTGCACTCAACATTGGCTACACAAGGGAAATACTAACCACCTATCCCTCAGTGCACTCAACATTGGCTACACCAGAGAAATACTAACCACCTATCCCTCAGTGCACTCAACATTGGCTACACCAGGGAAATACTAACCACCCATCCCTCAGTGCACTCAACATTGGCTACACCAGGGAAATACTAACCACCTATCCCTCAGTGCACTCAACATTGGCTACACCAGGGAAATACTAACCACCTATCCCTCAGTGCACTCAACATTGGCTACACCAGGGAAATACTAACCACCTATCCCTCAGTGCACTCAACATTGGCTACACCAGGGAAATACTAACCACCCATCCCTCGGTGCACTCAACATTGGCTACACCAGGGAAATACTAACCACCCATCCCTCAGTGCACTCAACATTGGCTACACCAGGGAAACACTAACCACCCATCCCTCAGTGCACTCAACATTGGCTACACCAGGGAAATACTAACCACCCATCCCTCGGTGCACTCAACATTGGCTACACCAGGGAAACACTAACCACCCATCCCTCAGTGCACTCAACATTGGCTACACCAGGGAAACACTAACCACCCATCCCTCGGTGCACTCAACATTAGCTACACCAGGGAAACACTAACCACCCATCCCTCGGTGCACTCAACATTGGCTACACCAGGGAAACACTAACCACCCATCCCTCGGTGCACTCAACATTGGCTACACCAGGGAAACACTAACCACCCATCCCTCAGTGCACTCAACATTGGCTACACCAGGGAAACACTAACCACCCATCCCTCGGTGCACTCAACATTGGCTACACCAGGGAAACACTAACCACCCATCCCTCGGTGCACTCAACATTGGCTACACCAGGGAAACACTAACCACCCATCCCTCGGTGCACTCAACATTGGCTACACCAGGGAAACACTAACCACCCATCCCTCAGTGCACTCAACATTGGCTACACCAGGGAAACACTAACCACTCATCCCTCAGTGCACTCAACATTGGCTACACCAGGGAAACACTAACCACCCATCCCTCGGTGCACTCAACATTGGCTACACCAGGGAAACACTAACCACCCATCCCTCGGTGCACTCAACATTGGCTACACCAGGGAAACACTAACCACCCATCCCTCGGTGCACTCAACATTGGCTACACCAGGGAAACACTAACCACCCATCCCTCAGTGCACTCAACATTGGCTACACCAGGGAAACACTAACCACCCATCCCTCGGTGCACTCAACATTGGCTACACCAGGGAAACACTAACCACCCATCCCTCGGTGCACTCAACATTGGCTACACCAGGGAAACACTAACCACCCATCCCTCAGTGCACTCAACATTGGCTACACCAGGGAAACACTAACCACTCATCCCTCAGTGCACTCAACATTGGCTACACCAGGGAAACACTAACCACCTCTCCCTCAGTGCACTCAACATTGGCTACACCAGGGAAACACTAACCACCCATCCCTCGGTGCACTCAACATTGGCTACACCAGGGAAACACTAACCACCCATCCCTCGGTGCACTCAACATTGGCTACACCAGGGAAACACTAACCACCCATCCCTCGGTGCACTCAACATTGGCTACACCAGGGAAACACTAACCACCCATCCCTCGGTGCACTCAGGCCTTCACATACCCACGCCTGGCACCTGTTATAGGTCGTGGGGAAGACACAGAAGTGTAGTGGCTAGACACTAGCCTGCTGGTCTAGTTGTCCAGGGTTCAGTCCACATTACGGTGGTTTCACATTTTAACCATTGACCTGAGCTACCTGGTCGGCCTAACCTGGACTGGGTACCTGGAAATACCAGAGAATGACCGGCCGCCAGCGTGAGACTGACCACCTCACCCACCAGGTGGGGGGCAGCTGACATGAAGGTGGACACAGGACATTTACTCTTTAACTACTGAATTAAAACAATACAAAGGTAGAATTACATTTTTATCATTTTCAACCAGATGTGTAAATGTATTTTAGTTGTGGTTTGTCAAGGTTAAACATATTTCTACCAATTCTTCAACCAGATGTGTGAATGTAATTTTAGCTGTGGTTTGTCGAGGATAAACATATTTCTACCATTCTTCAACCAGATGTGTGAATGTAATTTTAGCTGTGGTTTGTCAAGGTTAAACATATTTCTACCATTCTTCAACCGGATGTGTGAATGTAATTTTAGCTGTGGTTTGTTGAGGTTAAACATATTTTTACCATTCTTCAACCAGATGTGTGAATGTAATTTTAGCTGTGGTTTGTCGAGGTTAAACATATCTCTACCAATTCTTCAACGAGATGTGTGAATGTAATTTTAGCTGTGGTTTGTCGAGGTTAAACACATTTGCTTTTACACTTGACACGTTTGAATGAGTTTATCATCATGTGGCAGGTTGTTGCAGAATGTTGCTCTCATCACAGCCTCCTGATCAGACTCTTGATCTTTTGCCAGCTCTCTTGCATCATGCAGTTTCATGCCCTTGGTGTCTGCAATATCCTGCATCCATCTTCATGCTGGGTAACCCCTGCCTCTCTTACAGGAACTATGTCTTACATCACTGTTCTTTCTACGGGAGTTTCCGTGGCAAAGTGGTCAAGCTGTCTGACATGGGCTCTGAAGGTTGTGGGTTCTACTCTGGGCCGCGTCCTTCAGGTCATGGGTGCATTTTTTTAAAGACTCCTGGGGGTCATCGCAGGAGCTACAAAGTTTGTGCTTTGTGCGACGCTTTCAGCAGCCCATGCTGCAGAAAGAGACAGAGCCATATGGGACAAAGCCCGATGTAATGAACCAACCCTGTTGACTGTTAAGTGACTTTTCTTTATAAAACACTGTTGTTTGCATCAGTTTCCGAGACATGATGCTGTTATCTGAGCCAGTTTATAAACCACTGTTGTTTGCATCAGTTTCCGAGACATGATGCTGTTTTCTGAGCCAGTTTCCTGCCATGTTCAAACCTTGTAGAGTGCAAGTATTTTCTTTTTCTTGATCCATGACATTCTAAGAATTGTTCTGTAACACTTTAGGTCAAAACACCACGTTTTCACCCTTAATGATTGCAAAGTATTCTATGACCCACATTCTTATGTTGCCACAGCAAGATGTATGTTACAACAAATGTTGCTTGCATGTGTGTGTGGAGGGGTTACAGATTATCTTAAAGTCTTATGTCTAATAGCAAGAAGGTTGATTGAGATGGGAGATCTGGTGGTGGAGTGGCTTAGATGTTGCAATGTTTGTCTCGTGTAGACCTAGTTCGCTTCAGCGCAGACCAGGTAGAGTTTGACAAATATAATAAAAATGTTGTAGATACCCCTCTCATCCTTGGGTAGATAATTGATTGTCTGGACTTCTCAGACAAGGACAATAAACATGCAGTATGTGCACACATTATAAATCCCTGGTCATTTGGAAATCAGAAATAGCAGACCAACTAGGATTCTGCCCAGGCCAAATTAAAAAGCTGGTCAACCTAGCCATGGGAAGATGATAGACACCATGTGTACATCTGGTGTACACAATCTGAAGTCCTACCCAGGACTGTGAAACTTGTGTGTGATGTACTGACATTCTCCATCTGTGCTCTATGGGAGGAGATTCAAGCACATATGGAAATATCCATGTGCAATGAAAGTGGCAAGAGAGAGAGAGAGACACACACACACACACACATACGCCACCACCACTACCACCACCATCATCACCACTACTACTACTACCACTACCATTACCACCACACTACCACCGCCACTACCATTACCACCATCACTACTGCCATCACTACCACAACCACTACCACCACCACCACTACATTTAAATTTGCAAGCAGCTGATGTGTTTAATGAGTCAAAGACAGCTTGAGCATGCCAATGCTAGAGGCAAGGGAACTAGCCCAGGATAGAGAGTCCCCAGCAGGATGTGGTGGCAGCTGTGTTCTGCCACCTAATGATGATTGCCAGGTTCCCCAGCGAAGGCATCTTATTCTCCAACACCATTTATGTGTATTTTCACATGTTTGTTTTCACTGTTTAAGTGAATATGATGTTTTAGAGATGTTGAGCATAATACATGTTCTTCTGACCTTTTGTTCTAATGTGATCTCAGGTGTGGATCTAACACTGATTTTAATGTCTTGGTGTATCATTTGATACAGATATGAGTCTTGCTAGAGATTGGAGTGGGGATCAGAATTCAATCAGAGATTGGTTGAGTTAATTGTAGGTGGGAATAGGCTTCAAGAGATGAATCTGATTAGCTTAGTTAATGGGAGGTGGGAAGAGAAATCAAGGAATGAATCTGATTGGCTGAGTTAATTTGGGGTGGGAGCAGATTTACATGAATGAATCTGATTTGCTTAGTTCATCGGGGATGGGAGCAGATTTCAAGGAATGAATCTGATTGGCTGAGTTCATTATTGGTGAGTATAGACATAAAGAGGTTAATCTGACTGGCTTAGTTCACCGGGGGCGGAAGAATATTTCAAGGATTGAATCTGATTGGCCAAGTTAATAGTGGGTGGAAGCAAGCTTCAACCGAGATATCTGATTAGTTGAATTAATAAGATGTGGAGAGCAGGCTTCATGGGGTAAATATGTTTGACTGGATTCATGAAGATGTGATTTACTGGATTCATAAAATTGTGATTTACTGGATTCATAAAGATGTGATTTATTACTTCATCTGTGGTATTTATTATTGTTATTATCTGCACTTTGTTTGAATTTAAGCAGAAATGTTACATCTTGTTTTAATCATCATATTTGACCATTTGAATATTCAGTGGGTAGGGTCAGCAGAAACTGAACTTGCTGGGTCACTGCAGCTGGACTGAAAGGCTGCTCGTGGAAATGATGGGGGGGGGGGGGGGGGGGGAGAGTGTCATCGGCTGACGCAAGCACCTTGTGTGAATCTGTCACTATAGCACTCTATAAACAGACATAATGCTGTCAACAATGAAGGCAGAGCAGAAGGAAGAAAAGAAGATGGGAGGATGAGGAACAGAAAAGGAAAAAGACAAGAAGAAGAAATAAGAGGCAATTGGGGAGAAGAAATAAGAATAATAATAATTAGAGAATGAGAAGGAAGAAGAAAATTAATGGAGAACAGAATGAGTGGAAGAAGAACCTGAGAAGGAGGAGGAAAAATAACAGAAAGAGCAGAAGAAAAAGGAGGTCGATGAAGAAAAGATGACATGGGCAACGGAGGAAAATAAGTTCTGGAATCCAGTAATGCATGTAGAAAACGGACAGGGGAAAGAAAACAAAACCTGTGTAACTCTACAGGCTTGAGGTCGTATACAACCTGGGCCTTTACAAAATCACAGGTAATAGCATCAACAGTATACAGTGTTGTAAACAACAAGGAAACACCCCCTGAAGCAGCAGCCTTCTATGGGAAGAGTAGAACTAAGAAACAACATCACTGCACTCAGGACATTCCCACATGTGTTCCATCCTCTGATTCAGCAGCCATCAAAGAGTCATACTACTAATCGTTCAATAGTTCAAACGTCCGTCTGATGAAAAGTTCTCCTGGTCTTCCCTCTCACCTTTGAGATTTGTCCAGCAGCCCTGCTGATACCCTGTCATATCATTCTCTCCACATACAGGTTCTCAGTCTGTTCCCCCACTTCCCTGCTTACTCCACCTGGTCCCACAGGCACCCGACCATCTCTCCCTTGTCCATAGGTAATCTACCACAGACTATCAGCCTGTTCGTTCCCCTGCACTGCATGACCAGAGTAGAAAATCCATACAATTCTCACAATCTGTTACCCCGGGGCAAGCCATTCCATCTGCTATGAGTTCCTGATACAATAGGGCCAGCACATTCTGTGTGCCTTCTATGACTTCTACTGGTGCATGATTTCCTATTTTTCATCATCCTCCATTTCTTCCTTCGCCGACGTCTTTCTCTTGTTTCTTCCACTACAGTGGCAACGGAAGAAATATCGATGAAAACGTTGGCCAAGGAAGGAATGGAGGAAAATTTAAAAAAAAGGAAGCCGGCCAGGCATGCACCAGTAGAGGATGTCTAATGTGCAAAAGAACCAGAATAATTTATACAGCACTATGAACCACCAACCAACACCACTGAGGCTGGTTGAATGAGGTGGAAAGTTCTCTTTTTTTTTTCACAAATTGGATGGACGCACAGGTGTATGCCTTAATGAACAGAGGAATAGATAGCCAGTTTTACCTTTGTTAGCTGATGATGAGTGCAGGTATCTAACCCTTGTCCGACCGCGCTCGTGACATGATCAGAGTCACTAGCTCTTGTCTGTACAAACACACCAACTATAGTGTTATAACCCATTCTGTCCCAGGTGGTTGTCACAAGCAAATGTCATTTATGAGATACAGTAACTGTCAACTGTTTAGAGCTAGAAATAAAGGCAAGTACATGTCAAATATGAGATATAGTAACTGTCAACTGTTTAGAACTAGAAGTAACAATAACTATGTCATACATGACATATTGATTGACTGATTGATTGATTTAGGAAATGTTACAGCTGTGAACCCAGGTAACGCTCAGGCTAGCATGTCAACTGTTTAGAAGTAACAAGTGTTTGTCTATATGAGATATAGTAACATTTCAACTGTTTAGAACTGTAGAAGTAACAATAACTATATGTCATATATAACATATTGTAACTGTTCAACTGTTTAGAACTTTAGAAGTAACAAGTATGTATTATTTATGAGATATAGTAACTTTCAACAGTTTAGACAGAGCAGTGTGTGAAATTAATGGTTAACATCCCTACTGCTGTAATATAATGTTATGTGTGATCGGTGTTCTGTGACCTAACTTTTGTTGAGTTAGGGAGGGTTTGGATACATGCCTTTTACTGTAACAGGTCTTCCAGTAAATTTCTCATCACATTATGGTTCTTTAAATTATGTTTTTTTAAATGGTGTCTCATTAAATTATGTCTTACCATTGACGAGTTTTGTTCTTGAGAGCTTTGTCGCTCATTTACCAAACTCTTTGTTGCAATACTGTCTGGTTGTGTCTCTACGTCTTGTATTTGTTGTTCTTCCTCATACTCCTATGATTGTCTGTTTCTTCTTTTTTCTCGTCCATCTCTACCTTCATCATTTTCTTCCTCCTCCTCATCTCCCTCTTCTTCTTCTTCTTCTTCTTCTTCTTCTTCTTCTTCTTCTTCTTCTTCTTCTTCTTCTTCTTCTTCTTCTTCTTCTTCTTCTTCTTCTTCTTCTTCTTCTTCTTCTTCTTCTTCTTCTTCTTCTTCTTCTTCTTCTATGAGTGTATGGTTGGGGGATGTGTGTGTTTGTGGGAAGATGTGCGTGAGTGGCGGATGTGTGGGTGGGAGGTGTGTGGTTTATGGGTGGGGGATATGTGTGGGCAGGTGGGGAGATGTGTTTGTGGGTGGGGATGTTTGTATAGGTGGGGGATGTGTAGTTGAGAGGTGGCGGATATTGGGTGGGTGTAGGTAGGCTGATGTGTGTGTGGGTGGGTGAGGAAAATTGTGAGGGTGCGGGATGTATGGGTTGATGGGGGTATGTGTGTGTGGTTTTGTGATGTGTGGTTGCGGGTGGGTGGTGGAGAATATGTGGGTGGGTGTGTGCGTGTTGGTTATGGGGTGGGTTGGGGATGTATGTGTGGGTTGGGAAATGTGTGGGTGGGGGATCAGTGGGTTTGTTGCGGCATGTATGTTTGCCTGAGTCTGTGTGAGTGCGTGGAGGTATGTGTGGGTGGGTGGGGGTGGATGGGGGATGTGTCTCACAACATTGTAATATGCACTGCTTATGTTTACAACTTTCATTTGACAATGTTTTTTTCCCCATGTGAATGTACCATGCGTAATATGCATTGTTTATGCTTACAAAATCCATTTGACAATGTTTTTGTTTTTTTCCCCTATGTAAATGTAACATGCACATTTGATGAATGACAGATGAGTGATCGAAAGGGCCAAATGTAAGACGGGCCTGTGTGCCCAATTTGTTACCCTTTTAAAATAAAGTTTGTTTGTTCGTTCGTTCTTCTTCTTCTTCCTCCTCCTCCCATCTCTCTCCTCCTGCTCTTCTTTTACTTCTTCTTCCTCCATCTTCTTCTTTCTCCTTCCCCTCTCTCTTCTTCTTCTTCTTCTTCTTCTTCTTCTTCTTCTTCTTCTTCTTCTTCTTCTTCTTCTTCTTCTTCTTCTTCTTCTTCTTCTTCTTCTTCTTCTTCTTCTTCATCTTCTTCTTCTTCTCCTGAAAGTTCTGAAACAGATTACATATACCCACGCTACCAAGCTGAGTTAACCTGCTGAGTTAGGCTACTCAAATCCTTTTTGGCAACCCATTTTTAATTCATCTGGCCAAGTCACCTTTTCGGCCCCACATGGCTAAGTTATAGATCGTGTGTTAGTGTATTGTGGTCTTTCGTTTGCTGTATCTCGTTGTTAGCTGTGTTGTCATTGACAAAGATTCTGAGAATCGAAACGTCTGTGTGTCGTATTGTATGCGTTCGTGTGTATTTTATCTTATTTTATTATTCATTTTTATATTTATTGAGTGCTTCTGATTTCGGATTTTTCACCTGTATTTCGCGACACGTGGATCTCCTTGTAAGGTATGTGCAACGTTTGTTGATGTTTAGTTCGTTTTTTCTCGCAGGAGTTTAAAATACCTATTTGTTTCCATTTCATGAGTTAACCTCACAGCTGTCATGGACCCGTTTACCTGCCTTGATGAGTTTCTGGTATATGGTGCTAATCCCACGTGTGTATAGACTGGCCAGCACTCAGTGGGTCACGTGTTCAGTATCATGCCGACTATCTTGGCTGCCCAGGTCATTGCCATTTTATGCTAGCTCGGCCTGGGAGGCCAGGATGGGACTCGGTGGCAGCACCACCAGGCTGACATGCTAGCCTGTGCGTTACCTGGATTCACAGCTTGTAACAGTTGGAAGCATCACTTTACCACTGCCGGGGGTTGAACCTAGACCTCTGTCTTGGTTAGTAAGTACACTAACCATCGAGACTTGACAGCTTTAAAGTAAGGTAGCCACGCAGCCACCCCACTGGTTGAAATATCTGATGATGATAACAACCCCGGCTCATCTGGTCAATGTTCCAGTACCCCTGTCCCGGTCAACCTTAGAAGAGAAGTTATAATTTGGGCCCAGCCCAGCCTCATGTAGATAATCCTGTGACCAATCAGCCACATTTCGGAAATTCATTTGAAAGGGATTGTTGTCGAAGAAGGTCACGGCGTGTTGTGACAAAACATGGTTCCTCTTCTTGTTCTAGTCCGTGATGTTGGTGATCATGTCTGTCCAAACATTCTGTCTCTTGTGCCATTTCTGATACCGATGTTCCTCCAAGATTCCAAGATGTCAAACTCGTGGCGTGCCCCTGTCTCCTCTCTAACTTGCCCATTGTGACGACACACTCTAGCTGTCCCCTACTCATGACATGCCCAAGGAATGAGGACTATCTTCTTCTGATGTGAGCAACCAGTTCTCTTAAAGCACGATAAGGTAGCCACAAAAACACCATAGAGAATGAGAGACTTGACGATGATAAAGATTGATTAGGTAGCCACAGAATCATACTACAGGATGAATAATCTTGATGATGATGACAAAGTTTGTTTGTTTGATTGATTTTTTAATATTTGTTTGCATTCTCTCACTTTTGAACTCAAGCGCAGTCCATACACTGTACTTCTACTTCCTGTGCTGGACTGAATTGTGTGTGTGGATTAGCTTTCCCTATTACCAGTATCCCTCGCCATCAGGCGAATCCACTCCGACTTCAGAGGTACTTGTAATTTACGTCCCAAAATCAAGGACGAAAGATCAACATTTTAGTCGAAATGTCCGGTGTAGGGGTTGAACCCCTGACCTCGGCTTCAGCACGCCGGATGTTTAAGAAGACACGTTCTTATCCATTCGGCCATTCTGACCTGTATGACAAAATTTGATTAGGCAGCCACAAAACCACCCGTGGGATCAGAAACTTGATCATAATGGCAAATCTTGCTTCTGTAGCCAGAAACTCAATGATGATGACTAGGTAGCCACAAAGCCACCCCACGGACTGAAAACAAAACTTCTTGATGATGATGATGATAACACTTGCTTCTTAAGCAAATCATGGAACCAAACAGCGTGTTGCGAAATTTGATGATGGCAAATTTTGATTAGTTAGCCTCAAAACCATATCATAGGATTAATAATCTTGATGATGATGACAAAACATGATTAGACAACCACCGACGGGATCAGAAACTTGATCATAATGACAAATCTTGCTTACGTAACCACAGGACCAAATCACTTACTGAGAAACTTGATGATGTTTTTTAATTGTTGTATACGCTCGCCCGCTTTGAACCCAAGCGTAGTCCATACATTCTAAGTTTCTAGTAGTGATGGACTGAATTTTACACGTGGATTAGCTTTTCCTTATTAACAGTGTCCCTCGCCATCAGGCGAACCCATTCCGACTTAAGACGTACTTGTAATTTACATCCCTAAGTCAAGGGCAACAGGTCATCATTTTAGTCCAGTTGTCCGGTGTAGGGGTGGAACCCCTAACCTCAGCATCAGCACACCGGATGTTTAAGAACACGCGTTCTTTCACCCATGCTGACCTACACTTGATGATGATTAGTTAGCCACAAAACGACTACACGGACTGAGAAACTTCATGATGATGACTAGTTAGCTACAAAACAACTACACGGACAGAGAAACCGGATGATTATGATGACTACATAGCCACAGAAAGACTACACGGAATGACAAACTTGATGATGATGATGATGACTAGCTAGCCACAAAACGACTACATGGACTGAGAAACTTGATGATGATGACAACACTTGCATATTATGTAATCATAGAACCAAACGACATGTTGAGAGACTTGATGATGCATATCTAATGTTATTGATGTTTCGTCCTCCAATGCTGATTCCATTTATATCTTCTACATTTCTGATAATATTTTTACTGTATAGGGAAAAAAGATCTGGAGACATTACACATCCCTGCCTAACACCTTTCTTAATAGGTTGATATTGTCCCACTTCATTATCAATCCTTATGGCAGCTTGTTGTTGCCAGTATATAACTAGTCACTAAATAACCACTCGGGCTGAAAAACACGCAAGACACAAGATCCAATAGAGCTCTGACCACGTCTGCCTTGGCATGCGCCAGTACCCCACCCAGCGGTTCAGACCCAGCCAGTCTGTCCACCTGCTCCTTTCCCACAACATCAGCATGTCCCGGGGAAAAGGATGCACCAGATACTGCCTATATGTGCTGTTTGAACTGAATCATGCCACTCTGCACAAAGCATGTCTGTCTTCACTTCTCACAGCAACCTCTGTGAGTCCGTTACAATCACGACATGTATGTGCTGTGTGTTCTCCAGCCAGCAGACTACCTCCTCTTACATTCTCGAACTAAATGTTGTGGTATCGTATGCCAGGCTCTTCTGCACTAAACATTGTCCATTAATCTTCGCTATGAATCTCTTGACATTTCTTCTTTCTCTTAGCACAGAACTATCCTTGTAGATGATTATATCACCAGGGAGAGAATTGCCGTGAGGTAATTGTTGCACCTCCCATTCAGAGTAGTCTGTCGGCCAAACCCTGCACTCCTGGTTCAATGTTATTGTGACCTTGCTCAGGTCAGACTTTCCCTATATCCTAATGTTCTCAAGCTGCAAACTTCTCTGATTGTATCCTTTGCCTGGGCCATTCAGTAGTAGTAGTAGTAGTAGTAGTAGTAGTAGTAGTAGTAGTAGTAGTAGTAGTAGTAGTAGTAGTAGTAGTAGTAGTAGTAGTAGTAGTAGTAGTAGTATTTGTAGCAATTTTAGCAGACCGTGTTGCGTTGTGTTATAACGTGCTGGTATGGTAGCCGGTCGTTCAGAAAGCAATGGCAAACTACTGAACGTAATACTTGCCTAGTACATCAACAGCAGCTGAAAAATGCTGGTGTTGACTGCAACGTCCCGTAAGGGATAAGCAAAAAAAGTAGCAATTTTAGTAGTAGTCGTTGTAGTAGTAGTAGCAGTAATAGTAGTAGTAGTAGTAGTAGCAGCAACTGAAGCAGCAGCAGTAGTAGTAGTATTAGTAGTAGTAGTAATTTTAGTAGTAGTCGTAGTTATAGTAGCCGCAGCAGCAGCAGCAGTAGTAGTAGTAGTAGTAGTAGTAGTAGTAGTAGTAGTAGTAGTAGTAGTAGTAGTAGTAGTAGTAGTATAAGTAGTAGTAGTTGTTGTTGTTGTTGTAACAATAGCAGCTGTAGATTTCTGATCAAGGCCTGCTGCCTGCTAGCTGGAGCCGTGCTGGAAGTAATGACTGCAGCTCAAAAATCTATAATCTGCTTTCAAGTTCACTCGAGACGGTGAATGCTTAATTTATAGCCTGGAAAATTGATTACAAATATGGGAAGCAACTAGGTCGGCAAGGAAGGGATAACTGAAATATGATGCTATAAACATTCATGGAAGCTTGATGTATAGTACAGCCCGCTGAACACAGCACAAGGATATGTTTATAACAAAACAGCATTTATAGAAATAGCACATGTTTGACAGGACATCTTTAGCAAAACAATTTGTGATTGCACATTTAATGGAGAGCATAATTTGTGACAGCACTGTCAGATGATCAGTGCTGTCGTGACTGCACAATTTTATGAACAATGCACTTTCATCAGCACATAAATGGCATAATGTTATATCAGACTACTTTTTCTATACAACGATTGAACAAAAATTACATAGAAAACCAAGGTAACAGTGTCTAGAAATCCAGTATAAAATTGCCTAGAAAACCAATTTAAAATTGTCTTGAAAATCAACGAAAATCTGTTTTGAAGACTAACTAAAATTGCACAGAAAACAAGGTTAAAATTGCATAATAAAAGCAATGTAAATTTGTCTTGGAAACGTAAAGTTGCCTAGGAAACCAACGTAGAGTTGCCCAGAAAACCAAGATACAATTGTTGAAATGTATAAAGTTAAAAATGGCTGAAGCGATCGTTATTAAGCCAATAATAAGCCAGAAGCCAATTTTGTGCAAACAGAAAGACATGATAGTCAATTTAAACCTACCACTGTAGACAATTGTAATTACTGTGTGCATATGTGTGCTGTATATTTCAGTTTGAAGGATTTTGTCACATGACTTTAGTTTATGTTGTGTGAATTTTGCTGTATGTACCCGACGAGATACAGCGAAATATGTCAGACAATAAATCCTGCAATCTATTCTCTGTGTCTTCGTTAATCAAGATAAAATTGTGTCGAAAACCAAAGTAAAGTTATCTGGAAAACGCAGTTAGGTTGGTTGCAACTTCCGGTAAAGGACATGCAATTAATTGTTGTTGTCATATTGCTATCATTAACTTTAGATAATATGAACTCAGCCGCCCTTCGTGGAAAAGGCGTTACGAACGTTGTTCGTAATGCCACTTGCCAACGTTCGAAACACAGCTAAGACCTATTTTGCAGCAGACCGTGTCGCGCTGGGTTTTAACGTGTTGGTATATGAGCCGGTCGTTCAGAAAACAATGGCAAACTACTGAAAGTAAACTTGCCAAGACATCATCAACAACAGCAGTGATGGTTTTGACAGCAATGTCCTGTAAATAGGATATGCAAAATAAATAAATAAATAAATCTATATATATAAAAGAGACTGTCTGTCTGTATGTATGTATGTCCTTTATGCGTTCGCGAACGGTCCATCCGATTGAGATGAAATTTTCTACACGTTTTCCTCTCATTCCCGTGCTGCCAACTGGTATAGTTTGTTAGTGTCCAAACAGTTATTTACTTCTTCTTCTTCAGCGTTCCGAGCCATTGAGGTTCTTTGCTGCAAATACAATCCGTCTCCATTCGTCTCTCTGGTGGACCTTCTCTTGCCAGTCGTTGATTCCAAGTGCTTGTAGGTCTGTACATGTATTATCTCTCCACCGCCTAGTTATTTACTTAATATTATTTAATATTTTAATTTACATTATAATGTATATATATAGCGAGGGGACATAACTTTTAATAGCATTGCTATATATGCAAAATTGTTGCATATTTCTCAAATAGGTGGACCTTTCTGCTACAGTTATCTACAGGCATATGCGTTATAATCCTACTCCCCCTCCTACCCTCCCTCTTCCTCCTCCCTCCTCCTCCTGCTCCTCCTCCTATAACAGAGTATCTTAGCAGAGGGGGATTTAACGTGGTGTGCAATGGGAAGATTATTATGGGCACGGTTGGGCACATCGCTATGAGGTAGCTAGGGCTTGTCATCCTATGACGAGCATTTTGGGAACAAAGTTAGTTGTGACCATTCTAACATCCAAGAAGGTCGCATGATCATTGTGGGCACCATCTGGAATGAAATATGATCTGAATGTAACAATATATGTGGTTTGTACTCCAGCATTTTTGAAACGAGAAACGATGTAACCTCCAATAAACTGTAAACTAAACAATGGACAGAGTTGGAGTGACTTCTGTTAGTGTCGTTCATCCGAACTACATCGCCTCCTCCTACCACTGTTATACTCCTCCTCCCTCCTCCTCTCTCTCCTCCTCCGACTCCCTCCTCCTCCTCTCTCCCTCTCCCCCCCTCCTCCATCTCCCTCTTCCTCCTCCCTCCTCCTCCACCTTTTTCTTCTGCTGCTGCTGCTGTCGCCGTTCCATTTACCTAAGTTAATTGTTGGGGGAAGATGTAAAGCTCTTTCAAGTGCTCTTTCTAATGCTTTTTGTAAGTTGGTCTTCGTTTATCTAAGGTTGTTCTAACTGCAACCAATAAATATGAATTAAATGAGATACTCCCCGCTTTGGGAACGGGAACGGGAGCAGGGGCCGAATATGAATTAAATGAGACGCTCCCCGCCAGGGGGCCGGGTCGTCTTTGTTGGGAACGGGAGCAGGGGCCGAATATGAATTAAATTAGACGCTCCCCGCCAGGAGCTGGGCGAAGCCGGGCCGTGTCGTTCTTTTTGGGAATGGGAACGGGAACAGGGGCCGAATGTGAATTAAATGAGACGCTCCCCGCCAGGGATTGGGCGAAACCGGGCCGGGTCAGACAGACAGACAGACAGACAGACAGGTAGATAGAT
>OY992876.1:488858784-488873784 GCA_963921405.1 Cepaea hortensis | reverse complement strand
CATCTTTCAGCTGATTGTTGATTTCTAGGCAAGATTACGCTCAGTAGTTAGCCATTGCTTTCTGAGCGGCCGGCTCACATACCCCGTAAGTTACCGACGTGATTCGAACCACTGCTGATTCTCACCGTCGTGACGTTACTTAGGAGAGTATACGAGATTACGGAGAAAAGTTTCTAACCTCTAGGCCAGGAAGCCGGCTGATATACGATAGTTTGTAAAATAGAGTTATCCCTCTCAACGGCACAAAGCCTGGGCTAAATTTAGAGACCATGTTTTTTCCATACAGCATGATATCTCTCTCTCTCTCTCTCTCTCTCTCTCTCTCTCTCTCTCTCTCTCTCTCTCTCTCTCTCTCTCTCTCTCTGTCTGCCTAGTTTACTCCAGCGGAAAGGTAACACAAATACGCCTGGAACAAGACAAGCTGCAGAAGCTGCTGGACCAACAAAGCAATGCTCTAACTATATGCCCGTCGAAGCTTCTTTCCTAGACCTCTTGACCATCGGATCTTAGGGCCTGGTCTACCCTGCCATGACATTTAGTCTTTAGGTTGCATTTTCTCGTCACAGGATAAGGCTTGTACCCTCACAATTGCGCTCCTCAACCTGAAGCCGTTGCCACAATGTGGAGTGTCGGGTTTGGTAAGCGTCGCCCAACATTCGGCGCTAACAGAAAGCAGGTAGTACCGTCAACTGTCATACGGTATCTCAATAATATCTGACTAAGACCTTACTTTACTTTAACGATAATTACCTTTAAAAGTATCCTCAAATAACTCTTACCATCATTTAAAAAAAAAAAAATTACCTTCAGTCCTATGTCCGATTCTCCGGTTCTCAGGTCAAACATGAACGCATGCCATGGACACATCACGTGACATGCTCCTTTGTGTTCCTCGATGTCGCCCTCATACAGGGGGCCACCTGGAGAATGGAGATAGAGGCAGTCAGTGGGTGCTCTCGTACAGACAGAATTGTGGGAATGCTAGACGTGGACACATGTGGCTGCGTGTGGTTCAGTGTGTATGTGAACGCACGTGTGAGATCATCATCATCGTCGTCATCATCATCATCATCATCATCATCATCATCATCATCATCATCATCATCATCATCATCATCATCATCATCATCATCATCATCATCATCATCATCATCATCATCAACATCATCAGCATCAACATCATCATCACCAATATCATAATGACCATCACCATCATCATCATCAACATTTAGCTGGCCATCTGCAGAACTTTGCCGACATCACGGCCTGTAGAAAAAGACTACTGTTCCATTGTTGTTGCAATAAACACCATTAGCATTCCTATTATTGATTATTGCACATTGTCCATGCTTTTTAATGTTTATTGTTCCATTGTTGTCGTTTTCGTCTATGATTAGCTACTTACGTGATGTATCATTAACATAATGTATGAGAACTTAGAGATAAGAAGAGCAGAATATCAAACGGGCCTGCATGTCCAATTCTTGTCGCTTTGAAAATAAAGTTTATTCGTTCGTTCGTAGTTCTCCCGGTTTATAAATTTCTGTGAAATACCGAGCCGATGGTTCAAAATCTGCCGCAGGCAATTTGAAAGCAAAAGGCTGTGTGATGATTTCTATGGTATAAACGTGGGCGGTTCAGAAAACAACGCAAACTACTGAACTAAACTTGATTAGTAAATCACAAACGAAAAAAATGTTGGGGTTGAGTGCAACATCCTATAACAGACATTCAACAAACTTTACCGGCACTCGAGCAGGGCGATGAGGCCAGTCTGTTACTACCCGCCTTAATTTTTCCAGACAATTTTTTTTTTTTTTTTTAAAGGGCTCGCGGTTCCCCCATGGGTCAGAGCCACCTCATCAGGTCCCCACGTCACCGTAGATGACCGCTTCTGCTGGTGGCCCTGGCAAGATCAAGCGCGGATATTACACTTTGATCTTAGACGTCTCTGCTGGTCGAGGGACGAGGCTCGGACGATTACTGGGTTGCGAGAGTTGGGATGATACCTTATCGCTTGGGGAGTTGAAAACAGGTGCAGATAACACTAGCATTAATGATGTTTGCCACAACTGGTATTTCCATGGTCGTCTCTCTCTCTCTCTCTCTCTCTCTCTCTCTCTCTCTCTCTCTCTCTCTCTCTCTCTCTCTCTCTCTCTCCCCTCTCTCTCTGCTTGCCTGTCTGTTGCTCTGACCATCCGTCGGTCTGTCCGTCTAATCACCATTTCAACCATCCATCTGTCAGTCGGTCTGTCAGTCTGTCGGTCTGTCTATATATCTGTCTGTCGGTCGATTGGTCTGTCTGTCTGTCTCCATAGCCTCATGTGACATATAGACCAATGGAAACTGGTTGGTCCATGTCAATATGACATTGGTGGCCTTCACTTCCCCACACATGTCCTGGTACCCCTGTTAGTCTGGATACGGAATGACAACTGGGCCGGCAGACAATCCAGGGTTGACGTGACATCAATCTGTTCAAGTGTGAAGCCATGCATGTAAACCACTCCACTCATGTAAGCCACCCCACTTCTGTAAGCCACTTCACTCTTGTAAACTACACCTGTAAGAAACTCCGCTCCTGTAAGCCACTCCTATAAGCCACATCTGTAAGCCACTCCTGTGAGCCACTCCACTCCTGCAAGCCACTCCTGTAAGCCACTCCACTCCTGCAAAGCCACTGAGTTGTCTCGCTCTCCGTCAGTAGCAACATAAGTAAATTAATGTAAGTCACGCACAACTAACGGTAATTAAACCATCAGAGATAAAGTTATTAGTGTAATGCTTCAGGAAGAACCAACGAATATCTCATTGCTACAGGTATACGTATAAACAACAATGGAGAAACAGGAAGACGTTCAAGCTGTGCATAATATTCATAACAAATACTGTAAACATTATTAGTAAAATGACTGATTCAGCGACGAAGGATAATATATCACCATTTGGACAGAAGGACAGTATATCGCTGTAATACGGTCATCGTGTTATTTGCTTTGTTTCGCGGTATCTACTGCAATTTAAAATCTCAGTGAACGGACATTTACATAATAAAACTTGTTCATTTGGTTGTGTGTCATGTTTGGTCCAACCCTAGTTTTTGTTTAACACGTAATCAGATAATAATAATAATAATAATAATAATAATAATAATAATAATAATAATAATAAAATATGTTATTGAAAATCTGGACTTAGAAATAAGAAATGAAGACGAATAAGTTATAGAAAACGTATAGGAAATCGAGATGAAGAATTACGTCTAAAACAACATTCCGGACGAATGCAGAAGATGAAATGAAGAATGGGATTTGTTTCCCATTAGCTCACTTTGAACACCAACGTAGTCCACACTGGACTCATTCTTGTATGTGGGTCAGCTTTCTCTACTACCAGTGTCCCTTGCCATCAAGCCAACCCACTCCGACTGCCGAGGTAGTTTAATTCACGTCCCCAAGCCAAGGACGAAAAGTTATTGTTTAAGTCCAGCTGACCGGTGTAGGGAGAGAACCGCCTGCCTCAATATCCGCGCACTGGAAGGTCAAGAGTGAGAGTCGCGATCACACGACTTCCAAACAAGAGATACACTGATAACAGTCTGCATTGTGATAATGATGAACTGTCTATAGCCAATGCAACATTTCCAACGAACTAACCATAACCAATACAACATTTCCAACGAACTAACCATAACCAACACAATATTTCCAACGAACTAACCATAACCAATACAATATTTCCAAAGAACTAACCATAACAAATACAACAATTCCAACGAACTAACCATAACCAATACAACATTTCAAATGAGCTAACCATAGCCAGTACATTTCAAATGAAATAATCATAACCAATACACCATTCCAAATGAATTAACCATAGCCAATACAACATTCCAAATGAACTAACCATAGCAAACGCAATATTTCGAATGAACTAATCATATCCATTGCAACATTTCAAATGAACTAACCATGGTCAATACACCATTTCAAATGAACTAACCGTAGCCAATGAATCATTAAAATGAACTAACCGTAGCCAATACAACATTTCAACAACTTCCTAGAAAGTTGTTTACTAGTATCAGGAAATAGCAGAAAGCACATATCATCATCATGCGCCATGCCGATCAGTGTGCGCGGTCATGTTTCGATATCTTACACGATCACCAGAGTCGTGGATCAGCTCTATCATTTTGTCTCGACCATGCCATATAGTCAAGCCATCCAGAGTTTTACTTCGCTGCCTTTCCCTTATTCTGTTCCCTTCAATCTTGCCAGTTGTCACCAAGTTCTCCAATTGAGTTATTTTCACAAAGTGCCCAAAAATTGTTCTTCTTCTTCTTTCGTTCGCTTGAAATATGTCTATAACTGCAATGTTGTCTCTTGTAAGAATCTAAGTCTTTTTTAGTTCACTCAGTGGTCCATAGAGTTTATTTTCCACTGTTGTCTCTCTAGGCCAGAAGGTTCGCCTGGATATGTTGTTGTTTGGGCAGTCCTGGAGTATGTGCTCTGTTGTCTGCGACGCCAAACCGCGTGTGCACATGACCCAAAAATTGTGATTGTGTACGTCTAGTTTTTCTAATCAGTTTGCGATTTTCATATGTTTCTTGTAGCATTGGCACATTGGTTTTTCTGTCTGTCCGTGGTATTCTTTGCATTTTCCCCAGAAACCGCATTTCCACAGCCGTTAGATGTCTTTCAGCTTGTCTGCTCATTGTCCCCGGTTCACATCCATACAAAACCAAATATATGTACAATAAAACAAATAGTGATACAGAACAATCACAACAGCATCAAAACTCTTCTGACAAGACCAATGTACGCCGATGTAATGAACGAGATCACGAAATGTTCACAGAACTTCAAGTAATGACCGGCCATTTTAAAATCAACACAGAATTATAAGTAATGAACAGACATTTTAGAATTAAGACAAATGTTCAAAGAGCAACAAGTAATGACCACACATTTTAGAATCAAGACAAATGTACACAGAACTACAAGTAATGACCAGACATTATAGAATTAAGACACATTTTCAAATAGCAACAAGTAAAGACAACACGTTATATTATCAAGACAAATGTTTACATACTTACAGGTAATGACCAGACATTTTAGAATCAAGACAAATTTATACATAATTACATGTAATAACCAGACATTTTAGAATCAAGACAAATGTTTACATAACTACATGTAATAACCAAACATTTTAGAATCAAGACAAATATCGTGAAGGACCTCAGCTCAAGAACTATTACAGAATATAAAGACGTTCTCAACAGATGGACAGAATACTGCAGAGAAAACAGAACAAATAGATCTATCCGATGGCAACTCAACACTGAAGAATATTGATTATTAAGACAAATGTAATTAAGGGAAGTGAGATTGTTTTGGGCATATAAAAAGATATGTGAGTCTGGAAACGGTAATTATAGAAGGCGTTGTGTGTCGCGGAAGCGGAGAAGGGGAAAACAACAACACATGCGGACTCGAGATGTGATAGATAATGTACACATACCAGCAATAGTAGCAGGGCTTCCGACTTATAATGTACACATACCAGCAATAGTAGCAGGGCTTCCGACTTATAATGTACACATACCAGCAATAGTAGCAGGGCTTCCGACTTATAATGTACACATACTAGCAATAGTAGCAGGGTTCCGACTTATAATGACAAATACTATGAAGGACCAGAGTGGAAGAACCCCTGCAGAAAATACGGACATTCTCAGTAGATGGAAAGAATACAAAAGCGATATGCTCCTGCATAGAAATATAGATGATTAAGGTGAACGGAGAAGGTGAATGGAGAACGACGAAAATCATTACAAATAACCTTTAATCATTGATTACTTGGTGTCTGCGGAAAATAAAAGGAATTACATGGCATAACAGAAGTACAAAATTGTAGATCATGGGGATAACTAGGCAAATTCCAGGTGAATCTCCAAGATACGATAATACAATGACAGAGTGTATTCACGTGTCAAAAATATATCACCTGTTGTGTAAAAGAATATATGACAAACAGAAAAACATTTTTTCCGCGTTTCCATCCTGTCTCATGATATTGCGGTCAACATCAGCATCTTTCAGCTGTATGTTGATTCCTAGGCTAGATTACGCTCGTCAGCACGCCACGACTTTCTGAGCGACCGGCTCCATACTCCCACAAGTTACTGGTGCGACTCGAACCGCCTCCAACTCTCGTGCACCCACGTCAACCACGAGAGCACTCGGGATCACGGAGAAAGCCACCAGCACCTCGGCCAGGGAGCCGGCCAAACAGAACAATTGCCAATTCAATATATCAATATCAAGAAAGAACGAAATGAAATTGTCCACCAGTTGTATAAATTTCCACCGCCGTGGGTTGTAGTTTGAATCAAAAACAGAACAAACAAATCAGTCCAGAAGGATTCAACACTGAAGTATATTGATTGATTGTTAAGACAAATATTATAAAGAGAAAAGCAATTTTCTTTTTGACATAAACAATAACATGAGTGCTTGGAAAAGTAATTATGGAAAGCGTTGTGTGTCACGATAGCGGAAAAGACAAAAACGACAGCGCCGACGGATTCAACACCTGGTCGATAATGTGCATGCATCAACAATAAAGGCAGGACAACCGGTTTCTGGCGGAGAGAAATATGGGGAGGTTGTTACGGGGTGAAGGAGGGGGGGGGGTGTTGTTCAGCACAGGACAACCTACGGGATGGGTTAAAGATAGGCAGCAGATAGGCATGTTGGGCGATTTATTTAAGGCTTGTAATGGGTTAAAGGGAACTGGGAACAGTAGAGGAACATGTTCTGACGATATCAACACCAGTCTTCGGATTACTAACCTCATGATGATGATGAAGGTGGTGGTGGTGATGGTGGTGATGATGTTCACAATGATGATGACAATGATAATGATGATGACGGTAGTGGTAGCGATTTTGATAATGATGGTTGTGGTGATGTTGGTGGTGATGATGACAATGATAATGATGATGATAATAATGCTGATGGTTGTGGTGGTGATGATGGTGGTGGTGAAGATGACAATGATGATGATTATAATTAAGATGATGGTGATGATGCTGATGACCAGAAAAAGTTACACTGTCGTAACTTGATCAGATAACCTATTGTTTGTGCTGACTAACTTCACGATGATGATGATTGTGTTGAAAATGATGATGATGGTGATGATGATGGTGATGATGATGATGGTGGTGATGATGATGATGGTGGTGATGATGATGATGATGGTGGTGATGATGATGATGATGATGATGGTGATGATGATGATGGTGGTGATGATGATGATGATGATGGTGGTGGTGATGATGATGATGATGATGATGATGATGATGATGGTGATGATGATGATGATGGTGATGATGATGATGATGATGATGATGATGATGATGATGATGATGATGATGATGATGATGATGATGATGATGGTGATGATGATGATGGTGATGATGATGATGGTGATGATGATGATGATGATGGCGATGATGATGATGATGATGGTGATGATGATGATGATGATGGTGATGATGATGATGATGATGATGATGATGATGATGATGATGATGATGATGATGATGATGATGATGATGATGATGATGATGATGATGATGATGGTGTTTATTATGATGACAATTATTATGATGACCAGAAAAAAGGGAAAAGTGTAGTAACTTGACCAAGCAACGCCAACACCACTTGTTTGGCTGACTATCCTCATGATGATGATGATGAAGCGGAAGATGATGGTGATAAGAATAAGGAAACGTGTAATAACATGACTGATGTGATCAATACAGGTATTTCAGACGACTAACTTGATGATGATGATGATGATGATGATGGTGATGGTGATGATGATGATGATGATGATGATGATGATGATGATGATGATAAGGATGTCAGTGATGATGTTGTTATTGATCATGATGATTACAGGGAAAAGTGCAGTAACACGATTAGACGAGATGAAAACCAGTAGTACGGCTGATTAACTTGATAACGGTGATGAGACAAATTAACTACCAAAAAAAAAAAAAACCAGCATTAACCTCGTAAAATCGATACATTCCCCACAGAGCCGGTCCACTACCAAACCTTCCAGAAGCACCAATATGGTAACACGTTAATAGTTGTAGGCTAAACACAGAAATCTGTAAATCCGACGCTTATTGATTTTATTCAAGATGGCATTTGATTTATAGGCAACATTATTTCTGTTTGTAGGAGGCGGATATGTGTACACTTTTGTGGGGGAGATGTGAGCAGAGAGGGACACGGGGAAACATTCGTGGGGAGATCTGAATTGACAGGGAGACGGGAATACGTTCATGGGGAGACGTTGAACAAAAGAAGGGGTGGGAGATACATTCATTGGAGATGTCAAGTGGAAGGGAAACAGAAAAAACATTAGAACACGAGTATCGCACAACCCCCTCTAAACAGACATGTCCGCTGACCAACGAACACCTTACTGCCTTAAAAGCGTTAAAGGCCAACAAAACCCTCGTAATATTGAAACCTGACAAAGAGAGTGGTGCAGTACTGATGGACATATCAGACTACCAGAGAAAAATGGATGAAATATTAACAGATGCATCTAAATTCAGAGTAGAGCAAACAGTCAACAAGTCGGAGGACCTGGATGCAAAAATGAGAAAAGAAATCCAGTCACTTGTGAATGCAGGACTCATCAGTGAGGCCACTGCAAAATCGCTCACAAACACCTCAGATGTACGGTCTACCCAAACTTCACAAGCCCGGCATCCCACTAAGACCGATCCTTTCCATGGTTAACTCGGTACAACATCGAATGGCGAGATGGTTAGCTGAAATGTTAAAGCCAGTACGACAGTCCTTCCATCCAAGAACACTCAGGGATACATTCGAACTGGTGGAATTATTGGATACTATGGACTTAAACAACAAACACATGGCATGCATGGATATTGCCTCTTTATTCACCAACGTTCCATTAGATGAGACCGTGAATATAATAAGCGAACGCATTAGAGACAAACAACTAAAACTAGGCATACCATCAGCTATTCTAGAGAGGCTATTAAAATTATGTACTGCCAACATACAATTCAACTTTCTAAACAAGTCATATCGCCAAATTGACGGAGTGGCCATGGGGAGCCCACTTGGACCTATTATAGCGGACATCTTCATGGCACACTTAGAAGAAAAGAGATCCTCAGAAATCGATAACTTGACCTTTTACCGTCGTTACGTGGACGATATACTAATTATCACCACAGACGAGCTACAAGCAACGTCGTTCCAGGCCACAATGAACGAGACACATATAAACATCTCTTTATCTATGGAACACGAACACAACGAAGCGTTGCCGTTTCTAGATATCCTAATGAGACGTAGAGCAGACGGCACAATTCAAAGATCGGTGTACCGCAAAGAAACATGGACTGGCCAATACTTAAATTTTCAGAGCTTCGCACCTGTCCAGTACAAACGAGGCTTAGTACGGACCCTGTTTGACCGTGCTAGGAAGATATGCACCCAGGACACACTGACAGAGGAATTTGAAACTCTGAAGAATGCCTTACACCTGAATGGGTACTCCACAGGATTTATAAAGCGCCACTGCCAACAGCCCAAACCGAAATCAGAAGTAACTACAGTCCCTAAACTCAAGGTATTCATCCAGCTAACCTTCCGAGGAGATGACGTAATGCAACGTCTGTGGGATCGGCTCACCACAGCAGTCGAGCGAACATTCTGTGCTGCAGCTCTAGTCATCAGGTACAGAAACACACCGATCCCAGTCCCAGCAGTAAAAGAACCTGTAGCTTTGTACGCCAAATCAAATTGTATTTACCAATTTACATGCAGATGCGAGGCCACCTACATAGGCAGTACTGAGCGACAGTTACATTGCAGGGTTTCGGAACATATTCCTAATTGGGTGGACAAGATACTACACACAGCACAGAAGATGGTAGCCTAGGCAGGCCGACACACCGGAAAAGTCTGGCTTCATCGGTCGGGAGACATGTGCTCGAGAGCGGTCACGTGGTTGAAATAAACAGTGCCTTCCGGGTGTTGTTCAACACACAAAGTAGTCGATTGTTAAAGTTTGCTGAAGCTACAATAATCAACCTTCGTAAGCCGTCCTTGTGCAAGCAGAAAGACATGTTAGTCAGTTTAAAATTACTGTGGTAGACAATCGACATTACTGTGCGAACATGTGTATATTTCAGTTTGAAGGATTTATCTAATTAATTCACGTATGTTGTGTGATTTCTGCAGTATGTACCTGACGAGATCCAGCGAAATATGCCAGGCAATAAATCGTGCAATCTATTGTTTGTGTCTTCGTTATTCAAATTCATCACGGGAAAACATTGTTTTGAATTTCAGAAAAAACATTCACGGGGAGATGTTAAAAGAGTTGAAAAATGAACATTACTGTGTGAACATGTGTGTTGTATATTTCAGCTCGAAATATGTATTTAATTACTCTAGTTTATGTTGTGTGATTTCTCCGGTATGTACCCAACGAGATGCAGCGACATATATCAAGCAATAAATCGTGCAATCTATTGTTTGTGTCTTTGTTATTCAAAGTTACAGTATTGCTTTGCTGATCCGGCAGATTCTGCAACTTGCCTTCTTCCAGACATATAAGTGTGACATTTCCTCTGGAGTAAACTAGACAGGCCGAGAGAGGAATCATGCTGCATGGGCAACACACAGTCTCTAACTTCAACCCATATTTTGTGTTATGGAGAGGTCATCCATCCACCCATCATGTGCCATGGCGCTTAGCGTGGGCGGTCATGTTTTGTCATCTCACTCGATCACAAGAGTCGTGGATCAGCTCCGTTTTTCTGTCTCAACTATGCCACGTAGCCAAGCCATCCAGGTATTTACTTCTCGGTACTCCCCTTAGTCTCTTCCCTTCGATCTTGCCATATGGAGAGGCATAAAACCGCTGTAGAAACTATCGTCTACCAAGGCGGCAGGACACCGATCAAATGGTTCAACACATTGTGTGTGGCTTCTGTGTTTAACTTCACTAAGGGAATACATTGTGTGTTTTCTCTCCTTCTTTTATTGTGAGTCGATTCCTCAGAAGCACACACCACAACTGCTATCTGTCTGTGTGGCTTTGTTTCGAATATTCAGGAAGACTAACCTTGAAGTCCAAGGTCACTGACCTCAAGGTCGCCTGAGCCCCAATCGTCTCTTGCACTGAGGTTGGTATAGAGACGTTCCTGTCAGCCCAGTATCTTTCACTGAGGTTGGTATAGAGACCTTTCTGTCAGACCATTATCTTGCACTGAGGTTGGTATAGAGACCATCCTGTCAGACAAGTATCTTGCACTGAGGTTGGTATGGGGACCTTCCTGTCAGACCAGTATCTTGCACTGAGGTTGGTATAGAGACCATCCTGTCAGACCAGTATCTTGCACTGAGGTTGGTATAGAGACCATCCTGTCAGACCAGTATCTTGCACTGAGGTTGGTATAGAGACCTTCCTGTCAGACCAGTATCTTGCACTGTGGTTGGTATAGAGACCATCCTGTCAGACAAGTATCTTGCACTGAGGCTGGTATAGAGACCTTCCCATCAGACCAGTATCTTGCACTGAGGTTGGTATAGAGACCATCCTGTCAGACATGTATCTTGCACTGAGGTTGGTATAGAGACCTTCCCATCAGACCAGTATCATGCACTGAGGTTGGTATAGAGACCATCCTGTCAGACCAGTATATTGCACTGAGGTTGGTATAGAGACCTTCCCATCAGACCAGTATCTTGCACTGAGGTTGGTATAGAGACCTTCCTGTCAGACCAGTATCTTGCACTGAGGTTGGTATAGAGACGTACCCTTTAGCCCAGTATCACAGTAGCATCTCTTGCATTGAGGTTGGTATAGAGACATTCCCTTCAGCCTATTATCGCAGAAGCATCTCATGCACTGAGGTTGGTATAGAGACATTCCCTTCAGCCCAGTATCACAGTAGCATCTCTTGCACTGAGGTTGGTATAGAGACGTTCCCTTCAGCCCAGTATAACATTAGCATCTCAGCTCTCTAAGATGCGGGAGTTGGTCTTCTGAGCCGATAACGATATGTCCAGGATTACCGCAGGATTCACCGCTGTCACCAGTACTATTCAACGTGTATACGGTGCCATCACTGAACAACAATTGGACGGGAGGAGTAGGACTCTGTCATTTGCTGACGACATTCTCGTGTATCGACAGGGTCGAGATAGACAGGCGGTTGCCAATGATATGCAGGGCGAATTAGATCGAATTTCCTCATGGTGTGCTGATGCCGTTGCCCTTGTCAACCCTGCAAAGGCATCGGTTACATGGTTATCCCTAAACTACCATATTGTGAACACAGACCTGCCGGCAGTAAGAATGGATGGGAGCATTTTGAATAGAACCCAGTCAATGACATATCTTGGCGTGAGGCTTGATCGAAGCCTGTCCTTCAGAGATCATGTCGATTATGTCATAACGAAAGCTCGAAAAGGTTTGTCAGCAATGAGAGTCATGGCGACTGCCAATATCGAGCAAAGACTGCTAATACTTCTGTTCCAAGGACTGGTGCTTTCACGCATCAAGTATGCCCTGGCCATCCTCACTGTCAGCCCTACACAGATTGGAAGACTTGAAAATGTACAAAACAAAGCCATGCGCATCATTTTGGGCTGCACGAGAAACACCAGCTGTGTAGCAATGAGATACCTCCTTGAATTCCCAACAATGGAACACAGGATCAAGATCTGGAGAGCTCGTGCATACTTAAAAATAAGCGCAGATGAGCAGCACCCTCTGCATGACGCTATATTCAGAGAAAAGGGTGACAGGCTAAAGCGGGGCAAATCATGGATGGGTAGGGCGGAAGATGTCAGACAGGTCTGCAGCCTTACCAGTATCAACCCCGGCAAGGAATGGATGCCGGTGCCTCCCTCTTTTAAGTGCACTTTCTCCTGCATTATCACACTCGACAGACGCTGCAGAGAGCAGAACCCTGCCGTAGTCAATGCAGAGGTCAACACTCTCATCTATGAACACTCAGATAGCCCTGAAGTACTCATATATACAGATGGATCTGTTGTAAAGCAGCAGAGAAGTGCGTGGGCATTTACAACCCGTTCAGCGGGCCGAACCGTTCAAGAATCCAGTGGTGCCCACTCTATGACCACGAGCAGCGTGACGATGGAGGTGATGGCAGTTACACAGGCTTTCATATGGCTGGAATCACAGCATTATACCAACCTGTTTGTACTAAGTGATTCAATGAGCATGATTCAGAAGGTCGAAGCTGGATCTGTACGTAGACAGTGGACTGAATCGCTGCGGAAGTCTGTTGTCCGTAAAGTCACCTTCATCTTCGTCCCGGGACATGCGGGAGTCGAGGGAAATGAACGAGCTGATAAACTGGCTGGCTCTACACCCCCTGTAGATGGCCAGCCGATGTTATTAACGTCCTCAAAGATATGGCGAGAACAGAGGACTTTGACATCAGTGAATCCACATCGCTGTCCAGGATGAAAGACTTGGGAGTAAGAATCGGCACGGCCAGACGCGAGAGATACATCGGGAAAACAAGGCGCCTCGTCAACCAACACAGAACTGGCACTATTAGTCACTGGACGATGATGCATATGATGGGGGGGGGGGATCTGAGCACCTATGGACATGTCCGGAGTGCAATGAAGATACCCCAACTGATAACTGATAACTGACTGATAGCATCTCTTGCACTCAGGTTGGTATAGAGATGTTCCTTTCAGCCCAGTCTCGTGCAGCGGAGTTGGTATAGCGATTTTCCTTCAGCCTAATATCACAGTAACATCTCTTGCACTAAGGTTGGTATAGAGAAGTTCCTTTCAGCCCTAATCGTCTCTTGCATTGAGGTTGGTATAGAGACGTTCCTTCAGCCTAGTCTCTTGCACTGAGTTTGGTATAGACACGTTCCCTTCAGCCCATTATCTTGCACTGAGGCTGGTATAGAGACTTTCCTGTCAGCCCATTATCTTGCACTGAGGCTGGTATAGAGACTTTCCTGTCAGCCCATTATATTGCACTGAGGTTGGTATAGAGACGTTACTGCCAGCCCAGTATTTTGCACTGAGGTTGGTATAGAGACGTTCCTTCAGCCCCAATCGTCTCTTGCACTGAGGTTGGTATAGAGACGTTACTGCCAGCCCAGTATCTTGCACTGAATTTAGTATGGAGACGTTCCTGTCATCTAGTATCTTGCACTGAAGTTAATATAGAGACTTTCCTTTCAGCCCCGATCATCTCTTGCATTGAGGTTGGTTTAGATTAGAGAGTTCATTTTAGCCCCAAGCATCTCGTGCTCTGAGGTTGGTGTAGAAACGTTCCTTTCAGCCCCAATCTTCTCTTTCAGTCAAGTATCACAGTAGAATCTCTACGGGGAAATCTCCCTCCCCTCTCCAGTCTCAGAAGCCACTGGGGTGTGCACAACCAGTACTGGAGCTTCACGTCTGCAGTGAGACGTGTCATGTGACCAAAACATGATTCAGTAGGTCAGACATATACTGGGTAACATTATGCCTGTCTCACTGTCTTGACAGATGATACTTTGTTACATTGTGCCTCAAAAAAAAGGCATGATAACAAGTTATACCTCTTCATAACACAAAGCTTGGACTGAATTGTAGAGACCATGTGTTGCCCATGCACCATACCCCTCTCCTGGCCTGCCTAGTTTACCCCAGCGGAAGAGTAACACCAATACATCGGGTCCAAGACAAGCCTCAGAAGCTGCTGGATCAGCAAAGCAATGCTCTATCTGACCACTTGTCAAAACTCCTAACCTAGACCAGTTGCCGACTATGGCTTATGGCCTGGTCTGCCCTGCCATGCCATTTAGTCTTTAGGTTGTATTTCCTCGCCCTAGGGCCAGGCCTGTACCCTCCCAATTGCGCTCCTCCATCTCGA